>VZTF01001211.1:1123686-1188971 GCA_013397755.1 Cnemophilus loriae
AAAAAAAAAAAAGAAAAGAAACAACAAACATTTTAATACATTGTCCTTTGGATTCCTATTATTATTTGGCATCTCATTCAGCAGTAATTAACTCCAATTTTCCCTGCAGTAGTTCCGGTGTATGACATGACCCTAAAACAGTCGTACCTTATAGAAGCTAAATATCAACATTTTGGAAAGAGAAATATTGGAGTTCAGAATGTTTGTCACTGAACATCAGTGTTCACAATGTTCAAGTCACTTCTCGGGTCGCATGTTCCCTAGAACCGTTCTTTGTCCCAGGAAGCCCATATTATCCACTCATTTTTCCGCTGGAATTCATTATCTTTCCCCTCATTCTAGTTTATCAAAGTTATTGTTGTTGTTATTATTATGTGCCTCATTATGGAACTGGAATGCCTTCTTGAAAGATTTTGATCCCGAAGTTTGGAAGCCTCAGGGATCACTGTAAATACTTGTGTGTTTTCATATGGGTGGACACTTCATAAACTCAGCAGTATTCCTCAACTTTCTATTTTCTTGTGCTTCTAGAAATGGCCACTCCACTTGCCTTCAGAGTGAAATAGGAGCATCTCCTTTATATTTTGGAGACAGTTTAGAACTAAAGAGGAAGAAACAACCTGATGTCTTTTAAAACATAGATACGTTTCTCATTCTTTTTCTCACCAGATTCAGTGGGGTAAGGAAAGATTTGTAATCCTCATTTAAGACCTCTTCTGCTTTACTATGTTTTCTATGGGCATGAAAGTGTAAGAAATAGTTAAATGATGTTTTTTGTTCTATCAGTAAACCAGTTCCAAAAGCACAGAGTCAATTCAATCAAAACTTGTGACAAGAAAGCAATCTTCCCATTCTGCTCAGCAACAGAAAAGTTTTGTTCTTCTTATTTTGTGTTATTGAAAGTGATTTGCTGCATCTTTCCTATAGGTAAGCCCTGTGCTTATGTGTTCTTTTGTCTAGATAAGTGTTATCCTGTAAAATGAACACAATAAGACTTCTGTTTACCTTAATGCTAGTTAAAAAAAAAAAAAAAAAAACCTCACAGATATAAGAAATCAATAACCATCCACAACAATTTACCAAGGATTCTGTCTGGGTAGAAAAATTCAAATTGTATTGATTTTTTTACAGGGGAAAAAAAGCCACTTGACAATAAGCTTCAACTAAAAGAAAATGCCATGTGTACACAACTAGAAGAGACTCAGAAAGCCAGTGATTTAGATTTAGATTTAAAATCTGAGCTGCTGATTAAGATAGGTAAGGCAGGTTTGAATACAAAATCAGGCCCTGGACACTGGCACATTACTTAGTTTCCATACTTTTGTCATCCATTGATAATAGGAAGGGGATAAAGCTTATTTTGTGGCATCACAAAAGCTGTGAAGAATTTTATAAAGGTACATCCCAAAGAGAAATATCACGTAGTGCAGAATGCCACTACACATAAGGTCTTCTGGTCCAAAAAAATGTGTAATAAATATGCTTACCAGGATAAGTGGGATGCTGTGCTCATTTTGGGTATAACTCAGGGTGTAGATTTTAACTCACCAAGGCCTTTAAAGACTATTCAAAGGCACCCTTCTTCTCACTTTTCTAACTGCTAAATTCTGCAAAAGGAAACAAAGTAAAAGCCCCCAGACTTAAAAGTCAGTTGTCTGCCAAATGAGAACCACCAGTGAAGAGACTGCTCACAGCACCACTTGTCTGAAGGGTCTCAGGTCTCCAAGCAAGCTGAAAGATGCATTAGGTGTGTATAAGATCATGAGTTATAGTGAATTTAGGGGTTTAGGAGGGGTTTATGCTTTTGTTTTGTGTTTGTTTTAATGGCAGTTTGCAAATTTGATTGAGATTATTAGCAGGCACATGGTCAGCTTGTTAATTATTTTTATGTGCATTGTTAATTTAGAGTTCCCACTCACACTATAATGTCATAAGCACATTTTAAAATATAATTTTAAAAGAGTAGTAGCAGCGTGTGTGTTGTGTGAAAGCAAAGTAAAGCACAAGATATTTCCCACACTTACACTTTCAGTTTTCTCTTCTGCTTCATCTCTGTTTATTCAGCCCATTTCGCATCCCAACTGCACAGAGTTCAAATAAACTCTGGACATACCTTAGTGGGTCACACCTTTCCTTTTCAACAATCACACAAAGCAGCCTTTGAAGACCTCATAGCCCATACAAAATTTTTGTATTGCCTGATCAGATATGCCATGCCTGAAGCTAAGAGGTTTGGCGAAGGATGTTAATACAAGAACCTGCTTTCTAAGTCTGGGCTTGTTATGGGAAAACTTCCACACTCTTAATGTCAAGTGGTGGAAGTGGGCTGGGTTGGATTTGACAGCTAGAGAAAAGAGCACGCTTGTCCAGGAAGCATCAGCAAAAGGACCACAATAATATGATCATGTGACAGCAGCTGGCTGTCGAAAAGGAGAAATGACAACGCAAGAAGGTCTTGGTGAAATATAGTAGTGGACTAATCTTGACCTCCTAGCAAGATAGTTGTTTAACCCTGTTGAGGGGCATCAGTGAACTGGATCAAAAGACGAGATTGAGGTCCAGAGCAACGTTGGTCAGATTTTGCCTTCAGCTACTCTGTCATCATATATAGAAGAAGCATTCTTGAGCACTTGCTGGAAATTGTAAGCCAAGGAAAGATTCATAGACACTCTTTATTACAGCAGTTTGATCAGATTTGTGAATGAGATAGCAAAATCAGGTTTGTTCTGTTTTCCAGTAAGGGCTTCAGGGCACTCCAACCTGCTGGCCCACAGCTAGTAAACAGAGACTAAAGCACCTGCCAGCCCACACATAGATTTGGTGATTTCCCTTAATTTCATTTTAAAATTTAATTAAATATGGTTTATTCCTAAATACGAAGAAGCCATTTTCCAAGTTCATCAAACCTCCCACATCTTGGATGAATAGGGAAGAGTAACAGCACTGAAGGCAAACACTTGCTTTTAAATTTCTAGAGTCAGAAGCCAAACCAAAGTTTTGAACACAGACGATTCACCTGATTTATTTTCAAAGGGATCTCTGAAGTAGGAGTCATGTCCACAGGTCTATAGAGAATACAATCTGTTTTTATGGGTTCATGTTACTGTTCTGTGCTGGGGTCAGAATCAAAAAAGTGGGTTCTTCTAAAACAGCCTGTCTATAAATCATTTCTACTAAAATTCTGAATAAAGCACATACACTTCCTTAGAAAATCCTTGCTCACAGGAGAGAAAGGGAGAGATTTCTCAGAGAAGTGAGCCGACTCATGTCCTTGTAGTTATGTCCAATGTTTTGACAGTGAAGTAGTAATTAACCTTGCACTCTGCTCAGTATCACTGCATTTCTGCTGTGACCACTATGAAGTGCTTTTTTGTGAAAGGAAAGAATGAGTCTAAGTGGGAAAATTACTGGAATGAGAGAGGAGCTTTAATGGCAACCTTGGCATCCTGCAATTTCACACATTAAAATATATTTTAAAAAAAAAACAACCTACTACAGCGCTTGTTGCATAAGGCTAAGCTTTCTACTCTTCAAACTATTAATAAGGGCTTCCCATTGAGAAGACAAATACATGCTTGATGCATTTTTAATTCTGTGCCAATACATTTGACTAAAGCTGTTTGCTGTTTCAATGACAGGATTTAACTTGCCCTTCTGTATTCAACATTTCTGATTATTAATGGCATTTAGAAAACACAGACAGAGACTGTAAAAGTTATATTCTGGTCAATGTTTTAAAAAAGTAAAAAGATGAGCAATTAAAGGTCCAAATCCTTTTTACATAGTAAACTTAATCATTCAATAAAATAAAATAAAATGTAATCATTTAGTAGGTGCAATGGAATCTCTACCATAGCAAGGAAAAGTATCATCTCGATCACTGTTATTAATCCCTGATGGCAACTGAAGGCAAAAAATTGCAGCCTTCCCAAATCGGACATAAATGCTATACAGATAATCTGTATATGTACAAGTCCAATATATTGAAGATATGTGCCTCTTAGTCAAAAAGCATTCTTATCTGTATTTTCTACTGTGAATATATCCCATGCTGAAATTAAATTAGAAATAAGTCAGAGGCCACTGCTGAAATCGAAACTTTTTTCTTTCTGAACATCTCTGAAGTTCCAAGCAACTTGTCTCCTAAGTTTGTCAGGAGTGTTTCTTTGAAGAAAAATAAGATGGAATTGTATCAGTATTGAGACCAATATAGGGATCACATTGAGTTAATTTTTTACTGCAAGAAATGGAAAAATAATTGCCCTTTCCCACAGACTGATTATTATTTTGTTATTTAAGTGATAATGTAAACCTAAGGTTAAAATGAAATTATATGTACTGATGATCTCCTAGTGACCTCCATTGTGCTGTTCCATTACAGCACATAGTAATAATACACTAAGTGCACACACTTATGGTACTGTCAGGTACCAATGCAAATCAAGCAGCACAGGAGGCACATTACTTTTGTTTTAACCATTAAAGACTCTAAGAAATACAATATGACAGCCAGAAGAAAGAAGGCTTGGATTTTCTAAAGGTACCCAGGAGTGGCACTGATTTGTGTTTTCTTCGGTATCCTTTCTAAAAGGCCTTTAGCTGTGCCAATATAATAGATTCAAATCCTGACCTTTCTCAACACAATGAAGATACTTTGTATATCTTACCGTATAACACAGGAAATCAATACTGTATTTTACTAAATGCGAGTTAATTTTACCCAGGGAAGGAAATTACTGCTCTTAATAGTAGAACACTTTTTTTTTTCCTCCTCCAAGTCAGAGAGTTTCAGGTTTGCCAAACCCTATCACTGTTTAAAAAAGGGTTTGAGAGATTTTAATAGCTAATAATAGGAGGAAACATAAAAGGACAAATCCAATTTAAGTGAAAGGGTTCCTGTGTAAGCATTACTTGTCAGTCTTTGGTCGTACTGTATAGGGACCAGCTACAGAGCAGTGGCAGCAAAGAAATATAAAGTCCAGATTTAATTCTGATACAGAGAAATACAATTTCAAAACCGGACGTCTTATCATAGGCATGTCCCATTGGAGAACTCATTTCCCTAGCAAAAGGCTGTCACTGCCATTATGTTGTACAAGGAACCAATTTACTACTACAGCTAAACAGGGTTACTGGTGCTGTTGGAACTTAAGCATTTGAAGTTATCGCTAGAAAAAAAATAGCATTTCAAATGTCAGTGAAATGGGAAGGTATAATTGAAAAGTATCAATCAGAGAAGCGAAAGGGTTTAGAAGGCTGACTGCAGTTTTAGTACTGCCTTCCCCCCTCCCCCTTCCTCTTTTTATTTTTTTAGCTTCTTTCTCTGTTTGCTTTTCCCCTTCACATGCAACTTCAGATCTAGTATTGTAAAAGATTTTAGCTTGACACTTCCCCTGTGTCAAACATGAAATAAATTTTGATTATTTTCTTCTACAGTCTAAGTGACCATAGTTTCATGACACAAAACTCTCATCTCACCCTGCATCCAGGGCTGCCAGTCTGGAAGATATCGAAATAAATGAAAAAAAGCTGATCTGAATTTTAGTTGCTTTGTTTGCGTCCTTTTTTTTTCCCCTCCTTCTGAAAGAAGACCCATTCACTTGAACCTCCTTGATGTAATAGAATCTCTTCTCCCATCCCAGGCTGATCCTACAGAGAATTAGAGAGTGAATAAACCTTTGAGCTTTCAGGACTTGAAAGTAAAGAGAAATGCTCTGTAAAATAAATTGAATTAATTTGGTATCAAAATATCCTAATCATGCCACTATTGCCAAATTCATTATGTCTCCACATAGAATAGGAGGGACTTTTTCAAACTGCCTCATTTTGCTGTATTTTATCCTGAATCAATGTGTGGCAATATTAGGAGCATGTTTAGCTAATATCAGAATCGGAAGGCTGGATTTACACAATCTGCTGCTCACATGTAGAATATCAAGCTTTCTTTCATTATTACTTTCCTTTGCTGTGCATAACGGCTCCAGGGGCTTTGAAAAAAACAGCTTTTAGTCAGATAGCAATTAGTAAAACAGAGCTGGTGTATAATCATGCTAAAACTTGCTTATTTTACCCCTTAAATAGGTTGCCAAATCGCATGTAGCAATTTGTCCTTTCAGCCCAACATCACTGCCTGGGTCTCAGGGACATCGCTTACTCTGAAATAGCAGCACTGCTTCTGGCACTCACACACAAAGCAAATTTATCCGCTGCTTGCTACAATTCCATGAAAGCAAAACTGCACAAGAAATTCCAATTCAGAGCACTGGCCTTATTCATATTTTGAACTTGCTAAAAAGAGGTAAAAAGGTGATGTTAGAAAGTTCTGCTGTAGCAGTGTAATGTATTGTGAGCATATCTATTTACAGAGGAAGACATCAGCCCAGTGTTTCACAGCAAAGAGATGAGATCTGCAAAAAGAGTCAGGCTGGAGTTCTATGGTGTTGAGTAACAGAGCTCCCATCTATGGCATCCTCCTCTTTCCACAGAATAATTCCCGTGTTAAGGAAAAGCATGTACTATGCATTTCTAATGGAGTTAGATTTTTCAATTAAAAAAAAAATCATTAGGATGGTGTACAAAAATTAATTTTTTTTTTTTAGTGGCCGAAGAATTACAGAAAATTCTTGGTCAGGAATGAACCCAGGCCATAGAAACAGAAAATTTTTATCTAAAGTTTGGTTTAGGATCTGGTTGAAAAAAAGCTGAGAGTTTGAGCTCAGGCTGGGAGAAAGGCACCCTGAAGATAAAGTTGCATGTCTTCTTTAGAGTTTATTTAAACTTCTCTTATTTCAGAAGTAATTTTACCTGACACAGAAGATCCTTTATCCACATTAGAGTGCAGATATATTCCTCCTCCACCACCCTTTTGATGAATTTCAATTTCAAATAACTTAACGGCTAACAGCTCGCAATTGTTCTTTATATTAATAGAAATACATGGTCTCTTTTGAAGTTCAGGTAGTAATTCAGTTCTTAAAATTCTTCTGCTGTTTATAAATGATTTGAACAGGGATGTCATAGCTTTTGATGCACCATTGCAACCCCTGTTCAACTATATTCTCTTATTCAACTGGAAGCAACTTTTATATGCTCAAGAATCAAATTAAATGTTGTGCTAACTGGAACCACTGAGTTGTCAATTACATTTATTTTGGACCACAGGTGCATGGTATTAATTATATCATGTGTCCACCTCAGGAAATTAATGAGAATGGTTGTGAGAAACCAGATTTTTGACTTAAAAACATCCAGAGAATTTTTTTCTAGGTGCTAGAAAGTATGAGACTTTAAAGATAATGTCTTAGTCTCAGACATTCTCCAAATTTCATTCCATTAAAACAGCTGCAACAAATCAGTAGTACGGGAAATTTTAGTGGAAAAAAAATCCAACCAAACAAAAAATTCAAACCATTTCAAATAATCAAAAAATATTAGATAAAGGGAAAGTACTTTTGCAATGAGTTGCAGTTCTGCAAATCATTTGTTGATAGACTTCTGGCATAAAAACTCCCTTCCACTACAGATGTAGTTCATGTGCTACCATTTCCTAGAGTGCCTTGATTCTGCCACTGTAGGAACAAGGTAAGTCAAAGCGACTTAACTGAAATGATCCACTGCTGCTAGAACTGAAAGGAAGGAGGGATTGCTTATTTCATCAGTGAATATTGTGGAAACCTGCAATTTCTACTTCTGGTGAGAGTGATAATTTCATAGCTCTGATTATGTTTCATGAAGCTGAAGAACTATAGATTGTTCAGAGGTGTCTGCCCTCAATCACCTCAGTCATGCAGGCTATGAGAGGCAGCTGTCCCATGTCATGGCATCTTACAAACACGGCTTAGAAAAATAAGACAGATTCTGTTTTTCAGAACAGTTAACAAGAAACCCCAAAAATGAAATACAGTCACCAGGAGACTATTAATAAAGACACAAAAATAGAGGGAGACTAGACCATTCACTGACAATTTCCAAACAAAGAAAGGAGTTGATTTATGAGTCATTTTAAACAGTCCATCCAAATCTGAGCTCAGAATAGTGATATTTCTTAAATACAGTGTGCAGACAGTTGGTAAGGCAAAGCCTGTGATTCTTTGATGATAATGAAGGGAGGGGGGAAGAAGGTGGGCACAAGGAGATAGAATAGCAATAATACTTAAGGAATATTTCTTTACCTTTAAAGAAGAGAAAATGTCTCCAGTAAAGGAATATCTCTTCATTTTATCAGCTCTCTAGCCATTTCTTGTCACCAGATGAATACTAGAGTGTCTACTACAAAAGACAAAAAAGAAATATACATGCTTTATATACAATAATTCATTAAAAAATAGAAAAGAGATGCCTAAGTTTCTTCCTAGGATAAAAGGAACCAACTAGTTTTTAAATCAAAACTGGAAGAGAGGGAAATTAAGAAAAAAGCCAGAGGGAAAAACCAACGGGATTAATATTGATGCAGCTATGGCAAAAGCAAACAGACAGGCAGGGACAAGATTGCATCCAACCTCCAAAACACATGTAAAGTTGGAGCTAAAATGTCATATGCGTATGCAATTTATATGCAAAAATCTTTTACATAAAGCTACTAACTGCCAAGTCTTCTTTCACAACTTTTTCAAGGCTTGCAGTAACTCTGGGATTTTATATTCTCCCTCCGTCACCTTACTGAAGGCACGACTGTCTGTGAAGAACACGGAAACTTTCTTAAGGCCATGGTATTAAATTCTTTCTTACATTGCTGGGCTGGTGGCTCAGCAGGAAGACCTATTTTTTGCTTGTGTTCAAGCAACTTCCCTGGCAGTTATTGCCTGCAACAGACTGTAGGGAAGTTGCCAACATTTAGCTCTGATGATGTGAGCCAACCTTAGACTAATAATTTTTTTATCTCAATATAAGTGGAAGAATTACATAAAAATAGACAATTTTTAACAGTATGGTATTCTGTTATGAGAGAAGGCTAAATAACACGGGTGCCATATGAACATCTTTCTCCTATCTACAGCACCTAACTTTAGCATAGTCCATATGTCTATTTGTCTGATAGCTGAACTTATTGAAATAACACGAGGTTACAAAAGAGAGTTCTAAAGCTTAGTGTCCCCAAATCTTTCAAGGTGAGACATTCATCAGTCGTAAACACTTTTTTTTGCATAACCCTCAAAATCAAAACCAATTAGTGAGTGCACTGGAATTTTACGTGGGAAACCCAGACACATTTTTAAGAGTCCAGAAATCAGGATGAACGCTGAAGTCATTTACTACCGGCCTGTGCCTCTATCTTGATACATGCAAGAGCTTCTGCCATAATCTCTTAAGAAGCTGCAGGATGGCAGCGTAGGCTGGAGAAGCAAGCCCCCAGAAAACTCAGCCTGCACACACAAGTGAGTCAGTGGTCAGCAGTGGGGATGGCATACAGAGGAACTGGAAACAATTCTCTCATTTCCAAGTTATTTTAAACTCAGTCAGAGCAGTTTCCTTCAGACAAGAAAGATGGGCAAAGCCACCAGAAGGAGACAAGCAATGGTGTTACAAACATTTTGCTTTCATTTCTCATCTCTGTGGCTATTGTACATTGTCAGACTGTTTTGTGAGCGTTTCCAGAGCAGAGGCTCTGACATATCTGCTCCCAGCAAACAGTTTAAATGTTGGCTTTAAATTCCTTAACAGATTCCAGGCCATCATCTTTTTTAATTAAATGCAAAAAAACTATGTTAATGCAACGTTAATGTTGAGATTGTCATTGGACAGATGTCAAGAAATTCAAAGTTATGGTTCCCACAGCAACCATAATTTAGCGACCCCCTCCCCCACTTCCACAACCACCCTCCTGAAACATATTTGTCTCAAATTGTACAACAGGCATCAGAATGAGGGGAAGCTGTGAGAGACAGAAATTGTGCTCAGGACCTCTTGGAGCTGCTGCAGATGGGGTGGACGTCAGTGCTTTTTCCAGAGGAGAAGGTACTGCTAGTGGCAGCACTGGGACAGAACGGCTCCTATCTACACCTCACAGAGGTTATATCCTTGTGTAGCAGGGGTAAACTGGGAACTCATCTCACCCACTTCTGCAGTTTATCCACCAGCACACCTAACCCAGCACAAGCCAGCTGTACTGTGTAGTTACAAAAATGACCCCTATAGTCCATGTTAGGGTATTAAGCCAAGTGCTGAAAGGAGCCAGCTAATGCCACAGCACAGCCAGAAATCAAACATATCACTGTAGCCACCACAGTTAACACTGAACAACGAAACTCTTCTTTATTCATCCCGGAATACAATACACTTCATCACTATGCACCAGAGTGAACACTGAAACACACAAAGCACGGAAACAATAATTTCCAGTGAGATAACATTTTTCTCAGTACAGCTTTTCAAACCCTGATCTCTCAGGCTTTGTATGTAAAGGAAAACTACAAATTGCTTCAAAAAAAAAAGAGCCTGTAAACCTGAAATATAATCCAATACAGTGCTAAAAATCATGAGTTCAGAAGCAGTACTGGTTTTCTGACATTTATAATTTTTCTTATATGCCATCCCAACTAACTCCTCAAAATTCAATACATTAAAAATAAAAAAAAAAATTCACCCAACAGTCTCATGACATCTCTCTTGATAATATCTCCTAGAGCACTACAGTTCCCAACTGCCCTTCTTCTAAATTGTCTAACTGGAGTTAACCTAATTAAGTTAGCCAAACAATTACCCTCAATATGTACTTTCAAGTTTTCTGCTTAACTGTCAGACCTGTAAAAGCACAAACTTTTGTGAAAGTATATCTGTTTTTCTCAACTTTATCAGTTTTCCTACACCTCTCCCTCCATACCAATTTGGAGGTATTTTGGAGGACTGTTACAGCTACATACACTAATCTTCTGTCATTCTGTGCGTGCCTTTTTTAAGATCTGGAGCCTTTGAATTATTCTACATTTAATCCTAAAGTCAGTGAGCTTACATTAGTCCACCATTACAACAGTTACTACGTCCTATATTACCAGGTCCTCACCTGAGTGGAAATGATACATTTCTGGGTAAAATACCATGAGAAAAGAATACTTTTACTACTGGTGTTTCCTGAACATTAGAGCCAGTGTTGGGGTTGAGCAGAATTTCAATGCTTTACATCATTTTTCAAAACATGAAGATTGATGCTGTTGCTGGTTTTTTTCTCACCAGGTTTAAGACTGACATGGAAGAGAAAGTATGCTTGCAAATGTTTACATCTGCTACCTCTGTGTCCTGAGTCCCCATTTACTAGTCTGGGCTTTAGGAAGCTTGCTAAAGGCTTGCTTCCTAGTTTGTTTTTTTCCATCAGAAACACGTGATGTGTATATGGAACAGGAAGAGAAGGTGGCAGAGAGAGGGGAGAAGGCAATCATGACCTTAGGACATCCATCAAGTGATTTAAGTCTATAAATATGACTGCAGTTTTGCCTTCACAAGACTAATCGAGTAATGCTGAAGACACTTCCTCTTTCTTTTCAGACACTTCTATTATTCTCAAGCCTGTCCATAGCTTGAAAGTTACATTATATCTTCTCCAGTGTTAGAGCAGCAGTTTCCCATTTGATTTCATATTCAGTTCGTATTTGTGGAAGCAGGAGGAGCTCTTTATTTTACTTGATAAATGGTAACATCTGGCTTTGTGATAGGCCATCACCAGCATGTTTAAAGAGCTGCTGACGCTTCAGGGAAAATTTGGTAAAACATTTCATTTAGAGGCAATTCTAGTTATTTATTCTATTTTCTGCATTCCTCGTCCTCCACTTTATACTGGGGACATTTGCATGAAAACAGACCACAGCTCCTCATCTTCGCATAGCATTTTTTTGTCTGATGTCCTAATCACTAATCATGTTTGTGTCACAGCAATCATATCCATAGCAACCATATATGATGTCATAGAAAATTATAGTTTCTGGGAAGAGCAATGAAGAGGGCATAATGATATTAAAAGGCCAAACTCCATATTACACTACAGCAGTGAAACTTTGTTAGAAGTCTGTAACAGAAAACTGAATTGCGTTATTGCTCTTACATAAGCACACACAGGACTTGACCTTTTCTTCTGATTACAGAAATACAATGAGGTAAACATTCCTGAAAATCACAATATTTATATAAATATTTCAACCTGTCTATATAGAGAGACCTTCAGCAACTGAAAAAAATGAAGGCAGTTTCTCAAATAACATTTTTGCACATTCTCTCAGGAAGCTTCTTTCCTTGAAGTAGCAGCAGGTCAAATATACCCAGAGGTGTAGACGTTGTACAAAAAAGGCTTCTCCAAAAGCCAAAATAAATTTTTGACTCCTAAATGGATTCTTTAAGTTTTGTGCAGTTTTGTGCTGGATATTTGTAAGCAAATAAGTATTCCCCATTTCTTAAGCATGTGTTCAGCAGCTAAGCCATAGCTGGAAATCATAAATAATAATCAGGAACACAATTCAAGGATGGAGATCTGGCCCAAGATTTAGAATGGTGATTTATTTATATCCTGTGTTTAAATACTAAAACATTCTTTTTTCATGCATTAAGCAAAATGAGGCTAAGCACGTCATGTCTATCACGTAAACCCTGTACTTTATCTGACAAAACATCCATCAAAAAGGTGGGAGCAAAAATTCCTTTCCTTAGGTCACTGTTAGAAAATATATGCTGTAGGAATTTCGCTTGTGGTGATTGCACAAACACACTGAGATACAAGGGCAGATGAACTAACATTTTTAAAGATGAAGGAACTAAGCTGTGAACTCGTGAACTTTTAGGTATTTCCCAGGAAGTGCTGTAGGGATAAAAAAAGCTGTTAATGTGTCCTACACTCTGAGCAGTCATTCCGCACCTTGTCATTGCACAGGTAACGTAGTCCATGAACACACCAGATGCGGTTCTTTCCTGGCCCTTAGTTCCATACCCTCATGCAGTGAAGGAAAACACAACTGCAGCCATGGGAGACCACTCTTTTCACCATTTTCCCAGAAGTAAATATTGCTGCAGCTGAGCTCTGCCTGAAGTTTGATACATACTGCAGTTCTTTTCATCTCTGCTCCCGATTGCACCGTCTGGAAATGCCCATTTGTGCACTTATATATGTTATTATAATGCGTAAAAACTTGGAATTGAAAAGAAGGTAAATAGTGTATCTTTATGCTGTGTTACATTTTCTAGAAGTGCAATTGAGGTATCAATCATTCCATTCTGGCCGCATTGATCGGTAATTTTCATTTTGTAATTTCAAATAAAGCTTCTCTCCACAGCAGCAATGGCAGCACTTTCCAGCATATAACTTCAGTTCATTTTAACTTCATGAGTTAAAGATCCTCTCTCCCCATCATTCTTGCACATCTTCTAAGTGGTAATTCCACTTTTCCAATTAGATTACCCGGAACATGCCAAGTAAACAGTCACCTTTTCCTAGAGCCACAACATCTAACTAACAAGCAGATTTAGTCCAAACAACAGCTTGGGCTGAATCCCTACATTCCCATTGTAGCTCCAGCATTTCGAATGTGGATCTTTACATACATACATACATACATACATACATACATACATATATATATAAAGTGAACTTAGACAATACTAATGAGAGTGATTGTTCAATTTACAGTAATTTTCAAGAAACTGGTCTTGTGAAAAAAATAAAAATGTTAAGTGAATAAGATGCACACACACAAAAGATGAAGAGAAAATACCGTAGGAAAAAAAGAAAATACCGTAAGTGGATGAAGCCAGAAGTCAGGCATGTTCAAATCCTTATTTACTGCACAGCCCCAGGCAAGTTACTTCTCTCTGTCCCTCAGTTTGTTCATCAGTAAAATGGGCATCATAACCACTTAATTCAACAGGCTGTTGCAATGACATACAAATTCATTGCTCTTTCAAAAGCTGTGAGCTCTCCTAATGAAGGGTTCCTTCGAGATACAAAGAATTCATAGTGGGAAATTATTAAGTAATTCATTTTCATTTAAGTAACATTTCATTTAAGTGACATTTCATTTAAGTAACTCATTCTCATTAGTTCTGACCAATAGCTTTCTATGATAGCAGGTTTGGTTTAGACATAAAAACAGAAAATTCTTACAAAAATGACTAGAAAATCGACTGAAGGAGAAAGGGAATGAGAGTGCCATTGTCAGCATCGGTATTCTATTTTTGTTAATTATTCCTATTGTATTTAAATACCATGTACCAAAATACTTCAGGCACATCAGAAATATTCAAAACAAAGAAGCGTCAGAGAAGCTTCACAAATGACAGTAAAACTGAATTAATAAACCAGGACAATATCACCTAAAAGCTCTATGAATCCTGCATAAGAGACCATGTTATAAATTAAATATAATACTTATGCAAAATTTTACATATAACTTATTCTACAAGAGCACTTTGACATGAAATTATTCAGGCCACACAAGGCTGTAAAGAAAACATTGCTAGAGAGCCTTATTTGAGGTGGACAAAAGCAAGAAAGAGGTGAGGCACAGAGGGAGCTGGTGTGACTCATGAATTGTCACACCATAGCAGAAGCCAGGCAGTTTGGTCTTCCAACCCATCTGGTTAGAAGGCCATGCACACACATTCACACACTCTTTAAGAAGGTGCTCTGACAGTGGTTGCATGCCCTCTTATATTCTTTTTCAACACACATTCACAAAATAAATGTTCAGTTCCAAAAATACCTAGCAAAAATAAAAAGTTAAAACTACATATTTATGGGGGGGGGAAAAAAAGAACAGTCCAGAGATCATCATCATGTGTTTTGTAAGATGTGAATTAATACGTGGACCATTGCATTTTCGCAGAGCAAATCCACATAAACACATGATAAATCTCGACCTTTGGGGCCAGAGTTCAGCAACTGATGACAAGGGAGACTACACTGTCTGGAAGAGTCGCAGCAACAGTAGCGATATTACAGCAAAGTTTTCTCACCGAGGCAGCAGAGTACAGGAAAGGAGCTCCAGTCCCAGCTCTGCCACCACCTTGCTGATGATTTTGGTCACAGCATTTCATGACAATCACTGCTCCTTCCCCAGCTTTTGAGTTTGTGCAATCTACTCAGGTTATATAGTCCATGCGGTCTACTGGGACTTCCCAGCATCAATCTGATACCACCACTACCACCATTTACTACCACTGCACGAGATGAGGGGCAACACCATCTGGAGACAGACTCCCAAACACCTACATCCATGACAGCAAAATTGTACCAAAGATGTAATAGCATTGTGGTAGATGACAAGAACAGGATTCTGGCAGTGGAGGGTGTAAGGCTCTGTCTCTCCTTCTCCTCAAGAAGAAGATTACTCAGCCAGTCTGATGTGATTTTGCAACAGGACCATTTTCCCTGAGGGACATGATCCATGGGCTAGGCTGCAGCCCAAACTACGTTTCAATTATCCTGCTCTTCTTCATGCATTAGAGAACGTGTTCCCACAGAACTCCATCCCAGAATCCAGTGGCTCCCGCTGACGTTTGTCCCAACCCACTCCACTTTTTTTTCAAATTATTCTACTCCTCTTTTCCCTGCTAAAGATAGTGCTGGGCAGCAGTGTGAGGAACTGCAACAGAGGATACACCATGCCAGTCAGGGATGGCCCAGAGGCCAGAAAATAATGGCAGCCTGGCCTGGGTTTACTGCAAGCAGAATCAGAGGCTACAAGGGCAGTGGGGTCTGGAGGAGGAGTTTCACACTGCAGGCCACCATGGAGGGTTCCTGTGCCACCAACAGCCATCAAACTCAAGCTGAAAGCTAAAATCTATCAAGTCCAAAATCCCTACCTTCCTATAAAGAACTGCCACCTGCCATTGAAGTTTTCCTCAAAGTAATAGCATATTATTATTAATCCACTTTGAAAAGTATGATGATAGAGAAAAGTATGATAAGAGACTTCTGGTAGCTTAAACTATTATTGTTATAAGACAACAAGACTAAGGAGGAGGAACTTTATGCTACAGCAGGAGTTTCCTCACAGTCATACTGCAGGTGAGGAGGACAGACCAAGTCATCTAACTCCTTTGAAGACCAGAGGAAAGTTTTAAATATGAGAGCAGTGCCATCACCTCTTGCCTTGCCACTGATGTGAGGAACAGGGCCTGCAGGGCAGAGGTCCCTTCCCTTGAGGGTGCAGCAGGGCACCTGGGGAGGCATGAAGGGGATGGCTGGATGTGTTTTCTCCTTTCCATGGCTGAGGCAGCAGCAGATGACAGGAATGGAGCGGCAATGATTCAGCCTGATCCTTTGTGCCATTGCTGATACTGAGAATTGATGTTCACACACACACACAGAGCCCTCAGCCCACTGCCACAGCAAGCCCAGCAAGCTCTCCTGTCTGTGCTTGCTGTCCACTGCTTTACCTGAGAAATGTCTGCTCCAGGCTCTGTGTTCTGATTCCAGCCTTTCATCAGGCAAGAGTGGATAACTGAGGCAGGAAAACAGAAACTTGACCCATTTTATGGGATTTTCCTATTGCAAGCTGTACCTAAATGGATTTTAAATGGCTCATAACACCCAAGTAAGTAAGGAAAGCACTATTTATCCCCACTAAACTTTGCCTATTAAGGCTTTACCACATCACTCCTGATCATGGAAGAGTCCAGTCAAGGGATAAAACTTCCCCACTTTTCCTCTTTCTCTCAAAATTTGGCTTAACCCAAAGAGAGGGAAGTACAATTACTGACTTGTATGAACCAGATGGAGTCTCTCCTTATTTTGTGCAAAATTTTCCTATCCTTGGCTATAGCTAGCAGCATCCAAATGACAAAATCTACTGTTTCCCTCAGCTGAAACAAGAACAAATGTTTATCTACTTAACACACAAAGAAACTGGAAACACTGAGAATCTGAGTAGTTTTGCAGGCTACAGCACAATTTTACTGAAAGAACTTGACAAAACCAGTTCCTCTGCAACCAATACTTAATGACAAGACTACACACATTCATCATTTTTTTTAATCTAAGCTTTGGCATATATGAAATATTGAAATAAACTGAGCTAAGAAACAAATAAAGTATGCACAGAGCCACAAATGGGCCTTCTTTTGTTTGTTTTCTTGATTTTTTCCCCCTACTTCCCACCTCTGCAGTGTCTGCCTGCAATGATTAAGTTGACAAATGAAGTTCTGACTACTAATTAAATTGAAAATAGCAGATATACTGTGACAGTGATCTCTCTCTCTCTCTCATACATCACCAGTAACAGTGACTGTGCGTGGTTTTCCCTGCTCAGCTATCCCCGAGCCCAGTGGCACAGAGCACAGCAGCTGACCTACACGGAGGTGGGAGGGAGGGAGGGAGGGAGCCACTGAATGTCTCCTCTCGCATATCGAGAGAGGACAGGAGAGTTTATACATGCAACTACCAAAGCCAGGAGTCATCCCTGTGCTGGTGCGAGCACTGAGAGACCTCTACTTTAGCTTGTCCTTTTTTTAGCCTGGCAGAGGTTGGTTTGTCCTCTGGGACACACCTCATAGCTCTGGTGACTGGGGATCAGAGTGATGCTCTATGCATCTATATGCATACGTTTCTCATGTCAGCCTCACAAACCTGCTCCTGACATCCCATGGATTCTAGCAGTTCCATACTGGGCAAAAGGCAGTCAGTACAAGGAGAAGTAATGGCAGGAAATCTCTGTCATCCACTGGGATAGCAGTGAAGGGATCACTTGCCCTCCAAGAGCATAAAGGAAGAGAAGATAGATGTGGGCTGCAGTCATCCCTTCTTCCACCACCTAACCTTAATGGTCTGTTCTAACAATTGTAGCCATTCCTCAGACTATCTACTGTCCTAATGATTCTTCTCATTCTGTGATGTTTTATTTCTACTCCCTTGGTGCAGTTCCTTTCATCTCTATAATAGCAGAAATTTGAAAGCCACCCTGAATTCTTTGATTTTAAAGAAATGCTTGATGTATATTAGCTGTGAAAATTCTAATCCAAATCATCTCTGAAGTTTATGATTTAATAGCCAATGAAAAATTTGTTCAATTGTTCTCATTGCACCACCTGCTTTTTTGGGATGGTCTTTGGGTTTTCTTTCAATACGTTTGCAGGAGATGACTCTCACAGGAAAAAAAATGTAAGTATTTGAAGTAAAAATGTCAACGTGTTGATTTATCTATATAGAATATACACACATATAAAAATACAAAAATGTTTTATGACTGGTAATAATATAATTTGTGTTTCCATTTGAGTTAGCTGAGGTTTTCATTTTTTCCTGATTTTGGGTTTTCATTTGATTTCATTATTCAAGTATTCTCTTACAGAATTGTCTTTCTGGTTTCTTTCTCATTCACAATGAGCCACCCATACATTTCGTTCCTCTTGTGAGAAAATACTTCTACAGTGTTTTCTGGGATTTCTGAAGTGAAGAACATTGTAACCAGCCAAACCCATTTTGGTTGTACTAAGTTGACAACACCAAGAACAGTGACAGAATAAGAGGCTCTCACCAAAAATATACAACTACCTCTGGTTGGTGTTAATTTTTGTCTTGCAGAATTTCCTTTTCATTTTGAAAAATGTAGGGAGTAACCAGCTTGCTTTTCTTAAAATACAATTTATATTTATTTCTAGCAGGTCTCATCTAACTGAAGCCTTAAGTGAAGCTTTGGAAGTATTTAGGCATTCTTAACAAATGAAGGTGCAGAGTGACACATAATCACTCTGACTGGAAGCTCTTTGGGTCAACAATTATTTTGTCTTTCAGTGTTCAACCAGAGCTTCACACAACAGGAGCTGTGTTGGGCAACCAAAGCAGAATCATAATGGCTAACTTAATCTAAGCCTCTTTCAGGAAAATACCAAGTGAAAGCCTATTGTTCAGCCTTCTTTTCATTCCCACAATGATGGACTCCTTTCACTCCAGGGAAACTCTTCCTGATATACAGGATGAGAAGTTGATGAGACAGCTGGACCCATCTATGAAAAGTTAGAGAAGTGTCCGTGCTATAAAATGCCCCCAATCTTCCTCATACCTCTTTCTAACCAATTTAGTTTGCCTCACTCCTATGCATAGAAATATACTTTGCCCTTTATTCACCCAATTTCAAGGTTATACTCAAACACGTACTGGAAGATAAAAGCTTTAAATAATGTACATTCTCTCATTGTCCTTTTCATCGAGATCACAGGTGCATGACCTCGTCCCCCAGCACAAAAAGCTGTTGTCATGGAAACAGCTCAGGATGCCAACTTGACAACAACTGACATTCAAACCAGGAGGGACACCTTGTCTCCTGCCCTCCCCCACCAAAACAGTGCATTACAGCAGGGGCCAAATCTGCAGTGTTTCTTCCTTGGCAGGGCTGGGATGTGTTTTGCTGTGAGGAGGATGTGCAGTTGGCTCCAGCCCCACATGGTACCACTGCACCCCAAAAACTGCCTTGGTAAAACACCATCTGACACTACAGCTGAGAAGAGTATCCTTTGCTTTCAATGCTCACTGAGGTGTGATAAGGGGAAGAGGAGGCCACCTTTCCTAATGGCTAGAACAGAGAACCTTATACCAGATCTCTCACAGTGCCACTAAATCTGCTCCTTTCAGAGTGCCAACAGATCGCTGTCTTCCTGAGGAAAATCACTTCAGCACTCTCCATTTTCGTTTCCTGCGTGTAAAATGGGGATAACTGTACCTATGGCAAGCCTCAGATAAAGAGCTTTCAGTAATCGGTGTTGTAATCCATTTTTTTTCTTATTCTGTTTCCAGCTGTATCGATAGTGTGGTAATTATTCACCATTTAGCTCTTCTAATTGAGTAATAAATAGTCCAGGAAGCAGGAGATAGACTTCTGGGCAAACATGTTGAAAAAGTGGATGCACATTCCAGAGAGAAAAAAACTCAAGGGAAAGGTCTCTTATTTATATTTTGTCCCCCAGGAGATTTAATTGGAATGAACTGTATAGTTAAAACCCACCTGCACTCTTTGACTCCTCCATACCTAAGCATTGCAGAATGTGTGAAATGTGGTACACAACTTTAAAGGAAAAAATAAACATTTTTGTGTATACATACATATCTACTCACATATCTATAAAAATAAATAAACATGTATCATTGTGGCTGGGGGAAGGGAAACACATACAGCGGCATTTACTTTCCTGGAGGCTTGTGCATATTCTCGTGCCTGAATGCTGTCTTGTGATCTCTACATAACCTTTGAAACACAAGTGCATATTTCACCCTTGCAGACTAGCACAACCATTTTTTTGTCATTCCAATTTCATTTCCAGTGCGGTGTGGACTGCGGGCTCAGCAGTCACTGGAGTCTGAAGTGACTCTTGGGACCTCCTCACTGTTCTATATGCAAATGGCCCTGCACCTGGGCAGCCGAGCGGGCTTGCCGACAGTTTAGTTATGCAAATCTGATTGATCGAGAGCATATTGCAGAAGAACACACGCAGGCCTGAGACACTGGCAGCTATATTTCACTGGCTAAATTCCCGAAGAAAGAAAAAAAAATTAAATGCCAAGCATTTTGATGCATATTCCTATCAACCCCTGAAGTGCTCTAGCATTTATTTCGGTATGTTTTCAACACTTTGCTTAAATGTTGTTAATGCAATTTCTTGTGCTATTGCTGAATTCAGAGAAGACCTTGTTTTCTGTGGTTTTGGTTGGTGGTTTTTTTTTTTAAAAACAACCCCCAAAAAGACCCAACAACAAAGGGACAAACAAAGACCCAAAACAACAACAAAAAATAGTCACTATGATGTCGCAACACAATAGGTCTGTCAATTTATTTGAAATAATTCTCCAGGCAAATGGAGTAAATGCAGTGTTAAAATATAATTAGGTCTTACAGTACAGAGGAGCGCAAAGAAACTGATGTACTAGTACAAGTTGCCCAGACTGTATTCTTTCTGCAACAAAAGGTAAAACAAATAGAGGGAATCTAGATTACATACTGTCACCGAATGTCGAAAGCACTTCTTTCTATTTACTAAACACTCTGTATAAAAATGCAGGGAAGGAAAAGAAAAAAGAAGACAGAAAATAAAAGAATCACCTGGGATCAGCTTAAAATAATAAATTCATTTTTTATTTAACAGAAAAAGAAGAAAATAAAAGAAAAAATGACAACCCACCTATGTGTGAGCATGTGGAAATGTCTAATAGAGAACACGCTTCAGGCATCAAGTTAATCTCGTTTTATTGCATACAACTGATTTATCTTCATTTATAAATGAGTGGTGAGCCCTGGTTCTAATATTTGCATTTCTTGTAGTTGTGTTTATGTACTTTAATGCCTTGGGGAGCCATTCATGGCGTTGAAATAATACAATTTTTATTTTCTTTTCCCCCAGTTTTTCCAACAGCAGATATAGACTATTTCAATGTTTGGACACTGTTAAAGCCACTGGGAAGAGACATTAAACTAGACTTTTCAATCATTCATTTTATTCTTTCCAAGTCACAATGTGATAGAGGTTTTCAACGACAGGAGGGCTAATCAGACTAAATTCAGAATATACATTTTTATTGATTTGATGTCAGGGTTTTTGTTTGTTTATTTGCTTGTTTGTTTGAAATGGTGTCTTCTCAGGCAAGTTTTGCGGTTGGTGGTTCCACAGCTAAGGACTTACACTTGCATAGATCCCAAAGCAGAGAAGAGAAACTGCCTCTAATGATATGCCTAAAATGACTCATGCAGCAGAGTCTGGTCTCAGTTGGAGCTGTGAAGCATTCCACAAAACAATTTGTTACAATAGGCCACTAGACAAACACCTATCAGTCCGGTCCTACAGAATATGAATTCACAGAAACTCTCCCAATAAAATATATTTCCATTGTGAATCAGTACATAAAGTTCCATACTTCAGAATACTTTTACATAAACAGCAATTAAAATACGTGTTATTTGGTTTAACCGGAAAAGAAAACGTATTTCATTTTTAATCTCAGAGTTAAATCTGCCTTAATCTCAAGAGGACAGTGCACAGAACAAAATTCCTTGGTAACAGAAGATTGTCCAAAAGCACTCTTAGAAATCCCCCTGAGAAATATAGTTAAAATTTCTAGAGAGAAGCCCAAGTTATCTAAAGGACTTGAAAAGCCAAGCAACCCTGCTGGAGCAATGTTAGAGCACATCTTATTGAATAGAAAACATTTCTCTGCACGTTAAGTTGTATTGCCTTTGGCAGAAACTCTTCAGCTGCAAATTTGTCCCAGGAATGACATACAGTACACATCAGAGGAGTAATGAAGGAAAGAGGCTTAGATGGGCACTTTGCAGCTGACGGGGAGCTGTTATTGAGCCTTGTCTGCTGCATTTAGCAAAAGGGGAAAAAAAAACCCAACCGAAACAGAAGGACCATCTTTGTGTGTCCCCAACTCTCACGACCATCTCTTTAAAATAAATAATTAAATAAATAGTGAAAAAAATAGCCATCTGACAAGCAAAGCCTAGCCAGAGGGTCAAAAATGAAGATCCTGGGAAAGGTCAAGTTTAATCTCTAGCCACGATGCCCTAGTGCATCCCTCACAACAGCTGACTAACAAAAGGGGCTCAGCACTGTGACTGACAGAATTCTTAATTGTATCCACTCATTCATGACAATTTGATTAAAATATTACGCCAAAGTCTCACCCCCTGTTTGCTTCGATCCTCCAAATCTAATTTTGAATTTTCAGAAAGGAGATTACCTCCACAAGCATGACTGGGATGCTATTAACTTCTACTTAATCTTTATTACTGATGTGAATTTAACATATGTATGGCTTCGTCTCGCTCCTGTTGTTTTCTCTCTAAAGTAACGTCTAGGCAATATACAAGTGGCGGACATTAATTTTCACTTTGATATTCTGTCATACCAAAGCTCGTACTTTCATATGAAAATTTAAAGACGTACTGTCTTAATACCATGGCACAATTAGACTGCATTACAAAAACTAAAAAACCCAAACACGCACTTGCTTCCTCTAGTCCCCACCAAAGAAAAGAACAAAGCCCCCTGAACAGACTTCAAAGTATTATAACTTTTCACTGTTATCTCCAGCTATATCCCCTTCATTAAAGAAGATGTTCTAAGGACTGACAAGAACTGGTAAATTCTACTTAATGCCAATAATGCAGTTGTGAAGAAGTCAAGGAAGCAGTCAAAATTTCTAACCAATTTGGATTATTCCCAAATCTATGAAACTAGTAACTGAATATGGCCATTGTTACCTGTGTCCCCATTTCAAAATATATTGAATAAAAGATGTGATTTAATCTTCAAGATGCTTACTCTAGTCCCGCACTCCTTTTCTCCCCACAAGTAATACAACAAATTGATGCAACAAGCTGCAATTATATTTATAGGAGTATTCACAAACCTATTGAACATGAAACATTTCTAATAAATTGCTTGGTCTGGAAAAGAACTCCACTGAAAATGTTGTTTTATTTCTTTCACTTTTCCCCAGAGAATCAGAAAAATATCTTTTGATATCTTCTTTTGCAAAATATTTTTCATCATTTCTGTCCATGTCTACTTACTGTTATCGTAAAAGGAGAAGCAATAAATTAATCTTCGTAAATTCAGGTGCAGTGACTTCCTAATTTGCCTGTCCAACTGCTGCTCCCATCAGCAGGGGAGTATTTGGACTTGATTCAAACTTGAGGGAAGATATCACCTCCAGTTATTTAATACGTATACCACTTAAAAGGAGTTGTAGAACTACCCTAAGTGTCTCAGATCCCATACTACCTGGACAATGAGACTGATATCTAGAAGTAATGTCTGGAAGAGCTTTCTCAGAATCCTTTTCCACATTTCATACATTTCGCTCAAGTAAATATTTGCAGTACTGCTCATAATTTGTTTTTTTTCCAATCAATGAAAATAATCTGTATGTCTGTATGGAAACATTTTTCAGCATTTATCCAGGACTGAAATTTTACTCACACTCAAATCATTTAAGACATTTCTGCCACCTGTGTGTATGTGACTACACGCATATTCTCTCTAGCTTGTTCTCTCTGTTCCTAGCACTGTCATGAGACCCAAGAACCTCCAGATAGGAGATCAGCAGCACAGTAAACAGCTTTTGTGTCTTGCAACAGCTTTCAAGTTCTCCAAAGTATTCCCAGTGGGAATTCCCAGCTGCAGAAATACAAAAATTGACTGAAGTTGCGTCATGACCGTGACAATACTAATGAACACTGAAAATACAAATCTCACTGGTCCATCCCAGAGAAATCCCTACTTCAACTGATTTCACCATAGCTTTTGCAGGATTGACACATAAAGGACAGTGTCACCGTAAGAAAAAGAAATGTGCAACACATCTGCCCATCTCATCCTCAAAAAGGACACTCCTCCCCAATTCCAAATCTCACTATTTGTTTAACCTTTGGTATGACAGTAAAACATATTGACACGCAAAAGCTTCTCAATGCCATCAGGAGTACAGATGTAACACACTGAGCACATCACGGTCAGCTTTGCTTCCCAGCAGTGACCCAGGAAAGGGTGGATAAAAACTTCAAATTGTGATAGTGAGCTCTGCTTCTCCCTTGCAAATTAACAGTAGAACTCCTGCACTCTCAAAGACCAAAAAGTCAGTTTCTTGTTAGAAGTGCAGGAAACGAGAATGTACACGTTTCACTCTCTGAGGACACAGTGTTTTCTGGGAGCTTTCTGGATAATACAGACCAGAAGCTGAGCAACACAGCTGTATTGCAAGGGCAGACATCGCAGGACAGCTTTTGTTTAAGGTCACATTACTTGCTTATACAGAGATATCACTAGAGGTTGCTCTTTCTTTTGCCAGATTTTTAACAGTTGTGAAATAATCAGTTTTCCTAGCTGTCTGTTTCTCAGTTTTCAGTAAATCATTGCTGGGAAGACATGCACTGCCTGTGCAGGCAGAGCAATACTGGGATCTCCCCCATATCCCATAAGAATAGGGTCACTCAGCACACTTAACGACACTAACAAATACTCCAGCTTGCTTTGACTCACTCTCTCCAAGAAAATGCATCCCCAGCCATCTATCTCAGCCTCCTCCACAAGTTTTCTACTGCACAAAAGTCAGCAAAGCGGTTCCTCTGTTGCCACGGGACCAAAGTAGCTAGACCCAAACCTAGCCCCCAGGTTTGAGCAAGTGTGGTTGCACCAGGGCAGGTTGATAAAATCACCAGGCAATTTCTGACACTGTCTCAAGAATTCAGGTGAGGGAGAAAAAAGACTTACTGTCTCTGAGGGAAGGGAACCCTCACCACACACGGCCCTTCTGAGGCCACAGGTTCTGCCTCAAGACTCCCAAATGGAAAATCCCTCCAATAACAAAATTAAGTCCCTCATATTGTTTCACCCTAATTTTGACATAGGCAGTGGCTATGTCTTTAAGTTAAATCTGTGTGCAACACAAAAATTACTAAGTGTGGAGGGAGAAATGTCCACTAACAGCATGTCAAACCACATTTCTCTGACTGTGGTAAATCTCCATGGAAGGTGGCCACTTTGTGGTTAACTGCCCACAGTCCTGGATATCAAACTGGAAGCTACTTCCAACAACTCCAGTCTACTAAATGCCAAATAGAATGTCCCACATTGCCTAAGACACGTCTCTAGAGAACTGTAGCCAAAGAGTCACAAGATCTGGCTCTTCCCCCATCCATCTCTAAAACCAGAAAGAGGATTTTTCCATGCTGTAGTCTTTGCAGTTTTCTTCCTCATCTCCTACGGTCATGGAATATTACAGGACTTGTGAAATTACAGCAACAGAAAGACAGATAAACACTTAGTCATGCTGAGCCTTGCTGCAGCCAGCAACCACATTAATACAATGCTTGCTCCAACATGCCTGAGCCCCCCACAAGGTTTCTCCACTGGACAACTGGTGGTGAGATGAGAAATAGTCAAAAGGCTAATGGAAGCATAAATAAATAATAAATAAATAAATAAAGGCCAGCAGATTGAAGAACTTAAGGCCTAAATAAAGAGGTAAAGCATCCTCCTATATGGTCCAAAGGCAGAGAGTGGAAGCTAAATATACCAGGGTTTTAAAATCTCCACATGATTATTTATAAATAGGCATAACAGTACTTTGAAAATTCATTTTTACCACTGTATACACAGAAAAACTTCACTGATTTTCTGAACTGGAGGGGATCATCACCTCTTTCCATACCTGGAAGTTACATACTGTTGTAGGAAGAATCTCAGGTGTTAACACTTTTATGGAATTCACTTGAAACAAGGAAATAAAAACCAAACAAATCACCTCTCCCTTGCCACACATATCTCTAGATGTCCATTCCCAGTGAAGAGGCAGGACCTTTGTCAGGAGTTTCTGTCTGTTTGAAGGATAATACTAAGCAGTCATTGCTTTTCTAAATATAACTGGGAGTTTTCAGTTTATTGCTCTGGTATCCAAAGAACTGAAATCAAACTAGAGAAAAAGAGAATAGGACACCCCGCAAACACTCCAAGCCCCATAGCAAACTTGACAGCTCCTTAGGAATTCAGCCATCGTTTGAATAAAACCAGCCTGCTTTCTGTTCACTGCATGCCAAATGGTTTCCTGTCATTTCCAGTAGGATTTTTTTCTTTTTTTTTTTCCAGTTCACAACCGCCTTCTATTGTCAATGCTGTGAATAGCCAACAACGATTTAAAGTGGTGGGCTCCTATCAGCATTGTTCTCCTGTTCAGAGGCACAGAGAACAAGAATACATCTATGTTTTCCATACAGTGTAGAAAAATGTAATTCTCTGTTTAGTGTCATATCAACAGCTCGTGTCCCAATTCACCGCCATGGGCAATGAATGACAGACTGAGCTGTCCATCCTGACAATGTGACCAAGATATCTGTGGTCGAGACTGCTATATCATTTTTCCCCTTTCCAAAAAATGTTGCCAGAGAAATCTCCTATTTTTGTTCCTCTATTTGTTTCTTTATCTAAATACAAAGTAGAGATAAAAATGAAATTGAGTTCATTAAACAAGCTGCAAATAATGTCTTGATGGCACAGGAAATGTTACATTCCCCGCAATTCAACATTGCAGCATGTGCTCTCAATGGAGCACGGATTTCTTTATAATACTAATAAAAATAGCTGTAGTCACATTCTTTCAACAAAGGCTTCCCCCCACCCCAGCAATTCGGTAGAATATATCTTATTTTCTAGTATAAAAAGAAGCCTTTTTTTTCTTTATAGGTAGCAGACACATCATAGTTAACAATATGTAGCTGAAGGGTGATTAACTCCAGGTACCATAGGTCTGGAACTGGCAATAAAGAGGTAGCTTGGAGCTGTGCACTGAAAACAGCATTTATTCAAGAGAAGAGGAGAAATGAAACAAAAGTTTGACAATGTTAGAAAAGAAATATAAGAAATAGGTTGAGGCAGCTATTGCACAGCATTGATTTACATGCCGTTACTGTACAGTGGCTGTATGTTGTGTTCAGGACAATATTTAAATAAAAGCAGCATTAGCCTTGGCAGCCTGTGTATTAACACACTGAATTTATGTTGCCTCCAAGGTAAAGAGCATCGTCTTATTGTAACATATACAGGAATTACAGTGTCTAGAGCATTTTTGGCAGTATATTCTACCTTAAGCAGAGCTTACTGACTTTGTTTCAATTTATTTTTATTTTGCCATCATTTCTTGAGTGTTTTCATTCATTTGTAAGTTGTTGAGAACGATGATAATTTTTTCTTTCTACTGCTTCAGACTTAAAAAATTTCCAGCAGAGGAAAAAAGTAAATTTACACAGGCAACAAAGGAAAGTAGAGGTTTTAGCTTAACAGATGGTTGGAGTTGATGGAGTAGGGAAGTTGATGGAGTAGGGGTATCCAGGCTGCAGATCTGTGGCACAAGAGTTTTCTTATCATGCAGTGGTTACCTTTATAAGAGCTGCAGACTGGTGCTGTAGAGAACAGAGACAACGGTGATGTCTCTGAACAGGCCTTTTGACACTGTGCCAGCATCAGTGTCATCTCTGTCTTGATCCTCCTTTGCTTCTTACATGGCTCTCCCGAAACTATCTGAGCTGCCAGGTAATGTTGGTCATAGGGGGATCTTAGCAGCTGGCTGTTTTGTGACAAATGACACAGAATCAGCAATAGTACATGACCTTTATGGATTCTGGCTGTCTCTTAGAAGTGTGTGAAATATTCACAATGAAATACAAAACCTACTTGAAATTCAAGTTGCTCCTCAGACAATTACTATGGAACCAAAAGACCTAACCGCCCTGTATTGGTAAGATATTTATATTTCTACTGCCTCCATAAAGTTCTCTGCCTTGTGCATCATTATAGAAAATAACAAGAAGTCAGAGCTTTTTTAAGTACAAGGCCTGTCCTAGATGACTGTCTGAAGTACAGATGAATAACAGTGAAAAAAGCAATCCCAATGGTAGCAATATGATCTGGAGGTATAGCCTTGGAGCTGAGGTGTGAAACCCTTCAGATGCAGCCCAAATAAACCATTGTTACTGTGGGGGGGATGTGGGGAAAAGGCACATAAAATTCAGGCATTAGTTCAGAAAAGCAACTGCAGCATTTGCTACAAACTTCTGAACAAAGCACACTGAATCAACAATATAAGTAAATCATAACATCATCTGCCTCCCAGAGCAAAAACGCTAATCATGTTAGGTCCCTCTGAACATCTGTCATCCTCCACAGTACGGAAAAGGGTGAGTTTTAGATCAACAGGCTCCGACCCTGTCAGATCTGCTATAAGGAACTCAGTGACATACTTCAAGGGCCTCTTCTTCCTCCTCTTTCATGTGACATGCCCCCTTCCAATTTAATTGGGAGTAGGTTTCCCTGCCCAAATTCCTTACACTATTACTTAGCATCATAGGCAGAGGATATAGTTCTGGGCATTAAAAGGTTGTTGTAGGGAAATTAACAATCCCACTAGGTTTAAGGCCTCTCCATGTGCTGCAAATGTCTGGTAGGACAACAGAGAAGAGAACAATAGGACTGGAGTTCTGTATTTGGCAGTTATAATTCAATGGGATTGTACAGTCTCTGACATAACTTGATAAAATGCCACTATAGAAAGTGAAGAATATGGGCCTGGGGCAGATGGATTTTTTTATTTAAGGACATAAGCAGTAACATGAAAAAGGAAAATTAAAAATTGTAATAGATATCTGCTTCTGCAAGAGCAGGGGAAAAAAATACTTCTGCATCTCTGATGACTGGGAAGCAACCTGGACTGCAATCCAGGGGGTCCACACACTCCCTCACCTCCCCTCCTTCCAGCAACTAGGAAGATATAAAAGACTACACCCTTGCATTCATTGCCAAAATAGTTGATTTTATCACAAGACAATTAACATTCTTCAAGCAACACTTTCATAAAGGCGTGGGACAAGTTTCTTATTTAAAACACTACATAGGTAAAATCAGCACCATAGACAGCGTCAGTGGTTCCTCTTTCAATAAAAGCTTCATTGCTTTGCTTCCAAAAGGATTTTGCAGAAGAAATAATAAATGCCCTCTACGGCATTACAAACATAATCTATGTTTATATTTGATCTGTATGCTCCAGTTCAGGCCTGAGAGCTCTTTTGAATGCTGTTGTCATCAGCAGCTCCTGCAGTCACTGAAACATTTACTGTCTCAAATAAAGTAAAGATTTTCTTCCCAAATCATGTTCAGTCCATCTGACAGAGGCTCCTAGATGCTTAGGGCAGGTGCAAAACCTTACACTGGAACAGCATTCTTTTACAACTGTGAAGAACACTGACCTCTGAAGTTAAAATTGATGTTACTTAATTCCTCTCTAAATGTATTTTCTTTCTCTGCAAAAGATGAAATGTTGTCGCCACATGCAGAATGCACACAACTTAGTGTAGCTGATTGTATACTATCCACAGGCCTGGTTTTCCTTTTCCAAAAAGGAAAAAAATTCTCAATGGTGACTTAGAATTTTTTCCTCAACCAATTCCTCAAAGTTAGAAAAAAAAAATACCCACTAAATCAAAACAAAAACAAACAAACACAAACAAACAAACAAACAAAAATGCACTCAAAGAAACAAAAAACCTTGCTAGCAAAACTTTGAGAGTTCCTCACACCAACAGATAGAATAATTTTAAATGAACAAAATACCTACTTAGAATATACAAGAGATAGTTCTAATAACACTTCTTACTGGCCAGAATATAAAAAGTTGGTAGTTTAAAAGGCTGTGAGAAAGAAGCCTGTGTTACTGCCAGAGCTGAAAGATTTGAGTTTAGCAAGGAGAAGGATAGTAGAGGGCTTCAGTCAGATTATAGGTATGCATATAGGAAAAAGACTTCTTTTGATTGTAAAAGTAGCCTAAATCAGAAGACAAAAAATAGTATCAGATGCCAGGCAGAATGTGCATCTACACTGATAAATGCAAAAGAGAAATAAGACAAAAATTTTGAAAGCAATTAAATATTGAAGCATCTTGCTTCATTACAAGCTCTCATCACGATAATCCTCAAAACAAGTTTAACCAGACAGTTTTGCTGAAGGATATTCTTTGACTCAGGAATCATCCAATAAAGTTCTGCAACTCACACTACGTATGACCAGTAGGATGCTAGACTAAGTTGTCGCAACAGTCCTTCCTAGACTTAAATTCTTTAAGAATTTGGAATTGTCACAGTAACCATCCTCCTCTCTCAACCTGATGGTTATTCTGTGGGAGAATGACATAACACATTTCTGCGAGTCGCCAAAAACTCTTGCCCGGTCACAACAATCCGTGGAAAGGCATGAGGTAAGGCAAAATCTGTGCAGACAAAGTGACCTCCAGAGTGAAACACAATTTAAAAAAGGCAATTTCAGATAAACTGATGCAAGAGCACATGAAGTTAGTGCACAAACACAAAGTACATGCTGATTATAATATGATATGATTTAAAATATTCCTTCAGGTGAGGTTTTAATAATACTTAAAAGGTCCTGACAGCTCCCTGTCAAGGTATGTCCATGTTATTAAGTTTTAAAGCAACTGTCCTGCTCATAAAACCATCCAAACTGGAAAACACATGGTGGACAAAGCCAAGGACAACCGCAGAAATCACTGCTGAGCCTTGGTTTGATGATGTGTTGAGATGTGCCTCCTAAGAACCTGCATTAGCTTTGACGAGTCGCATCTTCCTGCAATCCATCTTCATCACGCTGAAAGATGAACAAATAAATGCCAGGCCAATAGAAGCTCTGCAAGGAGGAGGCAAGACTGACAAGAGCATCACTAGGACAAATTTCCTAAGTCACTCCCAGAGCTGAACACTAGAGCTATAGTAAGTGAGAGACAAGATGACGATCTGTAAAAACCTTCTGTCGCTATGTCAAATGAATGCAGTGGGACCATTTCATGCCTGCATTTCAGCCAGTGTTTGGGCTTTTCTCTACCCTTCTCTGAGGCAAATTCTGTGTTCTGCGATAACTTTCTGCCCTCCTCACCCATACATCATTTACATCCTTTCGTCTGATCTTAACCTGATACTAATCTATTATTTCTTTTCCAGGAACTTCATCGTAGTCATGGATTGATTTTTTGTACTCTGCAATTCAGTTCTCCATTCTTCTGTTGTTTCACGCACTCCCCATCTCGCTACTATACTTCCCAGCCTTCTGGTTTTCCTTCTTGCACTTCAGCTCTGTATTGTAGATACAACTGATTTTCATTTCATCATCTTTCCTTAGGACAATTATGATGTTTGCTACATATTTTTTTTTTTACTTTTCCAGCTTAGTGTGTTCAAAAATCTTATATTATGCAGCCTTGTATTTTCCCTGGCAAACTGGCCAAGCTTATTAAGATTATACTAAATTTGTCCCAGCCAGTCAGAACAAAAACCTGACTTTAGTCCTTCTGTTATCTGAGCTAGTTCCTGGTTCATCTGTATGTAAGAGCCTACATAATGAATTTCATTACAGCCAATGAATCTGGTTATTTTTTAAAGTTTCTCTCACATCTGTTCTGATGGTATAGCTTGAGACCCTTCAATGCATTTAGACTGAAAGTTTTTCTTGGAAGTCTATCTATCTCCTTCACTAATACTTACCACTTTCATCTGCTCTCGGTCACAAAGTGTTTTATTAAAAAACTCTAAAACTGAAAAAACATCTGCGGACTTTAAGCATTTCCCAATTTTAAAATGCATCACAGATTGCAGGAGCACACTGACAGACCTCAAGACAGTTTGCATTAGTCCACTCAGCCCTCCATGCTGCTATGTCCAGATTACACGGGATGTGTTTGAACTCCATTTGTTCTGTAGCCTGAGCTGGGAGACAACAATCTCCTAACTTGCCCCCAAAAAAATCATGTCAGGATTCAAAGCAAACAGAGTGTGTAATGTTTCCCTCATGTTCCCGTTAATTATTGCCTTTTGTCTGAAAATTCAAGCAAGTTTGAAGCCCCATTGTTCTGACTGCTCCATGTGCTGCACTTGACTCCCTCATGTGATCCAAGGGGAACTAGGAGGCAGTAGAAGTCCAAGCCTTTTTCAAGTCCTGCATTAAATGGAGACAATGTCTGTGTGCTTTGCTGCCTGCAGGGCAATATTCCTTACTGCAGCACTACGTCTCAAGCTCCAGGATGCTTTCTCGCACATCTTTATTCTCTCCTTCCCAGTTCCCAGGATGGTGCAGAGCAAGACATTGGGTACTGTTGAGAACTAAGGGTTGGAGGGGTGAAAAGGGCTAAACAGTACTTATACTGCCAATGGCCAGCAGTTGTAATGAGACAGAAAAGACAGCTGAGGTAATAAAATCTTAGTCACACTTTCTGCACAGAGAATATGTAACCTATTTACTTTTAAAGGTTAAAAACAACAACAAAAAAGACTCTAAAGAGGTAAAACTTGGAAGATAGATATATGTCTTCAATAACAAGTGGACTGGCATGACCCTGGCAACATCAAGCTCCCTACAGTAGCTCTTTCTCTGTCATCTTGGATATCACTTATTTTAACAACACATTTACTGATGAGAGTAAAGCTAATGTAGCATGGAGAGAAGGATGGAATAGAAGGCATCTTATTTGTCAATACGTCGTCACTGTCACCCTGCTTTGGTAATAAGGTGAGATATGAACACCAGTCTGATTTTCAAAAACACCATGCACCAGCATGTCTCTTCATTTTCATCTGGAAGTGATGGAGATCAGAAGTGCTGAAAAAAAGTTGTCATTTATTGTTTTATTTCTCTCATAACTTCTACATTTGTTGTCAATAACTTTATCCATTTGAGATGAATTTTAGAATCTATTAAAATAAAATATTTATGTAGTAACATATCCTATTCTCATGATTCTACCATTATATCGATGTTTTTAGGTACATTCCTTATAGTACAGCTCATACCAATAAGGTTGCTCTTTTTTTTCAGAAAGCGCAAACTCTCCAGTTGGAAAAAAGAGTTTGAAAAAACAGCCTTTGAAAACCACTAGGACAATATTTTGCTTCATGTCTTGGGAGTAAAGAGATTTGACTCATGATTTTTGAAAATCTGAGGTCAGGAACAATTTGCAGATTGTTTTACTAAACCACAAAGTAATAATAATAATAATAATCAAAACTTTAGACAAAAGTTATTCTGTTGCTGCTACTGAAGAGAGATTTACCTCTATTTCCCAGGGATTACCAATATAATAGTCTTTAATAACCTGCAATTGTCAGACATACATGTTTTATTCCTGCACTTTAACAATAGCCCAAAAGTGCCGAAAGCATTTGCATTTATCTTCAGCCGGTGAAGTAGATGGCAAGACCAGAAGCAGCTTTATCTAACAATAGCTCTGGTGCCTTACAATTGTCTTTAATATTTCAGCAAAGAGATACCTCAGCGTATTTCCCTGGCTGCCAATGATTTGCCAAAGGTCAATAACTTTAGCTTTAAAACCCAACTGATTTCTAAAGCTTTTCTTGCAGTTGAGAGATTAATCCAGACTCTCATAAACATATTTATGAAATAAGAGCAAAGGACTTCAGCCTGGCAGTTTGGAATGTAACATAATTTCGTATCTATATTATTTTTGGGATTAGAAACCATTAATTTCTAAAATTGTGCTGTGGAGCATAAGTGGCAACAGCTGCAGCTATCTGTTTGCTGTCTTTCCACATGGGCTATTTTCTGTGCAAGATATGCATGAAGAAAAATAAATGGGGTGCTACCACTTTAGACAGGGCCTGGAAAATTTAAAATAAAAAACTAAAACGCATGAACCATGTTTGCCTTAAAATGATGGACTAAGGTGTTAATAAAAGTGGCATCTTAAGGCAAGTCCTTACACACTTCCTGTTTCTGTAATCAATTCTTCTTCATGCACAAACTAATACAATGCCTCTTCTTATTATGTCACTACTGTACATGAAACATTTCATGCATAAAATATTAACCCTAGACACAGGTCTTTGAGAGAATGATTGTACTGGCTGAAGGAAGAGAGAGAGAGCACGAGAGAGGCTTCTGAATATAGCTCCAGTAATGCTTTCCAGTCCCAAAACAAAACTGCAACTATATTTAAGCCCATGGCTTTTCAATAGCACATAAAAGCAAACCTTTGGACAGTTTAATGGTGTGGACAAGATGACTGAGAGAATCAGAATGAGACACACCATGTGTCCCATTCAAATTTGATCTATAAAAACCCAAAATAAACCAAAACTCAGTTACCTGGGTATTCTTTGTACTTTACTTTTCACAAAACTTACCTTTTTAAAGAATTTATTCCAAAGTGAATCTGGGAAAAGTAAAAGTTTTGATTCCTGCCCACTAAGAGGGGTGAGGGCAGTGGGAAAAGAGGAGGGAAAAAAGAAAAAAAAAATAACCTCAATGTACTCAGCCTTTAAATCTTCAAAAGATTTTTATTGTCAAGAATTGTCACTCCTTATTTCACAAGTTCAGAATACTGCACTGTCAGTAAACCATTCATTCAAATATAAATATCTAATGCACGGTAATTTTATTAGTAGAATCAGGCATGTCCCTACCTCTATTCCTTCTTGATAGTATTATGGACTATATGAACTGTGCCCCATGCCAGACCCCTGCTGCCCCTTGTGTTCAGATCCGGACCTCGGCTGGAGCACGCTTTTCCCCCGTGGTTCACATTCCCTTGGCAATTGAAGGTGCAATGCAGGGGGGAGAAAAGGTACAATTAGTTCTTGCTGTTATACCAAGTCAGTACGTGGCTGAGGTTTTACAGTATTAGGACAACTTCAACTCCTTCACTTTAGTCCTAACCTCAGATCTACTGTTTAAGAAAGGAACTCACGAAAGTCTTCTGCCTTCTACAGAAAGACCATCCTCCAGAGTTATGCTCCACTCAGGGCTTCATCCAAACTGTTACTAAATATTTTCTCTACTGGAACTTCATTTTCTTTTCTTGCTAGAGAATTTTGCAGTCTAGGACACCTGAAAACTATGTAAAGAAATCTTTTCAAAGAAGTAGTCCATCTACTGCCAGTGGGATAGTTCGCCTCAATAGTTATAAGCACAATAGAGTTCAACAATAGAGTATGTTTTTCAGTAGATACAACTTTGCTAGACTGCAATCATTCCTGATAATCCCTCTCTGGTGGGTTGACCCTGGCTGGATGCCAGGTGCCCACCAAAGCCAGTCTCTCACTGCCATCCTCAGCTGGACAGAGGTTTCCTTGGTCAAGGTTAGGACAAGAAGCCTGATCCAGCATAGGCTTTCTACAGGGTCACAGCCTCCTTTGGGCATCCACCTGCTCCAGTGTGGGCTCCTCCAAGGGCTGCAGGTGGATCTCTGCTCCCCTGTGGTCCCCCAGGGGCTGCAGAGGCAAAGCTGCCTCACCATGGTCTACACCATGCCTGGAGCACCTCTTCCCTCTCCTTCTGCACTGACCTAAGTGTCTGCAAAGCTGTTCCTCTCACACATTCTCACTCCTCTCTACAGCTGAAGTTGTAGCTGTGCAGAAACTTCCTCCTGTTTTTAAATACGTTATCTGAGAGGCATTACCAACATCAACTGATGGGCTCAGCCAGTGGTGGGTCCAACTGGCACTGGCTGCCCTGGACGTGGGGGAAGCAGCTCACAGCTTCCCACAGAAGCCAGCCCTGTAGCCCCCCCACTACCAGAAGCTGGCCACACAAACCCAATATACTCTCTTTGGAATATGCCAGGCAGTTATTCTCTTATCTCATTGCCTACAGTTTCCAAATCCTTCTAGATACTTATTTCACTCTTTTTTCTTGATAAGCAACTCTCTCCATCTTCCCCTTTCCATCTCTATTATTCTCCACTTACTGACCTCTGAGGTCATACAGTGCAGTCCCAGAATGGATTGTGGTGTAGTAGTTGTGGTCTCTCCTCTGGACTGTGAAGTAGTGCTTAGCACACACAGGCCACAAAAGACCACATATTGAATAGAAATTAAGGGCTGCTCTGCAATACGAACAACCTTACACTGAGAAGAGGCACATGCTGCAGGAACAAGAAAACCCACTTGTGCTCAGTATTGGGTGGGAACAATGTCCAATTGTAGGCTTCTCTTGCAAAATAAATTAGAACTTCGATGGGGGTATCAACTAATTATTTCCCAGAAAAAAAGGGCTTTAATTTGATGTCAGTAGGGCTAAAGGAACATTTAGCTCCATCATTTCTGTATGAAATGATAATACAAGTCCTGCAGTATCAAGATGCTAAAAAGTGCTTAAATAGCCATGGTCCCATACAGTAAACTTGCTACGTTTTGCTATTTGGAATAATGTATGGGAAATTGCCAAAGCTGCACCACAGGATTAATTACAGACTCATCACAAAATTCTAAAACCACAATACTTAGGCAGCTAAGCAAGAGCAGCTCTCCAATAGTTTTAATCAACTCTAAGGTAAACACTCAAAGTAGTAGATGTGATGTAAAAAGAGCTCAATGAATTTGAGTAGGCTATGACTCTATTCACTTGGCTTTTTTCTTGGTGAAAAAGAAGCACTGATTTATTTCATTCATCTCCCAGCAATATTCTAAATAAAGTGTTTAAATATAATTTAAAAGTATTTTAAAGTGACAAAAGTCACTTCTATGCTTCCTTTATATTAAAGACTGAAAAAAATAGTTTCTTAACCTGCTAAGGTGATCTTCCTTGCCAAAAGGACTCCCACCAAGAAATGCAAGGGTAATTTATCTGAAGGTTTTCTAACGCTTAGATGCTATAAATGTCACTTCTTACTGCTGGCACTAGGCTGCCATTTAGCTCTCAGTACAGAGAATAGGGAGTGCCCTTTCCTAAATTTGTTTAAGTATCTAAGGCTATTACCTTGGTCTCTTGGTCTCTCTCACACATAGTACACTATTTTATAGAACAAACAAGTGCACTAGCACAGCCAAACCCTCTTAGAACCAATTACAAATAAATATGACCTGAACAAACTCACTGTCAGTTAGTAAGTAGTTGGTTGTTCTGATAATCACATTACAGGAGGGGTATGCACAGAAATTCAATCACTCCAAAAATTAGTAGAATACTGAAGGCTAAGGACGCATAGACAAAGCAGTTCTGGAGCACAGGAAGGTTAATTTTCTCTCCTTCTCAACACTCGCTCCTCTCCCTCAAGAAAGGGGGATAGAACCAGGCCATTTCTCTCTCTAACATGCTAAAGCTTTCAAATAGCTCCCAGGCATTTTAGAAGCAGTTGTACAGTGTTTGCTTGCCACTTTCAATTAAACATGGTACAGCAGTCTGATGTCACTAGGATCTACTAAGAGGAAGAGTTTATTTAAGAGTGTTAAAACTCCAAACAAAGAACTGTCCACAGAGGTCTGCATTTTCTAGATAAACACTGAGGGGGTTTACAGAGACAAGAACAGGGAGAACAACATAAAGCACTACTGCTCTGTCTATAAACTCTCCTAACATTTGGTGAATGCAGATAATTTACTGCATATCAGCAAAATCCAGATAATTTACTGCATGTCATCAAAATAATCAACTTGAGGGATTCCATAAAATTGCAGCTAGCTTTGTGCATCTCCTTGGAAGCGGTAAGTATCTTGAGAAGCAAAATTATTAGAAGTATTTGAGACTCTAGTAGATTCAATCACCACTGTATTTAACCAAGTTCTTTCTACATATACTTTGATTAAATGGAAGCTTTTCTGGTTGGCCACCCTTCCATTTTAACATTGTGTTTTCAACTATTTTAATACACCTGAAGGGATCAAAAGTAGACAAAAATCCAGCTTGTTCCTGGGCCTCTCTAAAAGAGGCAGAGTGAGCAGCTTCAAGGTGGTAATAGAGATCAGAGAAAAGTAGGTAAGAGGAAAGGAAACGCGACTGATTGGGAAACTGGTATGGAAGGAAAGAAACAGTAAAAGTAGAATGGAAGGGCTTGATAACTAGAAAGAAGCTGTCAGGGGAAAGGGTTCTTAGAAGTCTGTGTTTTTTAAACCAAGGGTGCAATTAACTCCATCCATGAGAGAGCTGAACTCCAGCTCCTTTCAAGCACTTTTAAAGTACATAAAGGTTTTCACTAGAGTCAAGACTGGATACATAACAGAGTTGTTGCTTTGAGTAGGTATTTATCATGTGTATCCATAGTTTGGCCCCAGCATCACATACCTTGATCTATTGGATGCTACTGCTTTGACTTGCGAGGTGTTTCAGGATTAACTTAACAGGAACATTATGAAGACCAAACAGCAAAGACATCTGGAAGACCTTTAAACCTTCTTGATCAACCCCAGATAGAAGTTCTAATCAGTTCCTTCCTTTTCCAAATAGTGCCTTCAATAATCTAAAGGAGGCAAAAAATTATTTTGAATTTTGCAAATGCACTAGGAGTAGAAAATATTTGCAAGAAAAGAGATGACAACATAAAGACTAGTAATCTCATTTATATATAAAGAGAAAAAGAAATATCTCCTTTTTATTCAAAAGGCATAGGATTATCACAACAAAGTCCCATTTCCCCATGTAAACATTCTATTTAATTTTTGTATGAAGCTCAAAGACTGAAGGAAGGGGGTATCAACCTCAATTTTATTGATTGTGCCTCTTTCTAATCAGGTTCCCTGCCTCTTTTCCACACATGGATATACAGTGATGTCTGAGTAACAAACAATGCAGAGCAATGGTGCTTCTTTAAAATTAAGATTCCTCCAGACTTTTCTTAATGTCAGGGACTTTTTTCTGTTGCTGCCAGGCTTTATACATCGTTGATTTACAAAACCTCTGGTTTGATATTAGATTGACTTGACAGTGTCTCACATAACGAGTAAAATATAAAAAGCAGCAACAGATTATACTCCTGGCATGCAGACTCGAGCTTGACTGGAAGTTGGAAAGAGAGGGGCTTCTCTTGCACATAACTGTGGCCTCTTGGTGTGTTTCAGACATGGTTCTACTCAGAAAAGCCAGTAAGTGCACACTACTCACTGCATGTAGCTACTGTCATTTCTGCTTCACAGAGGTAAAAGTCCAGTGCCTTCTGCACTGGTTTGTGGTGGCAGAGGGTTTGCACTGAGGTAACTAAAGCCTGCAAACTTTTAGACCTGACATGGGCCAGAAAATAACTCAGCTTGGGTCTCAGATGAAGTGGGACAGGTCTCCAGTGCTCTGGGCATTGGACAAGTCATTTAAGAAATGTACCTATATGACAAAAGGCTTTGAGAGACAATAGAAAGCCAAAATCCAATAACATATTTACAAGATGCTTAATCAGACTTTTTTATATATCAAGGGTTCGCGGATTCAGCCCACAGCCTTTCTCTGATACAACTCTCTCATGTCCCAGAAAATTGCTTTCCGTTTCACAGATCCTCAATTGCTTCTCAGTTTGTTTATTTATTAATACTTCCAAATCCCAAATTTTAAAATATAAATTATTCTAATATTTGCCCAAATATATATTTTTCTAAATACTACAAAATTCCAATAATAGATATGTTATGTAAACCTAGACAAAAAGAATTCTATATATGATAGCACTAAGCAATCTCAGTGCAAAAAGAATGAAGGAAGGAAAAAAGGAAGAATTAGGAAGTGGATAGACTTACAACAGCTTTCCCAAAGTTGTTCACGGACAATAGCAAGTAACATATGTGTGGTTCAACTCAGCAAGAAATTGCCTACTCCAGTGCATAAAATACAGCTGCCCTAGGAATGCAGCCCAAACCTGTTCTGCCTGCATGAAAGGACAACCTCCCTAAGGTCCTGGCTGCTTCTATGCACAAAAAGAACAACCTCAAAAAGACAAGTGGAGAAGACACACATTTTATACCTGACTGTAGACAAGAATATCAGAATTTCTGACTGCAACTCTTGTTTTCTGAAGTTGCCCACGTGTGGTCTGCAATTTTTGAATACCTAAAATGTTCTTTGAAAATTATTGTTTTTTGCCAAATGGGTAGATATTTTTTCACTGTAGAAACAGGAAAGTGATATTTAACTCCCTACCTTGATTACATTTTTCTGGGCTGCTTTGCCTTCATGCCTTTGTAGTCAATCCATGCACAAATTCTGATTTAGCTGAAACAGGGCTAGAATCACCTTTTTTTCACCCTTCCACAGAAACCCTACAGCAAGAATGCACAGCCCCAAGCAGTTGCATTATAGAAAATGAAACTCAGCTGTGAACCCAATATTTGGAGCTGACTCAGCCATCACACATCCAAACTGGAATTCTAGTAAGATTCTCAACAGATGCAGTTTAATGATGAAATAATTGAAAATATCAAAATCAAACACTTCACCTCTTGCAAAGATAACATTTCTGAAAGTTTTATTTCCCCAATGCATTTATGTTTTGATATTCTTATGCTTATATATCTTTTGTGAGAACAAAACTCAATTTTTGATCATTTTGGTTTCTAGATATCTTCCCATGCTGAATGGCATTCAAAAAATTTAAGTTTATATACAGAACAATTTTTGTGAAGTTGTCTGTTTTCCATCAGCTGCATCAGAATGTTTGCGCCAGCTTTTACTTTGAGTTTTATTACTTCTTTCTGGATAACTCTCAAGCTTCCTTTTCTCCAAAGATTAACACATCTCTTATGAAATTATAGTATCCCAAAGGGGATAATTTAATTACCTGCAATTTTGCCTTTTTTTTTTTTTTTGAGATTTCATTAAGAAGCTCTTCTTTTTCACTCACAGCTCCTCCAAACTAAAATAAAAGTGGTTAAGTAGGTAGTTTTAGTCATGATGTTTTGATTCCAGAACTGATTTGTTGGAGGGGGTAGTGGTTCTGTTCTGTTGCCTTTCTTTTAGTATTAATTCCAAATAATCTACTGTAGAAAACTCTCACAATTTATCACAGTTTCTGCCTGTGGCATTTCCCTTTAGCCCAAGGATAAATCTTTCTAACTCTGGCAAATGTCAAGAATGCTCCTGTGATACAGGTGATCCTACAATAATAAAAATCAGCAGCTAAAAGCAGACTTTATTGTATTCATTATGATACATATAGCCTGTTATAAATATTCATCTCGTTCTTATTTAACAAAGGCTATATATTACTATCCTCTATATCACTGTGACTGAAACCAGAAGACAATCTTGAGTTATGATATGCCATATACATAATCATTTTTACAGTAAAGCTAAATGAAGAAGTTATCATATTGAAATCATACCTAAAACAGTGAAATCTGTGTTAATATTTTTTATATCATTTCAAGGATTTGTACCACAGCAAAGACAAAAGAAAGCTAGTCTTTAATCATACTTATATCATTAAATATCAGAATATAATAGCCAATTAACTAAATATTTGTACAAATACCTCAGCAATTTGCAACCCACCTCACCTTTGCCATAATCAGAGCCATCATCATCCTGACAGCCACGAGCAGCACTGTCTTTTCAGTTTCCCAGGTTACTGGCAATGATTTTGTGGAAGTAAGTCACAGCCAGTTTGCTGATGTGCAAAGTTTGTCTGTTGTCTGTAACATGCTTAACAAAATTTCAGCACACATGAACACTGTGAGGTCATATAGCATACATAGTGTCAGGCTAAGGAATACATAAAATTAACTCTTCTCGCCTTCCCAGTATCTTAGTGTACATATCTTTGCTTTCTGGTTCTCTTTTTGCTGGGCAGAAATAACGTTATTTTAGTTTCCTGAAAATTACAGTAAAATAGTGGCACTATCATGTTTCTATGAGCGTCCTACCCCCCACAAATAAGCAAAATCCAAAGCTTTCCTTTGTAAAATGAGAGCTGTTCCCAAACATGTTTCTCAGGACAATCACTAATCATGTCAAGCATTGTCCAGAATGCCAAGGAGGAACTAGTTGTTATTTTGTTTCCCATTCCTTAGAAAACATTGTCTTTCTCTCTGCATCAAGGAAACTCTTATTTACAATTGCAGCTCTCTTGATTTCTCTCATTACAAAGTTTATATATGAGAGGAGTAGCTTAGCCTACTACTTCTGTCACTAACATGCACTTTTTCAAGAACACAGACTATGGAAACAAAGCTTTGCATAGAAGAACTTCCTTTGATTTTTGCCATCTTTGAGACAGTGCTTAACCATCATCACATTTTTAGATCTGTCACTGGATGCTTCTGAAGTACAGAAATAACTGCATTTTCCGAGTTGTTGTGTGTGCAATGTGTTGACTTCAGTCTGGAAAACCACCCTGCCAGAACAACTCCAAAGGGAGTGTGCAAATCCTTTTTAGTAACACTGTTCACCATAAAACATCAAAACACTATCTGAATACATCTGGGACATGAACAATAATTTTGTTCTGGTCAGGCTAATCTCTAGATTTTAATATAAACTCACAGCTACGTAAGTGAGATGAGAAATAGAGTATGCAATCAGCAAGAAGCACTTCAGTGAGAACTTTTAGAGGTGTCTATATTTTGCCATTAAAATCACCATTAACAGACACACAGTTTACAGGGAAATTTTTAATTTTTCCCACAACATTTTTTATCAGATCACAGTTTATGTCAAAGCTACTTTTAGAAGCATAGGTTTTACACTTCTTATTCCACAGCAAAAAAAAAGGGCATGAGGACACTGACTTCAGAAATCTTCCCAGTTCTGGAGTTCAACCAAAAATTAGAGAAACTGATGATTGCTTTAATGAACCATTTTTTTTTTTTAATGGTGGTTAAATATTTCAGGGCAAGTTTCACTAGAATCCAAATATGATTAAAATTGCAATTCTATTAAAGAACATCAAATAACTCAACTTGCCAATTAAGACAAATGGATACTGCACACAGCACACTTAATCTTACGAGAATTCAACCACAAGGTTTACTTCATAGCACATAGCACACTTCCAGGTTTTATCTTTTTCCCAGAGCTGACGTTTGACTTGGACATTGCCAGACCAGCAGCCTGGAATGCTTTACCAGTTACTTACACTACAAATCCCCACCAAAGATATAATTTCTTACCAGTTATGTCATAATCTCGTCACCAAATATTAACCCTAGGAGCTCTTGGAACCACTCTGGCTCTATTGTCGTTAACAATCTGCCTGTTTGGAAGCTATACACATCCCAGTGACAACACACTGGAGCTTTCCTATTCCCACAACACACCTGTTATGGATAAAGCAATTAGAAAATCATTTGTCCATCCTGAGCATTTACCAAAAAACCCCTCCTGTTGATTCTTTCAATATTCCATGTACAGATTCCCGCTCTTACCAAGAGTCTTAAGAAACAGCATCCTGTGACTGAAAAAGGCTGGGTTCAGTTCCCAGGATAGCCACCTGCTCTCCGTGTGACCTCAAGGAAGTCGCTTGTCCTAAAAAATGGCCAATGACTCAGGAATGTCAAACCTAGCATTGCTTCAGTATAATTTTCAGAAACTATTCATTTCATTCAGCAATACAGGTAAGGTCTCTACCATCTGGGCAGGAAAAAAGGGAGCAGCTCCTACAGACGACGAAAGGTAGAAAGTCCTGGGTGCCTCAAGCCAGGCCCTCCAAACATAGTTTTGAGGCCCTGAATCTCTTTGTCATTCTCCTCAATCTATAAAATGGAGACAAGAACATTTTCTTTCTGCCCAGGGATTGTGAGGATAAATACATTCCTGTTTGTGAGGCACTTAGATAAGATAGCTAGGGAGCTATGTAAGTTGATAGATTCCTTGATCTTAAGGAACTGTACTCTTGAAAGAAGCAGCTTGACTGAGTTATAAATGTCGGAAATATTCACAATATGAAACTGCCAAAAGATAAAAAACATTCTAATGATATTTGAGAGCAGGAACTCCCCTTCGCCCCCTCATACTTTGAGGACTCTGTCCCTTTGGAAATGGTGTGCTTTTCAGTGAGGAGGATTCCCTATTGTTTTCTTTCCTATTCTTTATAATGTAAATGTAACCTCATTTATTTATTTATTTTGTCTCCCAGGCCTCTTTTCATCTGGCAAGATGGTGGGGGAGGGGAGTGGATGGAAGAGGAGCTGAAGGAGGGGGGCTATTTAATAATGTCCTATTAATCGCAGTGCACTATCAGCAGGCTTTAACCCTGTTCCAATTCTTTGATTGCTTTTTAGGGATTAGAGCAAACTTCATTGTCATCCATTGCATTGCAAATAGGTAAATTTGAGTGATATGTACACAAAATATAGATAGGTGGATAGTGCATCAATATATGTGCAGAGTATATACATGCATTTATATAGCTTGTACACACACACACACATATAAAAATAAGCTACATCTCCCTGTATGCCTAAGAGAAAAATCAAATCAAGGCACGGAGAAACTGAAAAAAAACCCCTACATGTATCATTCACCTGATTTCAATTGTGACTCCCTTTGAACCTCGGCCAAATCATTTTGTACATTAAAAATTGGTCAGGGATGATAAGATTCCATTTTCATGGTTGGTAATGCAGAACCGGTGAAAGAATACAATTACAGACCCCTGAGTAAACTCTGCGAATGTCAACTTGATGTAAATGATCAAGTGTCGACAAAGGGCTGGTGGGAGGGGGGGGCAAGCAGAAATGGAGGGGAAAGAGAAGCAGAGGGAGAGCGAAAAAGAGGCTTCAACTTCTTCAGCAGTCTCACCCAGTGACATGCCAGCATCTTGCCTGTCCCAGCCGTTTGGGACCCGACCTTTCCGAGCCAACACAGGGCCCTCAGTCTCCCACGGCTGCCACCTCCATTGCCCACCTCCACGCTGCGTCGGGGTTGTGACACAAGTGACCTGCCCCTGCCTCCAGCAGGCCAACAAAAGCAAGCAGCCAGCACAAAGAATCCTTGCAAGACAATAGCATGCCTCCACAAAAATCCTGCAAGAGCCGAACACTCGGGTTTTGTATTGAGAGAATGTCAGACCCCGACCCCTGCACAGAGTGACTGCACGACTGCAGGTGCGAGTCCCCAGTGTCACCCCGAGCCCTCCTGGCTGCCTTCCCGCCCCGGCCCCACCATTTCCAGGGCCCCAGGCAGCCCTGCTTGCTTCTCTCTGCCTTCTCCGTGAGCATTAAGCTGATGCCATAGCAACTTCTCCTCTCTTTATATCGAGCTGACATAAGAATATGAGGTAGAATGTTGTGGCCAAAAGGATGTGCAGAGCTCAAGGAGAGAAAAGGAGGCAGAGGTGCTCATCACTCAGCAGGGAAAGCAATGGTTTAAAAGTTGCCAGAGCATGATCTCTGTATTCCTTATATTTCATAATTTGCCAAGGGAGCAGATAAATCCCTTCGCTTACAGGCAAGTAAACTGAGGCACAGAGAAAGTAAAGCACTGACTTAACTGTGTTCTCAAAATGAGTTTTGAGCTGAGGGCTGACTGCCAGGGGCCTGTTTTCTCCGGCTTCAGGCTGACCACCTGCCCATGCTGCCTCTTGGTGATAAGGAGAGAGTTCACATCTAGGTCATGGCCACACCTCATCTGGTCCCACATTGCAGGGAGAAGAACCAGACTGCAGTGAACTTCTGGGAGGGGGACACATAACCAAAAGTCTTTTGCCATTCATGAGCTGATATTTCCATTTATTTTAGAATTATCACCTGAGCTGATTAAAGCGGATATCAACTTCAGTTGCTCTTTACATGTCGCTTTTGTTTCACATTTCCAATGTTTTCCCTGTGAGCACTGCATAAATTATTGAAACATTATTTTATTTATCCATCCCCTTGTGACAGAAATAGGTTTTCTGAAAGCAAATCTGGTCCTAATCAGTTTTGTTTTTCTTGATTTCTCTCCTCAGTATTGCCACAGCTTTTGCATTAGTGAGCACTAGTTTGCTCTTGTGGAGAACAAAAAGCACTGTGGGCTGATAAAGACAGGCTGCTAAATTAAAGGTTATTCCAAAGCACATCATTGGCTAGGAAACAATAGGCTTGTAAAACTTCTAGCAAGTTGAGTGGGAAAAGAAGATAATATGCTGAAGATAGGCAGGATGGGGATTGTCTAGACCCCAGCAGCCCTGCTTCCCATTGAGACCTAACCTCAGCACAAAAGTTTCTTGGTTCACAGCTACCTCCAGAATTGGCCATCAAGAATATGAGACACTGAAATAAGCAAACCCCAGGGTGCTGAAATATGGGCTTAGGTTTATATCTTATATAAAAACAGCAGACTAGTACTGTCCGTTCCTACCCTGTACTCAATTCTTTTTATACACTAATACATCAATACAAAGCGCTGTTACAGAAGCACACACTTAAAATGTTGCATTTTCTTCTCTTTTTGAGTGCTGTGTGTGCCACCCTAATTATAAGCAAAATAAAATTAAGCAATGATATGCACATGGTTTCCTACTAAAAACAAATATCATAATCAAGTTTGATGTAAATGTGACACAAGTTGTTTAGCTGATAAGGGGTCTAAAGTCTAGCTAACTACCTGTACTTTAAAATCAGCTCTGCTCAAAATATCTCTAGCAATACTATTAAAGAGTCAAGTGACGTTTAGAATGTTAGCAGGACTGTTCTGGTTTTGAAGCACAGTTTCAAATAAAATGAATTTTAAACAGTTCAAAACGTTGCAATTTCTCACCTGCACATATGGCTTATGACAAATTTGAATACTGAGTGTTATCTGAATCTTAAACTCTGAACCAGTGTATACAAATACAGTTGGGGGGGTTGGAGCCTGCAGTCAAATCTATTTGATTCTCAGGCTAAAATTATTTGAACAGTTATTATTTTTTCCCTTCCTTCCCTTGATTCTACATTCCTGGTTCCCCTAAATGACACAAAATTATATATTGAATTTTTCCTCCCCTGTTACAAAAAATAGACTGGACTAAACCCATGAACCGGGAGAGTTAATTCAATGCACATCATCCTTTTAGACAAACTTTATTGCATGTTGCCTTTCTTTGCAGACAATTACAGAAACTTAAACATAGTTTGTCTTTACTGAATGGAAGGAAATGAAAACATTTTTTCTATGTCCTACTCATATAATAAGATCTCAGTTAACAGGGATTAAATCTACATGGCATCCTTATATTATACAGCACAATCTATTTCAGCAAATGCAGAAATGACCATTTAAATCTAACATTGCTGAAGCACTCCAGATCTGACATAAAAAAGCCACAGCTCTAATATTAGATTTAAATAGTGCAAATTACAGCACATGTTAAATAACTATTCCCTTGTGTATTTATAGCTTTAGGTTCTGAACTTGCTGTCTTGCATATTTTTCAGACAGTAATTTTAAAAAGTTTTCAGTCCTTTATTTAATTATTATTATTAACTATATGTTAATTATTATTTATAATAATTAACATATAGTTGTTGCCACACTAAAGATGATTTACAAATATTGTTTTGATAATAAATGTGGTGGAAGGATTTATTCTTTCAAGACACTAGTATGGCAAATATTTTTTCAACTAAATGGTTTCTTTTGGCAATTCAAATCAATTTTTTTCATTTTTAGTTGTTTTTTTTTTTTAAATACACATCCTTAATTTAGAAAGCAAAAAGCTAAATTAAAACCATTTGTACGAAAATTAGGAAAGCTATTACTCCAGTCTGACTTGCCAATTACATTTTACCACAGCTTTGCAAGTAGTTGTCATTCTTTTTATTTGAACAATTCTGAGGCAAATTTTTTAGGGAATACAAATATTTCATGCAGCTGATTGGTACACCTAGCAGCAGAAACATGCAGCAGCAAAACTTAGTAGTCAGAGCAAGTCCAGAGGAGCGCCACAAAGTTGATTAGGGGGATGGAGCACATCTCCTATGTGGAAAGGCTGAGAGAATCGGGACTGTTCAGCCTGGAGAAGAGAAAGCTTCAGGGTGACCCAGTTCCAGCCTTGCAGTACCTAAAGGGAGCCTACAGGAAAGATGCAGAGAGACTATTTACAAGAGCATCTAAACACAGGACAAGAGGGAATGGCTTCAAACTGTAAGAGGGCAGGTTTAGAACAGATATTAGGAAGAAATTCTTTACTCTGAGGGTAGTAAGGCACTAGAACAGGTTTTCCAGAGAAACTGCAATTGCCTCATCCATGGAAGTGTTCAAGGCCAGGCTGGATAGAGCTTTGAGCAACCTGGACTAATGGAAGGTGGGTGGGTTGGAACTAGATGATCTTTAAGATCCCTTCCAACCCAGGCCATTCTATCATTTGTGTACTCACCCTGCCTACTGTAGCTAGAAGAACAGCAATTAAAACCAGTAAGCAATAGTTGCCTACACAAGAGAAAGTGACAAGCCAGGATGAAACTTTACAGATATGCCAATACCTGGGGAATAACATACAAAATTTTGTTTCTTTGGGCAAAGGCTGTCTGAAATGTCACTGATTTTGGGTATTTTGACTTTAGGAAGGACATGACAAATAAGTTTGAGGTTTTCTACAACAACAAAAAAATCTTGTTTCTACCCCTCATCCACGTTTCCATTCGAGACCAAGCTTTTAGAATCTAGATTAGAATAGTCAATTAGTAACTATGAAATAATTTTAAAATTATCTTAAAGAAGTAGTATTGTCATAGAAGTACATTTAGGCATCATGTTTTGAGTAATCTATATCTTGCAGTACTAAATACATTATCTTCTACTTTTCATAATGGAGGGACAAGTTTCTCTAGCTGGTTTTAGTGGGGAAGCAATTTTTATGTGTACACCTCTGCAGCTGAATGCAGGAGCAACATAACAAGACGAGTGGATGGGTTACACATCCTGCTGATCTTTATTATTATTAACGATTCAGGAGTCGAAGTCAGTTTTCAGTGATAAATCATTCTAAATCTTTTTTACATGAATAGTGTATGGATATATTTTTTTTCCAGACAAAATATTCCCCACTATTAAGAAAACCTAGTCGATGAGTAACAGATGAGTTCTATGAAAGGATACACGAGAGGCCCTGTCCCACTGCCTGCAAGCCAGCAGCCTTGGTGCCCTGGTGTTTGTCTTCAGCCCCTTAAAAGCAGAGCAGTGCAACACGGAATCTTGAAGGAAGAAACACTAGCAGAACAATCTCTGCCACTTCACAAATAATGGGAATATATAAAGGGAATATAATGTGTTTAACTTCCTACAAAAAGCCTGGCTTATTTGGAACACCTACAGTGAGCCACACAGTGAAGCATTTGTAATAGTCAAACACAGAGGCTTAAGGTATAGGGAAAGGAAATGGTCCGTGAAAGACTGGTCTACAGAGTTAAATCCCTAAACTAGGCTCACCTCGTAGCCAATTTTGAAAACAGATTTCAGGTCAGGAAATGATAGGGAACGAGTTTAAGTGAATGTCAAACCCACTAACCCTTCTCCACAAGAGGAGAAAAAGTAATTCATGAAATCAGCAAACGATTAAGACAATTCAGGTACCTCTACAATGCTAAAGAAAAGCTCAGAAAAGTTCAGAATGTGCCCTTGGGCACTGGAACCCCAATAGTCCACACTCATTGATAATTATCTCACCTTTGGGTTTTGTTTCAGACCCTTATCTCTCTTTTCAGGAAGCAACCATTGCCTGGATCTCAGGATGATCCCCTAAATGGACCACTTCCAAAGAGTGGAAGTTCCAAGACTATCCCAAGTTCAGCATTTCCTTATCTTACAAAGTCCACCAGAACCACTATGGGAAGGTTCATGCCTCAAAAGCCTCTTTACATAGTTTAGTTGTACTGTTCCTCCTCCTCCAGAAGCACATACAGACCTCTCCTTGCCAGTCCATCGGTCTCTTCTGAAGATACTCAATAGAAAATAAATCACAACCTCTGTCACAAAGGCTTGGAGATCAGACCATGAGTGCAAGTGCCCCTCTCCAGAACAGAATGTCTCAGATCTTTCCATGTGTCCCTCAGCAGAAACCCTGGCTTACTGTAGCTGTTGAAACAACCAAGCACTGAAACAGGGCAGACACAGAGTCTCCATCAGAAAGTTTCTGCTCTCCAGCTGAAGAAGACATATGAGGCTGACTTTAAATTGCTTTCTTATCGTAAATGACCATTGAAGGCTATGGCTTCACTCAAGAACTTTTTAAATTTTATTTGTTCTTCTTGAGTCACCCATACTCACACAGTAGCATTGCTATACTGCCAAGTTAAACCCAAATTGATACACGAACCAGTTCAATACACTTGTGCTATCGCTGCTGTCTCCCAAAGAAATCAGTACAGGTGCTAAAAGGAAAAGGCATTTCCCAGATAGGATCTACCATTTCAAATATCTTTGATTTCTGATTCAAAACAACCTTCAGGTGTCAGTGCAAAACCACTCTTTTCTGTACAGCTCATTGGCAAAAGATGAGCAAAGAAATGGCTAGAAGGAGCCCTGGTGGTGATTTGTTAATAATTTTGATTAAATTTAGTGTAGTCACATGGTTGCTGTTGCATTTTTATCCATGGATAATTATGGAGTCTGCTCATTTTATGAGATGTATTTTTAAGAGTTTATCAGTGGCTTGGGATGAGTGCTCTTTTGTTTAGTGATGTATAAATTTGAATAATAATAAATAACAAAGTGAAAGAGAACGAGGGAAGGGAGGAGACTGAAGTCTGGGAAGATGCCTCGCTATGTATGTCTGCTGCATTTGATCACAGCATAGATGATACAGCAGTGGGCATTATAGAAAGCCCTAGTATAAATCAAATTAGATAAATATTAATTGCCATGTACTAACTGTGCACTTTACTGGAGTATATTGATGTTTTCAGTCAAAGGCTCATGTTATTAGCATACATTTAATGATCAGTCACTTCCCTTTACGCAGTTCTAATGTTTTGTCGAGCAGACACCAGAAAACAAGGCTGTGTTGGTGCACAGTGGCACTGCCTTACAGCAACATATGGGTTCACGCTGGCTCTCCCCAGCACTGCACCCTGTCAGCCTCACACTGTGGGGCACCCCTCTGCTTCCCCATGGGGCAGCCCAAGCTATAGGCACCCTCCAGACCGATGCTTCTCAATCAAAGACTATGGTGCAGGGGAAGGGTGGGGGGAACTTGCTATTGAGGATGTACCTTGTAATTTCAGTATGATCACAGCGGCTAAATATTCGGCATTTTGTCCTTGCTGCGCTAATTGTGGTGTCGAGGAACTCTATGACTTATTGGACCACTATTAGCTTCACCTAGGCACTTGCAAGGATTTGCACTCTCCTTCATAAAAAGACAGAGACAGGACTTCTTCTCACACATATTAAAAAAAAGTATTAATAAATATGTTGTACCTATTCAGAATCAAACAACTGCATTCACCACAAAGTTAAACTTGGGGAGAAATTTGAGGTTAACCATCAACGTTAAAATAATATTGATTTCGACAATTTTGATGTGTTGAAAAACCTTCTTAATCATACAAAAATTCAAATAAAAGAAGGTACGAAGAAAGAAAAAAGTCTAATTGATTGGCTAACATTGAAGAAACCACAAGAAACCTACCCCTTCTTCTGTCAAAATGTCATTAAACCAAGACATTACTACAGAAAAGCCTGATTTTGACAAAGCTGCACTTTCCACTAGCAAAAGATCATGTAAGGAATTTTTCTAATGATTAATACAAATAAGTAACAAGGTTTTCTCTTTCAAATTACTTTGGTACATTTGAGGAAAGTTGTATTACTTTTAGGACTGTATGAGGCAAAGTGTTTTGTGGCTGTGCGTACACCACAATTGAATCATGCAGTAATGAGTGCACACGTCAGGCATTTATTTGGGGTTTATTATGAACTTGTGCTGTGGGTCCACGTTTTGTACCAGAGGAGTGAAAGCTGTGTTTCGGTGCTGCTTCCTGTGTTTCACTGTGGTTGTTTGGCTGTAGGTGCTCATGCCTGCTCTGGGGTGCGCATGCAGCTGTGGTGAGAGCACTGCACCGTCTGTGTGCTGAGTACAGCCTGCCCTGCTTTTATGTATAAACATGGAACATGCCACCACACTTTGTGGCTGTGCTGAACGCCTTTAATATATGTTATGACAGCGCTGCATTGTGCTCAGTGTTATTGCTGCTCGCTCTGTACTGTAGGCATGAATTTAGCTGTGTGATTATGCTATAATATCACTGGGCTTCGCGTTGCCCAGTTGTGCCAGGCTCGCATTGTGTGCTGTGTGTTATAATAATGTTGACAGGGCTGAATGGCAGCGCTCGGCACTTTGCAGTTCTGCTGTGCTCCTGCAAGGTGGTGCCGGGGCTTTGTGCGGTGCCAGGCTGGGCGAGGGTAGCGTGGAGGGCTCCTCGCTTGCCTTGTGGGGATTTGCAGAATTAATGTTATGTAATCTGCACTTTGTGGGTTTTTTGCATTAATGTTGTGTGCTCTCTGCTGCTTACTGTGGGGTATTAATGTCAAAATCTTCTATGATCTACTGCCATGGGGTTGTGGTGGAGCCTTTGATAAAATCATGGCTTTTCTCAATAATGCAGAATTTTAAGAGACAACAAAACGTATAGGAATTGTTCTATATTAAAAATGCAGCATAACTGTATAATTACAATATTTGCATCATGCTAAACAGATTGGCTGGGTTATTTCAGATTCTTTAAAGTCGGGATGGCATCAGGCCTACAGTATTTCTAAACTGTTTTGCCCGTCTGCAGTTGTATAATGAAACACCACAAATTTTACCCGGCAATACTTGTGCTTTCTAAGTGCTGCATTATGAGCATAAAATTACCAAATGTACTGAACACACTTACCAACACTGAACTAAAATCCCTTATCTCTCACCACAAAGTAAGTCTCCACAGATCCTTTTTTACAATGCTGAAGTAATAAATACATATATATTTATTTCTACAACCATTTTAAGAAATTAGAAGGAAACCCACACAGTAGTTTAGCAGTTAATTTACAACAGTACAGCCTCTCCAGCAAGTATGTAAAACAAACACACATCATTTATTTCCCTCATTTGAAATCCCTGCTCCCTGACAAACAGACAGACAGACTCATACACACAGATCACTACAGCCTAAATTGGACATCAGAGAAGAAACTAGGACTTCTTTGCTATCATCCGTGATTGCCCTGAGGGTTGAGGAGTGGCCAATTTACAGCATGAATATAGTCTGGGGATACATGAATCATGAATCATGTTTGATGTATGGAAAGGCACAGTCACTCTGAAAGGCTGCAAATGCAGTCATCTGCTTTTTAAGTGAAAAAAAATAAAATGCTTGCAAAACAACAACAAAACCGGCGAGATGAAATACCTGGGAAATATTATTTAAAAGACACCATCTTTGCTTTTTTTTTTTTTTAATTGGGTTGGAAGGGGTTACTTCATTATGCAGCAAATTAGAAAATTCATAATTTATCATTGCACCCAGTCGAAATGCCACCCAACTGAGTCGCACCCCTGTGAAAACCATCACATAGTAACAAACTGTCAAAGCCTGCTGCAGCCGACGGGCAAAATTAATATGCAAATGTATGCAAGAAATTAAAAAGCAGAATTACCCAGGCAAATGAGGTAGCTATACTTGAATTGTTAGAATTATGAATAATTACTGCGAATTTTCTGCTCCTAATATAACTTGTTTTTTGATAAACAAAGACTTAATTATCGAGATGCGCTGGAGAATTTCCGTGGCGCTCATTAATCTTGCAAAAAAAACAAGTCCCTGGTGCCCAAACCGTAATGAAGAGCGCGTGCCCTGAATCTTCAGAAAGATCAGAGGCACCAGGGTGCCAGGGCTAGAGAAAAAAAATGACAGTGCCAATGTCCCCTCCTGTACCCTGGAGTGTCATAACGTCTTCCACTAACTATCAAAGGGACTTATTTATGCCAGCAGCTGAGCTATAAGTCCAATTTACGATGCCTTAAGCAGTGGTGAAATGATCTGTTGATGTGCTATGGAAATGCCATCTTGCAGTAGCTCGATTTGGTCCCAGTGATACCAACACGATGAGGACCCTCCGCTCCTCTGTTAATGGATGCAGCATGACAGACCATAATACACAAGAGGGACAATCTTTTAGGACCAGTCTCGATGGTCCTCCATTAATCTTGGTTCTGCAGCACTGTGGTGTCCATGGGAACAAGGGCATTATCATAAGCACTGGTTTTAAATGTTCCCATTAGGGATTGCAATACAGGGGAGAGATGCAGAGGGTGAGAGGGCTAGGGGAGACAGTCCACTATTAGTTTACACTATTTTTTATGACCTGGATTTGAACCATAATGGGTGGCTCGAAGAATTTTCTCTTCTTAAATAACATAAAGAAAACAACAAAGGAGGAAGCAGTTAAGTGTACAGCGCGGTGCAGCGCTGCATGTTCGTCTTCTCTGTTTTTACAGCAAGAAAATCAGCTTGGCCCTGGTGGGCTGAGATAATTTACCATGAGAAAGCAAAGGGAAAATAACCCCAGGTACTCTCAGCACAGACCAAATCGAACCCGCTGTGAGCTTATTATTACTTAAAAACTGGCATCTAAGTGGAAATGACTGACTCTCTGTCATTATCCCTATTACCACCATGATAAACCCAAGCAGATGATAAGGCAAAATTACAAAACATCAGTTCTGGAGCTCTGAGGCTACTTCAGAAGCTCAAGGCAGACTGCGTTTTCAAATGCTTCCCTCTCTACACTCAAGTCCCCAAATTTCCTGATGTCTTGACAGAACCATTTCACTGCATAGGCAAATTGTCACCTTTTAAACCAGGGCATCTGTCATTTTTATACAAGGGTCTTCCACTCAGTCATTCTCGCGCTTAATCCTCCAATTTTTCTACATACAGAGTGGCTACAGCACCATAACATTTGAAATTTCATTCTCACAGCCTGCATTACACTCAGAAAGTGGAAGGATGCGGTGACAACTGCCTCACACCTGACAGAAAGGACACCCCTCCTGACTGCTGGGCTATATTTTTTTAATCAGCTGGAAGAGCAGCTTCCCTGGGAAGGAATGGAACTTCAGAGTGAGAAGAGGGAAGCGAGCAGAGAGTACAAAAAGATGCTTCCAATATCTTCCTCCATCCACTCATCCTTCACTTTACCATGGCCAAGAGAAGTGAATTTTTCCCACGTATTCCTTCTGTCTCCTTCCCCAGCCTCTCCCTACAGAGAGGTGACTGGCACATTGGCATGGAATGCTGACTTCTCCAGCAGCTTCTGTCTGGTGCAACAGAGCTGGAGGGGACCCAGAAAGTAAAGCATTGCCTAGGTCTGCGCACGTTACATCTGGCTTAGCAGGCTGATAATTCACTTCACTGGTTGTCTGTAAAAAGGGGTTATTAGAAAAGAAGCAGTAATTGTGTCTGACATGGTTGCCTACCTCCATGCTGCTCAGCAAGCAGGACAGCTGCTAAAGTTCTTACCAATAAAAACTACCTTTTCCTCCTAGGGATGGGGGAGTTTAATGTTCCAGTCCTGCTAGTGCCCAGGTAAAGTTCCTACAAAGCATTCCTCAGTTACAAGTAATGGTGTCACAGCCCTCATGATGATTGTTAACACCCTGGGCTGAGTCATGTGCCCCCTGGGGCAGTGCCCCAGATCCCACCACCTGACGATGTGGGGCTATGAAGGTAGCTGTCATCTCCTTCTATACCAGATCATAAGATAAGCAGGATCATGCACTTGTTGACACTAAAACCTGCTTCTCAGCTAATGGTCACAATGTCAGTCTCAGCATTTCATGGTGATGAAACCTCAGGAGTAATAATCCCATACGATATGAGCTTTTGAAAAAGCCTCCAAGAAATAAAATTTCCTTCAAGACTGGTTTCTTGTTTTACGAGAACACTTCAGTACAAATCAGAGTCTTTCCTCCACCTCCTTCATGCACATGTGTGGGGAAGAGATCCAAGTGAGCAAGATAGAAATTATTATTATTATTATTATTAGTGGCCAAAAACTGCACAGTTTAGATTCTTTACAATTAGTCTTTGCTCTCAGTGAACTGGAAAGAGCTATAAAATATTCACTGCAGAGGCTGGGGCACCAGTTACAGAGAACTTCCATCCTCTTTCCCATAATTACCACATCTAGGCAGCACACCAGAAAAAGATCTACATATATATATGTGTGTGTGTGTGTGTGTGTGCATGTATTTATGCAAATATATATGGATGTATGTACGTTCCTGACAGATATGGGTGCATAAGGAATGGCGCGCATGCAAGATAGAAGAGGGCTTCTCAAAATGCCTTTTGCAAGCTATTGCAACAAGACCTGGCTAAAAAAATCAGAGAAATTATTCTCCAGTAGAAGAGACTGACACTGCGAAAAGGCGAGCAAAGATACCAGGTCCATATGAACATGTTACCACTCAGGTTCATACAACTCCAAGCCTCTCAAAGAAATGTAAATGTTTTCAATCCAGGTCAGTATGCTACTGTGGCAGAGCTGCACACACACCATGTGCACCTTTCTGACACGACAGTTGTTCAGCTTGCTACACAAATCCCAAAGGAGACTAACAATTTACTGTATTTAAATAACAAATATTTCAGGGTAGAAGAGCTATGCTTCTAGTTGTCAGCTTGAGGGTCTTTCCAGTCATGAAAAGGGGGGAAAAATATACTTAGATTATTCCTAGTGACCCACATACAGCAAAACATCTGCTGAAAACATGGTTGGCTTCCTGCCCAAGTTCAACTATGAGCTGTCTCCAGCTGATCATCTTTGCCCTCACCATAATCCGTAAAGTCCACAGCAAGCAAAGGAAATAGTCAGCGATGTAAAAAGCGATTTGACCAGTTGAATAAGCACAAACCTGCATAAACACGAACACACATACCTCTAACATAAACCTCATCTTAAAAAAAGGTGCTACCATCAAATACAAAATTCAGATTATGATTCTTTAGGTTAGAAGTAAGAACTCAAATGTGTTTAGCATGGACCTTCATGTTTGCAAAACTTATGCTGTTAAAAATTTTATGTCTTAGAGAAATGCATGCACGAGATGAGTAGACAAAGCACTGGAAACAAATAAAAAGCTCCAAGATATAGCTTTTGTACTGTAGAGTTCCACCGTTGTATTTAGTAAAGAATTATTCCATTTGTAGAGACAGAAACAATATTTCTAGAAGCATTTGTGTTCCATCCTTTTATTTACATCTGAAATGATGTTAGCCTGTCATGCAAACACATTGATGTAACTTGACTGTCAACCTCACCTTTCATAGTTTGCAGTTATTTCTTTTTTTGCTATTATTTTTATTCAAATCATTAATTAGTCCCAAGTTCTTTGCCAGCTAGGGAAGGCTCCTGGCTGGACCTGTTGATTGTCAACAGAGAAGGGCTGGTGGGTGATGTGGTGGTTGAAGTGCGTAAATATCGCAAAATTAAAAGAGTTTTTCCTTCTTGGAGAAGCAAGGAAGGGGGTCAGAAGAACTGCTGCCTTGAATGTCCAGAGGGTAGACTTCGATCTGTTTAGGAGCCTGGTTGAGGAAGTCCCTTAGGAGTCAGTCCTGACGGGCAAAGGACCCAGGAAGGCTGTGCATTCTTCAAGAAGGACATGCTAAAGGCACAGGATCAGGCCATTCTCATGTGCCAAAAGACCAGCTGGCAGGGAAGAAAACCAGCCTCAATGAACAGAGAGATACGGCTGGAGCTCAGGAAAAACAGGAGAGTTTATGTCCCTTTGAAGGGGCAGGCCGTTCAGGAGGACTACAGGGATATTATGTAGCTATGCAGAGTGAAAGAAGAACTAAAGCCCAGCTAGAACTTAGTCTGGCTATTGCCATAAAAGACAATTAAAAATGTTTCTATAAATATCTCAGCAACAAAAGGAGGGCTAAGAATAATCGCCATCCTTTATTGGATGTGGGGGGAAATGTGAAGATGAAGGAAAGACCAGGTACTCAGTGACTTCTTTGCCTCGGTCTTTGATAGTAAGACCAGTTATTAGGGTACCAGGCTCCCTGAGCCGGAAAATGGGGATGGGGAGCAGAATGAAGCACCTAAATTCAAGGAAAAGTGATCAATGGCTTGCTACACCACTTAGACACACACAAGTCCATGGGGCCAGATGGGATCTGCCCAAGTTTACTGACAGAGCTGGTGGAAGCGCTTGCTGAGCCACTTTCCGTCACTTACCAGCAGTCCTGGTCAACCAAGGAGCTCCGAGGTGACTGGAAATTGGCAAATGTGACACTCATCTACACAAAGGCCCAGAAGGAGGATCCAGGGAACTACAGGCCTATCAATCTGACCTTGGTGCCAGGAGTATATCATCTTTGGTGCCATCACACAAGACATACAGGACAACCAGGGGATCAGGCCCAGACAGTACGGGCTTAGGAAAGACAGGTCCTGCTTGACCAACCTGATGTCCTTCTACGACAAGGTGCCCTGCTCAGTGGATGAGGAAAAACCTGTAAATGCTTTCTACCCAGACTTTAGTGAAGTCTTTGACATCCTTTCCTACACCATTCTCCTGGAGAAACCAGCTCCTCGTGGCTTGGATGGCATAGCCTTTGCTAGGTAAAAAACTGACTGGATCACCAGACCCAGAGAGTGGTGGCAACTGGCGCTGCATCCACCTGGTGTCTGGTCACCACTGGTGTTCCCAAGGGCTCAGTCCTGCTTAATAGCTTTATTGATGATGTGGACAAGGAGATTGAGGACACCCTCAGTGAGTTTGCAAATGACACCAAGCTGAGCTGGAATGTTGTTCTGCTGGAGGGTAGGAAGGCTCTGCAGAAGGACCTGGACTGGCTGGATCAACGGTCCAAAGCCAATGGTGTGCTTTTCAACAAAGCCAAGTGCCACATCCTGCCCATGGGTCAACAACAACCCCCTACAGCTCTACAGGCTGGGGGCAGAGTGGCCGGAAAGCTACCTGATGGAAAAGGGACTGAGAGTGCTGGTCAACAGCAGCTGAACACAAGTTATTCTGTGCCCAGGTGGCCAAGAAGGCCAATGGCATCCTGGTCTGTATCAGCAACAGTGTGGCCAGCAGGACCAGGGCAGGGATTATACCGCTGTACTCGGCACTGGTGAGGCCACACCTCAAATCCTGTGTTCAGTTCTGGTCCCCTCAGGACAGGACAAGAAAGAAATCTAGGTGCTGGAGCATGTCCAGAGAAGGGCAATGGAGCTGGTGAAGTGTCCAACCTAAATGATTCCATTCTATTCTATTCTATTCTATTCTATTCTATTCTATTCTATTCTATTCTATTCTATTCTATTCTTTGTTCCTACATTCAGGTACTCATTCTCCTTTTTAAACTCATCTGACTGCTTAGAGCACAGCCATAATCATACCTGATTTTGTTCAAATTAATAATCACCAATTTGTGACCATAAGGGGGATTTTTTGCGGGTTGTATTAAAGACGTAAGAAATTTTACCCTGCAATTCAGAAAACTATACAGCAGTCTCTTATTTTAGTGTTATAAACAGAGAGTACTGGTTATTTTGTTGTACTTTTTATTAGTATCAGTAAGACTATTGTTTCTTCTCAGTAAAGGCCAAAGGACACTGTGATTCAACTCGAGGAGAGGGTGCTCAGCCACTTCTGATTATAGTATTTTCTGCCCAGCAGAAAGCCTTGAACTGTCCCCTTAAATTCCTAAACCAACAGTGCCTGTACTTGGGTGAGGTCTTGTAATACACAAACTGTTTGGATGATTTAAAATACGAGTAAATAGAAATGTAACAGAAAAATGTAACAGCAAGCGACAGAAAACATGATCCCTTAGGTGCCGTAGCTGGAGGCTTAGTGGCAGATGATGCTGCAAAATGGCTTCAAGATGGGATATTTACAAAATTGCTTTATGAGAATTTTACACTGCTAATCGCAAGGCTCTAATAATAAGTCTTCCCTTACTAATAGAAATCTAAGCACTAGCTTGCATTTTCAGATATTGCCTTTGCTAAACTGTGTTGGAAAATTGTAATATTCCTTTTTCATTTCCAAACACGACTTTATATCTGACAATTTCAGAATTGCCTTAGCCCTTCTGAATATACTAGAAACAGAACTCCTCATTTGATTAATTCTAATCATTTTTAGTCATTATAACTTTTTAACATATATTGGTATAGCAGATTAAATATTATTTATAGCTTTAATTTGTGTCCTGTTTGAATTGTACAATCACAGGACTAACTCGCCTATCACTATTATCATATTGTTTTATACTGCTCCTAAAATTAAAATCCATTCTTGTCTTTAAGTGTTTTATTGTACTTGTCTTTCTTGCTTTGCATTGCATAGTCTATGATTAATTCTGTTAGCCAAGTGCATATGGCCTGCTTGGCTATCATCCACTATCTTCATCATTGTTGCCTCAAAATGAGCACTTTATTATTACTTTTTTCATCTTTTCAATTACCAGATGTGCTCTTGCATTCCCTTACTTTTCCTACTAGACTGAGATCTACATTTAGAGTAAAAGTCCCAGATCATTAGTCATTGAAGATTAAGTGATTTTTCCCTGGCTAACTACAGAAGATTTGAGGGCCAGTTCCAGTATTATAGAAATAAGTAACTTCTGAAAAACAGAAGCAAGAATGTCTGGCTGTTCCTCTAGAAAGAAAGCTTCATTTGTTGTCAGAAAATTGGTAGTTTGGTAGACGATTTAGATAAAAGGAAAATTTCCTCTGGAAATACTGTAACTACATTTGATTCTAGTATCTTTCTGAAGTCTCACAAGTCTTATCCAAGCTGAGTTTTGCCCATACCTGCCTGTCCTATAACTGATTTCCTGGAATGCATCCCCTCACCACCCTCAATTTAAAAAAAAAAAAAAAAATATAGAAAGGAAAGAGGAAAAAACCACACAACCTGAAAAGGTTGTGATAAAAGTCTATAAGCAGTATCTCTCACTGGGAAAAGCCTCTTGCAAGGATTCTAGCCCAAATTTTCAGGTTCAGACCACATAGTGTGGTTCAGTGTGCCAACACCTGAACACTTCTCTGACTGCATTCAAATTCCTAACCATGCAATGTTCATTTAGCCACCAGGTTAGCTGAGCTAAATGTGGCACACAGTAAAAAACCTTGACAAAGTCAAGATAGCTTTTTTGTTATTTTTGTTCATTTCATTTGTATAATTTAAAGAAAAATAACTTCTTATGCACATAACACCTCAGCACTCCAGTATTATTTCTCTAAGTGTCTTAAATAGAGTTAAGGTATTTAATTTTTTTTTTGTTGATATTTTATAGTCCCATTATTGAATATTTTAAAAAATCACTAGAGAAACATTTCATATAATGCCACAAACTCTTCTTATGACACAGCTATTTCTAAATGCCCATGATTTTTTTCTATATAAGGTCTTTTGATTAAAAAAAAAAATTAAATAAGAGAATATCTATCTCTCAAACCTTTGTACTGTAAATCTGTTTCTAGGCAAGAACCTACTCATTGCCTCACAAAGCAATGTTGGAACCAGACCTGTGCATGACCCGGGGATACATAAGGGAAATGTTATAAGATAAGTAAGGGAGGAAGCTGGCAGCCAAAAACACGCTAGCTTCTGTTTTCTGACCTAAGTATGCTGCTCTGGGCATTTTAGAAAAATCTGTTAATAATCACTTTGAAGAAGGAAGAAAACATTACAACAGGAAAAAATCCCATAAAGAGGTGGGAGAATGTAGGCTGAAATGTTCAGAAATGATTAGGGTGACAAGTTTCAAACCTCCCCCAATATTCTGATTTTCAAGAGACAGGCACGTGGTTCCCAAAGCTCAGGTGCCTGAATAAAGGAAACAGAGCACCAGGTTGTACAATATAGGGCAGGTCAGAGGAACTGTTGAAGTGCTGCCACTTACAAGAAAATTTGCAAGATTCTTTAGTGCTCTGGCACTTAGCCCAAGCTTTTAAAAGTATTTTTGGGAACTTAATTGTTCAAGTAGCATTGTATAATTAGCCCGTCTTATGCTGACCACAGCCTCTGAAAATCAGATTCTTTAAACTGTCTCTTTCTGAGTGTCTCAGAATTTAGGCTACCTTCTTCCCCTAAAGAAAAAGCTTTGCTCCTCAGGCAAATTCTTCCCCTTGATCTCTCTAGATCTGATGTTAATACCTTCATGCCTCTCTATAGCCTCTTACTCCAGGCATAGTGACATTTACTTCAACAGAGCTCTGCCCAAGTGCTGTGCCGTAGTGACATATCCAGACTTGGTTCTTCTGTGCCTGCAGAAGTAAAAGATGTCCCATATGTATTAAGATGACAGGGCAATGTGTTGAAAACTTCTACATATGAAGAATCTTAAGATATCAGATCAAAAGAGATTGCAGAAATGATAAATGTCATTTATACACTGGCAGGTTAATATCATGACGATGTCTGGATTTTCATCTAAACATCACCGGGAAAAGTTTGACAAGTCTGGGATAGTATGGCATGGCTATTTCTCTCATTTGGGCTGATATTTGCTCGATCTGCTTTTACCTTAATAAGTTTGCTCTGAGCAGAAGAGCAACTCTGCATCTTCCCTCCTGGCAAAAGATACACAAAATAGCTTTTTATCTCAGTGAACAGTTTGCATTCTTCTGCAGGAATTCAGAAACTTGCTATTGCTAAAATATCCTCTCTATCTTTTGGTACTGTGGTTGTATCAGCAATGGCAGCTTGCCTTTGGTAACCCTTTGTTCTGGAGTTTTAGTAACAAAGTGTCTGGATACCAAACTTTGTCATATTATGTGTTGAAATTTTGTAGCAGCAGAAAGTGGAGTGTGTCTGTGAGCATTTATAGTAGAGAAAAGCTAAGTGATAAAGTGCACCTTTAACATAATGACAGTAATTCAGTCTCAGACAGTGAATGCTATTATACCCTCTTTTAAAGACTAAAATCAGTCAATTGAAATGACAATTATGATAATCCTCATGTAATGAAGATTATTTTGAAACAAAAATCTTTTTTGTTGTGTGTGCCCGTGAGTGTGTGTGCGTTTACTGGACCCAAGTACAATCTCAAAATTCTCCTCAGCTGGAAATTCTATACAAATATAACAGTATTGTCTTACCATTCTGCTGGTTTCGGTTGATATTTAGTGCAAATTGATTTCTTTAAAAAAATCATAGAATCATTAAGGTTGGAAAATACCTCCAAGATTATCTATACAGATGCTTTGATGAAATACTCTGAACGTACAGCTTGGAGGAATGGGCAGACTTAATAGAAGTGGTTAGCTTGATCAGTCTTAGAATATGACATGATACTGCCTTCCCAAAGTACCCCATGTATGTACCCTGTGTTTATCCTAACTTTCTAAGGGAAGCTGCTGTGAGCTCCTAATGCACCACACAGGTAATTAACAGTGAGCAATAGTTCCATAAAATATTGTTCTAACTAGGAGTCAGTCTGTGATAGGTGGCCAGTTACACTCTGAGTTGAGAGAGAACATACTGATCATCTGAATTTAGTTCTTATATGGGCTAAATTTTCAAAGAAGTCTAAGGGAAGCCTAATCCTACAAAACTACTACTAAATTTATAATTTTTCTCGTGTTCCTTTGAAAAACTCATTCTGTTTTAACAAATCAAGGCACTCTGAAACACTGTGCAGCAGAAGTAAAACGGCACGAAAGCCATAACAAAGACGTGCACATACAGGGAGCTCAAACGAAAAGGAAGATAAAGAAAAGATTTGCTGGGGCAAAGAGGGTAATAAAGGGAATAAAGACGAGATGACCCTAGGCCTCCATGGTCTGATATGAATGTTACATAGAGCTCCTGCCCTGTGAAACCGCTCTGACCCAAAATACAGCAAATATCAGTATTAAGATTACAAAACACATTGGAGAAATACAGGTATATTTTAGTCAAACAAGAAAGATGTTTGTTAGTAAATGTAGCTACACATTTTGTGTATTACTGACTGCCTCAGTTTTTCTGAATCTTATAATGATACTCCTTACTCTACAAAATACTTTTTTAGGAAAATTGATATGTAAATACTGGTAAAAGTTCTTTTGTTCAAGATTTTCTACTTTCCAGTGCTCAGCTGATTTAAAAGTAGAGAACTAATGATCAACCTCACAGAAAATCCCCCAGAGATTCCCTTAAGCCAGGTGACAGTTTACCTGTAGTGTTTAGCAATGATACAGGATGCATCCCTTCTTTGTTGAGGGATGGTAATTAGGATCAGGTGATTTTGTAATTTTTTTATAAGCAGAGCTTTATTCATGTGAACTACCCTAAAAGTGAAGTTCATGTTAATAAAGCTGGTTATTTCTGGTTAATAAAGATGGTTATTTCTTCTTAGACCTGACCTAGTTCTAATAATTTGCCATTCAAAAGATGCAGAACTTAGATCTTTGCAGGAAGTTGTTACAATTCACTGTGAACAGTGGCCTAAAAGGGTTGCCGTATGCAGTCAAATACATTGGCACAGTAGGGAAATGTGATCTTTTCTAAGGCTATTATTCTAATCATTTCATCTAGTCGCTTGTCCAAATATAATATGCACTGGCACAAAGTTAATTTAATTTTTTTTTAATCCCTGCAACAGTACAAAAACCCATGACAAAGCAGGGTGTCAAACAAGTGCTTTTAGGAAGCCCTTCATTGCCTGTTAATTGTGGATTGCAATTGTGTCAAAGTGATCTAGATGACATTGCTCTGCTGACTGTTTTGTGGTGGTATTTAATAGCTGGAAGGCCAAATGCAGTACCTGGCATGCACTTTAAATATGCCTTAGTACTTAGTACAGCTTCACATCATGAAACACATCTCAGTCATGAACAGCTGATTGTACCCTTACACACACTCTTTTTCCTGTTTTTTTTTAATAATATCTTGGCCCTGATCCTGACAACAAACTTCACCCTGGCTCTGCATGAGTCCCTAATGCAGTACTGAGGATTTCAGCTGGAAAGCTTGCCAGGGTGCCTTCTCAGGCTTGAATCCACTGCAGCACAATGGCCCCAGAACTAGCTAATAAAATTGCAGCGCAGGTTTTGAAAGTAGTGTCTAAATCCTCCAGGCCAAACTCTGCCCTGGTCTCACATCAGCAACCACAGAAGAGAACTCAACTGCCTCTCCTCTCCTCTCCTCTCCTCTCCTCTCCTCTCCTCTC
>VZTF01001211.1:1189021-1271521 GCA_013397755.1 Cnemophilus loriae
TCCTCTCCTCTCCTCTCCTCTCCTCTCCAGTTCGAGAAGAAAAGGAACAAAATAATTAGTCTTTTATCCACTCCAGAAAGCTGCATCATACCTGAAGGTCTGATATAAGAGACCCACGGAAGCAGGCTGAATTAATTCGCCCTTTTTTCCATACTTAACTGGTGACTAATGCTAATGCTGAGAGCCCCAGAGACGTGCATGTGCTCAGCAGCCGTTTCAGTGGGAGTCAGGCGCTCAAAGGCACCAGCAGTCCAGGCCCATGTACTCGCCCAGCATTTTGTCTTCAAAGCTCCTTGCAAACTCCTCACAACATTCCTGAGAGGTAACCCTACCTGTATTGTCCTGAAGGGAAAACCAAGGGAGATAATTAGAGTCTTGTAATGAAGTAACATTTGACGACCTGCAGCCCAATCTGCTATCTGGGTCAATAGATAGATTATGTCCTTAGACTGACTAATTGTAGGCACCTAATTGTATTAACACAAAAGCAGTGATTCACGTAGTGGCAAAGAAGTGTTCACCCAGCAATCTTTCCCTCTTGGAAAATTACGTCACCCCAGGGCTCTGATTCATGATCTCTGTCAAATTTAACTGTGCCAACTAAAGAAACGCCTGCTACTCCTGTCACAGCTAAGTCTGAACACCCCTGCTAAGGAATGAGGCAGCAAATATTCTCCATTATTAAGGACAAAATATAGCATTGCACTTTATCTTGGAAAAACACTAAGTCCAAGACTGAAAATGGATAATATATTACTTTTGCTATGCACAAGAAGATGGAACAAATCAATGTCCATTTCTGTCTCAGTTTCTTTCTTTATTGAAGGAATTGTTAAAACAGGACTTAAATGAGCAACTAAATGCTCAACCCCATCCTGAGACGGGGAACTGAGCATTGGCTGATCACACAGAGAAGCTTGGAAATTCCAGCCTTGAAGTCAATGAATGTTTGGGGGGGAAAATGAAACTCCACTATCATGCTTCGGACTTACTACTGTGAAAACTGGTCTAAATAATTTTAGCTCAGATAAGCAGATTTTAATTTAGGGATTCTGTCAGAGTTTATTTCTTTGCTGATATTTTTTGCTAAAAATATCTAGTTTATCAATGGACAAACTCTAATATTGCTGTGGCAAATGCCAACAAATTTAAATTTTGACCAAACTAAAAGGTTCTGAAATTGAATTCCACAGAAATGTGTAGTTTGATTTTTTTGAATCATTTCGTTTTGTGGAGAAAGACTGCAATTGCCTGAAGGACTAAAATTCACCAAATAGTTCTTGACAATAACTAAATGCATTCTCCTGTAGGGAAGATTGGTTCCATTACTATACACTTAATGCTGGAAAAAATCTTTTCAGCTTCAAGTGTTTAGGATTTAGCTTTTTTAATTACTTCCTCTTCCTCCCCCACATATTATTGCTGTCTCAGAAGTTCATGTGTATTTTACTGACTTTGAAACAATGTTTGGGGACACTAAAGAAGGAAAAGAGTCACCCACCAAAACAAAACCAAACCTCAGATATTACTGTCTCATAGGCTGAAATGCAAAGCAATTGCATTCCATCAGAAATACATGCTTTCCCTCCTTCATTACAGGCACTCCTCAGTATAAAAATTCTACTTGAAAATTTAGACAAGCACTACGTTCTGTAAACCTGAGTTTTAACAGAGTAACACGATGAATTTCAGAAGCATCAGCATAAATACGAGCGCAGATTGCCTGGGTTTGTTTGCAGCTACATCCATCCTTCAAACTTTTTTTAACCTACCTTGTGGCTAATGACCTCAGGTGGGAATATGAGAGTATTGCATTTAAAAAACAGGAAACTTACAGACACAAGCCAAATGTAGGTTTTCTGCAGTTTTATATGCTCTGAAGAGACAGACCAAAATCAGAAACTTAATCAGAATACCTTCAACTTATTTTTGCTAGAGTTGAAGTCAGCAGAAAAACAATTGCTTTTTTGATTTTCCATCACAGAAGTCTGACAAAAGGAAAATACAGCATTGGACACTGACTTCTAAACACTGTAGAGGCTGAGCATTCTGCAATTGATCTTTGCTTCTTAAGAGAGGGCTTTGACACCACAGCCCTGGGAGACACAACTGGAGAGGGATCAACTCTCTCTACTTTAGCAGCAGCTTTCATCCCAGGGGCCCACAGTCACTCCGACCTCAGGAGGACCCAGAGCCTCTGAAGAATACCAGCTCCCACCAGGAAGCTCATGGCCAACAGCTGCTTATGGCCAGATCCATCAGCTTTTTTTCTGCTAAGGAAACTGTTGTTTTCAAGTTGCTCTGAGACCAAATATCTTTTAGGCCTTAGGAAATAACTCTCTCATTGAGAGTTCACCATTAAATATAGTAAATTGATATTATATTAAAAATAGTAATAAAAGCCCCTTACATAATTTTGCATTTTTATACACTTAAAGAATGTCAATTTATTGGAAAAAAATAACAGTCCACTTACATCCAGCAGAGTGAGCCAATAATAATGATGTATTTTACAATGTATGAACTTTGCCATGTGCTGTAGAGGTATCAAAAAATCAATACAACTAAATTGACAAGTTTGTCAATGATTGAAATTAATTTCCTTTTTTGTGGTACTTCACTAAACTGAATTCCATAGTGTCATATTAATTAACATCCCACTCAGATGGTCTATGTAGATGGGAAACAACTAGGTTATCTCCAGGCACTTTCAGTGAAAAGTTTGTACTATAAGCAGAATAAAACAGTGGAAGATATTCATATGGAGACACAAATTATTTACTTACTAATTTAATTGCCAAGGTAATTGAAGTAATCAAGGTAAAAATTTCCAAAAGATGCCAGTCATTTTCAGCTGGACTCTAAGGACCCAGTGTTTTCTGAAAATGTATATTTATGACAGTCTAGAAAATCCATGTCTATCTAATGCAGAATCACAGTCTTTGACCAGAAGAAGGCCATAAGCACCAGCACACTGACTAAACTGGGTAGCTCTGTCTCATAGAACTCAGAGAATTAAAAACAAACAAACAAAACCAACCAAAAAAACAAAACAAAACAAAACAGAAAAAAACCAAAAAAACACCACAAAAGACCCCCACCAAAACAGAAACAAAACTTAAACAGGATCACAGAGGAAAGTCCTTTGCAGTTTCTGAATATAAACTCGTGGAGGTGCTCAATTTAATATTAAAAATGCATAAGATGAAGTTTAGAGGGATGGACTGCAACTGTTAGGAAATCCTATGAAAATAAAAGGTGTCAGGACTTTTAGCTGTGATATGCAGTTCTAGTTTTGTTTTAGGGAATTTGGAGAATTTAATTTGAAAGACACTTTGGTTTTTCTCCTTTTTTTTCCTATTTACATTCCAGACAACAAGGAGTTTAGGGGTTTTTTTCAGAGTAAATATTTTGTTATTTGCAATTATGTTTCTGCAGCTGAAATCAAGCAGCTGGATCAGAGATCCTCTGAGACGGATGCTGAGGACTGTGTTTTTCACCTTGGTCTTTTGGGCCATGCCCTTAATTGGAGCTTAGTGTCCCATTAATGATTATGCCTCCTGGGATTTTTATGACCATTCAGAAGTGCAGTTTCTGCCTAATGTACTGCTGAACAACAAAGAGTCCTTGTAGTCATATCCCAAAGGCCACCCTATTAAATATACAGCAGTTCTCAATTAACCTGACGTTTGAAAACCACAATAGCTCTAAAGGCTATCTGCTTTGCAAAGCCCCTGGTCTAAACTGATAGCATTTAATTTTCCCCTAATGCAATTCTGTCCATATGCAAAGACCAGCTTGCATGTGACACTAATAGTTGACTTTGTGCTCTGTTGTGACCAGGAGAACAGATTTCTGTATCCATGAGTATCAGTTTCAAGGCATTAGGGTACTGAAATTAACCTTGATTGTATCTCAGAGTTCAAAGTAGCTGAAGGTTTAAAGAGTAACCACGAGTTCCAATGAAGTTTAAGCTACTGCAGGAATTGTGTGACAGCTCTTTCTGAGCACTTGGAAGGGTGGATTTGAAAAAGAAGATGATAAATTCACTAATTTCAGCAGCACTGTGAAAAGACGGAGCTGAAATTATTCCTTTCTCAGGACAGTGAATTCTACTTTCTGAAACACCTGTGACAAGCCAAATCTTACGAAAGACCAATTACTTAACCACAAAAATACACAGACAACTATTACGAAGTCAGCTGTCCATGGTAAAAGTAGGTTTTAAGAAAGGAAACTTATGCAAGCTGTTATTATTTTTACATGCTCGAAAAATATATTTTCTGAGCTTTCTAGTATGCTGGCTCCAACTTCAGTTTCAAAAAGGTCTGATGACATAGCCACAAAGAAGTGTATTTAGCTGCTGATCCTCTAAATTTACTGAAGCAAGTAGAGATGAAATACATAAAATCTGCACAGGCTCAAAGTAAATGGCTCAGCAACAGATATATATTTGTACATGTCTAGTACAGGAAATAAAAAGCTTTCCCTTGTTGCTTAGCTGAATTTCTGAGATTTAGGCTCCTAGCATGCTCCTAGAATGGTTCTAGGATGCCTTCCTTGCTGACTGATTCTCTATTTCAATTGGAAAACCATATCAATGGGAAGAAAAATCTGGTTTCCTGAAAAAGCAGAACAGAGCAATGTTTGCAAAGTTATGGGAGAGGAAAAAAAAAAAAACACAAAGTAAAAAACAAAGACACGAAAGCAAACGGTGTGCCCATTCTTCAACCACAAACCCATCATTCAGCAGCACCTGAAATTTCTCTCTACCTGCTGCTGAAAAACTTCTCCTGAGCTTTCAAAAATCAAAATAAAATTTTAAAAACTGAAAGTTTAAATAAAAACCAAACCAAACCCAAACCCAAAAACAAAATAAAACAAAGAAAAACAAAAAAAAACGGTGAAAATTATTCTGTGAGAATGCAATTTGTTTCCAGAGAGAAAGCTTTTAGCAAAAGAAAAACAACTACCAAGTACTCTGCCAAGGGAGAGACAGGCATAGTGGCCTAAGCATTGTATTAAGTCTCTGGAGATACCAGTTCAGAGCAACAGGTTTTTTGTGTGAGCCCAATGTCAAAAACACCAGCTGCTAGAAGAACATGAGGATTAGAGAGTTTGATTTCCTTAAACATCTAAATTTAGTTCTTGTTACTAAAGTAGAAGTTTAAAGGAGTATGCTAAGGGAAGCAGATATTGGAGGGGGTAAGGGAGCAGAAATGACATTAGTTCTGGGCCGTGATCTGATACATTTCTATGAATAGATTAACTCTGAAATTCAATCCACTAAATAATTCCTTTCAGCCAATAGCTTTCAGGTTCTGATTCATCATCCCAAAGCTATAACAAATGATAAGGCTAATTTGAGGTCCTTCTCCATAAATAAGGTCCAGCTGAGCACAGAGAGGTATAATTTTTCGTACAGAAGGAGGCTGGCCATACAGAATGGAAAGTTACTCATCACTGGTGGCTGGAAAGTGCCCCCTAATGAGAAGAGAAGTCCAGGTAAAAGTTATCAACATATCCAGAATCTTAATAATACATTGCTCTGGTTCTTAACACTTTTGTTCTGTTACTAACAGTTCCTAAAATTAAAGAGTTTAACAGCTTTTTAACAGCTGCTCAAAAAAAGCCCAACCAAACAACAACAGCCCAAAGACACAAACACTGTCCTCTTTCTTTTTCTCTTTTGCCACTCTTACTACAAGTTATCTAACATTTTTCTACATGTTTACAGCTTGCTGATTTAATTCATCTCATCAACCTGGTAAGGAGATATGCTGTTTAACATCTTTGTTGGTGACATGGACGGTGGGATCAAATGCACCCTTAGCAAGTTTGCCAATGACACCAAGCTGTGTGGTGCCATCAATACAATGGAGAGAAGAGATTCCATCCAGAGGGACCTGGACAGGCTTGAGAGCTGGGCCAGTGCAAACCTCATGGAGTTCAACAAGGCCGAGTGCAAGGTCTTGAACCTGGGTCAGGGCAGTCCTAAGCACAAATACAGGCTGGGTAGCAGTGAATTGAGAGCAGCCCTGAGGAGAAGGACTTGAGGGTGCTGGTGGATGAGAGGCTGGACATGACCTGGCAATGTGTGCTTGGAGCCCAGAAAGCCAAAGGTATCCTGGGCTGCAGCAACGTAAGCATGACCAGCAGGTCAAGGCAGCTGATTTTCCTCCTCTACTCTTCTTTTGAGGCCCTATCTGCAGTACTGTGTCTATCTCTGGGGCCTCAACATAAGAAGGAGGTGGACCTGTTGGAGTGAGTCCAGAGGAGCACCATGAATATGCTCAGGGGGCTGGAGCACCTCTCTATGAAAAGCGGCAGAGAAAGTTGGGATTGTTTGGTTGAGAAGACTCCAGGGAGCCATTATAGCAGCCTCATAGTACTTAAAAGGGGTCTACAAGAAAGCTGGAGAGGGACTTACTTTTTACAAAGGCATGTAGTGATAGGACAAGGGGTAATGGCTTCAAACTGAAAGAAGGCAGGTTTAGATTAGATATTAGGAAGAAATTCTTTTCTGTGAGGGTGGTGAGGTACTGAAAGATATTGCCTACAGAAACTGCGGACACCCTATCCCTTGAAGTGCTGAAGGCCAAGCTGGATGGAGCTTTGAACAGCCTGGTATAGTGGAAAATGTCCTTGCCCATGGCAAGGGAATTGGAACTAGGTGATCTTTAAGGACCTTTCCGACCCAAACCATTTTATGATTCCATAATTTCCCTCTCTCTGCTAAAGTTATTATTTTTCTGATGTTTTACTTATTTGATCTACTTTCCATATAATCAAATGAGGTGAACAGCAGCGGGGACCTCCAAGTACCAACCATGGTAAACTGTTAGTCTAGCCCATGATGACACACTAAACTGTGCCTAACAGCTTGCTCCTGTTGAAAGAAGGTGGACTTGCTCCCTCTCATGAGGCAGTGGCTGTTATCAGCATGAGTCAATTACAACTCAGCAGAGAAACTGCAGAGAAGCTCCTTTTCTGTTGTTGTTGTTGTTATTTTCATTTCCGGCCTAGTTTCTGTATTTGAGTTAAATTAACTAACTCAAACACCCAAGTCCTGAGCCAAACCCATTCCAAGGTAAACAACGTACGTGCAATTCTGAGCCGGACTAGCAGTTACGGTACATGAGAGTTAAGCTCCACTCCTTGACCATGATGATCTAATACATTGGCTCAGATGGTCCTGAAAATATGTCTTGGGACACAGAAAACTGAAATGACTCCAAGGTAATTCTGCGGAAATTTTGGTGAAGTTATACCTCACCATTATCAAAAGAAGGAGGTCCAAATAAGCCAACTAAATTGACGAATCAACAAGAGGCAAAACATAAGAGGAAAAATGGTTTTACCTAGCTCAAAGGGATGACTTAGCACAACAAAATATAGAATAATTGTCAAGCTAGTCCATGGGAGAGGACCAGAGCACACAGCTCAGCATGAAAAGAAGAGGTGACAAAAAAGCAGAAGTTGCTGGTCACAATTTACAAATTCACCTGGTGCTTTCATGCTCACCCATCTCTTAACTGAATGCCTGCAGCCACCTCAGTGCACTTCCATTACCTTCTCTGTGAGGTAGCTAAGATTCCTCATGTCTTGCAGACGGTGAATCAAGACAACAAGTACTCAAATAAAAAATACAGGTCTTCCTGGAAGGTGAACTGAAGATCTACCATGTTCTCTGGTTTTAACAAATAAGGACGAGTTGCTTCTGGTTCTGAAGACCCCAGTGAAGGCAATAAATGAAGGAGACAAATTATAGAACTTACATCAAAAATCCACGCTCACCACACTCCTCACAGAAGCTTTGATTATTCAATGCATACTGTGTTCCTTCACAATGTTTTAATAAACAAACTTTGTAATGTTAAAGATCTCAAAGAAAGAAACTTCAGTAAGTGCATTGAGAAAGCAGCAAATGCACTTCAAGCAGAAAGCTGCCTTTTTCATTATAATAATAGCATGGAAGAGCTTTATGAAAAAAACCCAAAAAATCAAGTGTACAAATTATCCGACATTCATTCCATGACATCCTGACAGCTATGTTAGTCCTGATAAAAATATCCAGGAGGACGGCACATTGCAGATGGCACTTCATAATGCGTTCACTTAAAAGCAGTCACTCTCTACCTCAGAGAGAGCGCAGCTTGATGAAGGCCATAGGACACTTGGTTCAGCCAGTAAAAGCTGCTTGATGAGGGTGTCTTTATTTAGTTAGTTAGTAACTTATTCATTCATTCATTCATCTTATGCAGAAAAATTTGATGAAACTTGAAGGAAAAATCATAGCCTTGCACCTTCTTTGTGAAATTCAGAATCCAGAATCTTATTCAAATAATGTCTGCTTCTCTGAGAATTACAAGTGTGAAAAATGGGTTAAATTGCCCTAGACTTTCACCTCTGGAAACATGAGCTCAAACCTTACTTCCTATAGGCTACCATTGAAATGATTGACTATTTGTCAGTGCCACAAAGCCAATAAATTACTGGGCAACCTGATAGGATTGATTGTCAAAAGATGCCCAGGAAAGGAATATCCTGTCCAGGATGAGGTACCTAAGCAAAACCCCATAAGTGACCTTCAGGAACAGTCCATCTCACAGCCCACCCCGCTCTTATCTCCATTCTGCTTTTCAAAAGAAAAATGGTTTGCCTACAATAACATACAGAAGAAGATGTTAATAAATACCCAGTACAGAATATAATTTTCTTAGCAAACAAGACATCAACTCAACAGCACAAATGTCATATTTACAGTCATCTTATTAAGATTTATTCCATTTAATGTTGGGCTTTAAGAATTACACTATAAATGGAATATAATTTTCATATAAAAGGGGCAGTATATTTTTAAATCAAGCCTGTAGAAACTCACTCATCAGTGGTTTATGAAACTTGAGTACCCTGATGCTTCAGTACTCAATTAATGTCAGGCAATATGGATTTCAATCTGGCTTGAAATATATTTAAACAAATGAAGTAGATACAAATGTTGGCTCTTTGGCCAGCCAGAGCTAAAAATCCATTTTCTACCCCATTTATAATAAGAAGTAATCTGAATGTAATTTATCTAAAGCACAATATGTTTCCCTAATTTTTACATGTAACCATTACTTATAGTTTAAGTAATAGTTATATCCACAGATCTTGGTGCACTTAATTGAAAATGCATGGTATTAAAACGTAAGGCTCCATCCTTCAAAAATAAAAGCATTATTCTAAGGAATAATTGAAGAGGGGGAGCAGGGGCTGGGAAAAGGCAAAGGAAGGAAACTTTAACAAAAATCCTTAAACGCAAACATTTCTTCCCATTTATGTTATATTAGGATTGTTTTTGAATAAAATTAGTCTCTCTCAGCCCCATATTTCAGTTTAGATTACAAAATTCTCTCATCTGATTGTCACATTTTACACTGAAGTCAAATCCTTCTGCAGCAGAGTGACATGTCAAGGGTGACAATGACAAATTGTCACTAAGTAAGGAATAACACATGACAGGGCGTTCGGCCATAATGAGATATATGCATGCCTCGAGAGTGTTTGCAGGCATGAGGCTGAAGGGCGATTGCTCCCAGCACTCATAATGTTGCTAAGTCTCATTAAGACTTTACATGCACTGGAATAGACTTCCAGTGATTAAAAGAAAAAAAAAATATTTATGAATGAGTAAATCATGGCAGCAAGTTTTATTTTTATTCATACTTCCCTAGAAGTGTATATGGTTTATAAGGCCGGGCTCAAAAAGGAGAAAGGGTCTTTTATTCCTCTTTTAAGTTTTTTATTTTACTGTCCATCATGGCAACATACAAGTTCCATCCCCTCTAAATGAATAGCAACAGTGAAATCTTTGGCCTAATGGACTTGATGGTGCTCCCTGACACGTATTCATTTGTAGCCATAAACTTTACATGGGCAAGGTGTTGCTCTTCAAATATATAATGATTTTATTAATGTCTCTTTTTGTTGGTGTGGGTTTAGATGTAATACAGGGGCATGTCAAAGTGCACAGAAAGGTTTTTAACTTATCCTTTGTGATTTGATTTCTAATGACTTTTTAAACTTAGTACCTCTTAATTAATAATAAGCACAACCGGTAAATCCTGACAAGACTATCATAACATAGAAACTTTTATGAAGAAGGTCAGGCCTGTGGTTAAAAGGACATAGGAAGTCATATATTCATCTCGGTCATTGTCTCTCACCACCAGGGAAGGAAGATGAGAAGATGTTGTTATGGGGTTTATTGCAATCTTCACACTACAGATCTGTTTGACCAAGGATTCAGGGCAAGATATAGGACAGTTGTTTGTGCAGAAAAAAAATTAAGCCAGATAACAAGAAGTGTGTAGAACTTATGGTCCCTTCACTGTCAAGAGCAGGTTGACTGACCTGTCCATGTCCCATTTTCCTTGATTAGAAAAGGCTGCCATGAAATTGAATTTCTCCGCCATCTGTAGAGCACACAGAGCTTTTGGGACTAAGAATAGACCCAATTCAGAGTGCAAAACCTCTTAGTATTAATTTCAATGGACGAGAAGTTTGTCACCATAAGCAATAGCAGTCAGTGATTTTCTCCCATTCAAGAGGAAAAAAAAATATAATTTTTGTCTAAATGTGAAAACCAAAGTCTCATCCCATTCTCCTCTAAAAAACCTATGTTGTCTCATTTTTCTTTAAAAAATGAAGAGACATCAGCAACTTTGTGGTTACATGTCAGATGTCTCAATACTTAGAAAAGCGAAGTGTTACTCTCAGATTTTACCATTGAAGTAAGCAAGTTGGTGATAGTATGTTGTACATTTTGTCCAATCTATGCAACATTAGGAGGATCTTATTCTAAACAGAAGTCCTTCATCTCTCTGAAAGAAAGGAAAAACTATCATGACAGACAGTAAAATAGAAGAAAGGGTGACTGCTTTGGAAGAGAGAAAACAAAGTCAGCCCCAGAGTCCAGGTGCTGAGATTGTGTCCCTGCTTGGATGCCTCACACAAGAGCACAGGCTTGTTAAAACAAACCTTTGTGTCAAATAATTTAATTAGTCACAGTAATACTTAGTATTTCTATAGCATCAGTCACTTAAAAGCTTCATAGACCCTTCACAGAAAAAATTATTCGCATTTTGTTAACAGATATGCCTCTTCAGAAGTTCTAGGGTAGTTAAGAACTCAGCTCAATCCATGACAGATCAGCAAGAGGGAAAACAGATCTCCCAGATGTAAGGAATTTTTCCAGCGTGATATTCTTCTGGGTATCCCGAACTTTCTTCCCAATCTCAGTCACAATAATGCATAAAACCAGAACTGAACTTGAAAGCCTTTAAGTTCGGATTTGAAATAGAAAAGAATCTGTGGGTGCTACCACATTGCTAGGAATGAGGCAAATCAGAGACTTTCCATTTGAGAAAACAGAGCCTATCAGATTGGCCTGAGGCTTCGGATTCAAACCCGTACGCACTTAAATCACTCCTGCTGTGGTATTTTTCTTCCTGCCACGGACAGCAGTTTGTGCCCTTACCTCTCATCCAGCATGTCCCCAGCCATACATCCCAGCCTCTAAACAGTGGTGCCAGTCACCAGCCTCAGCTCTTCCATTCAAACAATAAAGTCACAGGCCTCTTGGATGAGGGAACAACCCCTATGGCTGGAGCTGACAACTTTGGATTCGCTGCTCTCACGGCAATAAATGAGTTATGCAAGTACATAAATTTCAATTACTCACTGCTTTGGAAAGGGATTTCTGGATTGTATTATCAGTGGTTATATCCTTGGCAGTGCGGCCACCAAGGCATTTTTCAAACAAGAGCGACACCTGGGTTGTGGCATTCACTGGAATGCGCTGGTTTATGCTTGCAACCCTTAACTGTCCCACAGAAATATGTTTCACAGATGGGATGGTCATTGAAACAAACTGGGAAGTGAACATGATGATGGCAGTTTTATGCATTGGCAACTTGTCTGTTTTAATTTTAGACTTTCTTGATGGCTGTGTTGGCCCTTGACAGCCATGGCCCCTGGATATTGCAGAACAGATTTTTTTTATTTTTTAGAGTGTGCCATTTATACTTATTATATCCTAGCCTTTTACAAAACAATGCAATTGCTGCTGCTATTTATGGAGAAAAATTACAATAATGAGCCTAATTTTCAATTTGCACCCATGAACTCTAATCTGCTTTAGTATATGGACATTGTTGTTACCATCAGGCCTGTCCCAGAGCAAACACACAAGGAGCAGTCCATGTTGAGTGCAACAGAGTATGGGGACATGCCCCAAAGACACTCAAAAGTGTTAGGGTGTTACGCCTTTCTGACCTGCACACCTCTCTCCCTGCAGGGATAATACCTCCCTGTGCTTGTCACAGCAAGCACATCAGGCTCTAGGAATTGGCCAGGTCTCTTGAGAAGACACACTAACATCCAAGAGAAATGTTGTAGGCAGAAGTGGATATAGGAAACATGCCCAAATAAGTTTATATGCAGATCTGGGGGCAGGTGAGCTTGGGTTCAGAAGTGAAGGGAAGGATTTCCCGAGAACTTTCCAGCTTCAGGAGCGTAGCACTTGGCGGATCCTCAAAGAGAAACATTAACACTGGATGTGGGAGGCCAAGTGCTTCTAGAGATCCAATCTGCTCACTATTTACCTCAAAAAAACCAAGAATACTAACCAAAGCCTCGGGAAGCTAACTGGACTCAAATAAATGAAGCCGTAGTAGCCAGGGAATTTTGAAACCAAGGAAGCTGTGAATCCCTTCTGAAAAGAATGAGCAGAGGGGAAAACATCGGGAAAAAGGGAAAATGAAATTATGGCAGGAACCTGCATGGAGGACCTCAAACTGTGTATAGATTAGCATATTTTGAACACATTTGGATACCAAAATATGCTGAGCAAATGAAGTTTGGTTTTGGTTATTTACATTCCTTTATGTTGCCAAGTATAATGGAAGCTTTTTCCTGTTCGAGTAGCGAGTACATACACGGGTCTTAGTCAAGGTAAGCACTATAAATGGCTAAGCAAAAAGAAAGTGGAAAAGACCAACATTCTGAAATGAAAATGTTTTACTTCTCCTGAGTGACTTTAAGACATGTCTGGAAAGTAGATCCTAGACTCTTTCCACCTGTTATAGTTTTCCACTTTTGTAGTCTATGGTAATTGTGTAAAGCTTACACTGAGGTGAGAAAAGGCTCACAGAAATGCTCAACAAGTTTCTAACAGCTATTTTCTGCACTCACTCCATCCCCGTTCCCTGAATCAGATACAGCTACCAGGAAGAGCAGGTAATGAAAAATCTAGTCTGCATAGATGATTTTTGCAGATTTACCAGTCTCGTAGCTGAAGCTTGAAGCTAAAAAAGAACTAGACCTGTACGGCTGTGCTGTGCCTTGTCCATCCATTGCCGCTGGAACTTGCCCATCACTCTGCCCAGGGGTTGCTAGCTCAGCACAGAAAAGCAGGCAGCAAGGGGAAAAAGAAGCATAGCAAAGGATTCTGCAGACCAGACAGAGCCACATTTGAGCCCTGAAGTTCAGCAGTACTCAGGGAGCAACAGCATTCCTTGCGACAGAGAGGAGGAAGCCCGCAGCCTTATTACAACAGTAGTTTCAGCCAGGCCAAGTCCAGGGAACAGGAAAAATGGTATGAAGTGATTTTCCCACCACCTCCAGCCAAGCTTAAAATTTTGTTTAAACGGGAATTGAGTCCTGAGCCTTTAGACAGAAATCTCTTTGAGCTGAGAGTGAACCAGAAACAGTTCTAGGGTTGTCTCTTTTTTTAGTTTGGATGTGTTACTAACACAGTATAACGCTACAGTCAGCTACACATCATCCCAACTGTAAAAATTAAGAAGAGCTGTTGAATGTCAAGTGATGAAGCACAAAGTGTCACAACTTCAAAAGTCCTGTTTTTCTGGCAATATTTACTTATTCACATGACACATTAACATATGTAATAAGTACATAAAAGAACAAATGTCATATGGAGAAGTCAATGTGTACCCATAATATACTGAACAGTATTAGGAAAACCTTAGATTATTTTAATTTCAAGATTTATATACCTGAAAAATAATTCCTATGTTGCAATACCAGCTTTTCCTCCTGTCACTGTAGAGAACTTTGCACTATCAGGGTTCATGAGTATTGCTCCTCTTTTCTGGCTGAACACAGCTCATAGAGAAGAGTTTCCTTTTCACTGAATTTCTGAAGGAGTTATGGGGAAGAAAAAAAAGTGGAGTTATAAAGAGCTATTCTTTAGGAAGTTATCTTGAGCATTTTTAGCTCTAGCTTTGCTAGCAAAGGCTCATCCCATCATCCCTTAACTTATATAAACCACGCACATTATTAAACCATGAGGCTGACACAGAATTATTGTGTAAGATTATGACCAGATCTTGAAAGTTCATTTTGTCTTAGCTCGTTCACTGGCATACACTTAACTATTTTGCTTGCTTCCAAATTATGTCTAATGTCCATTGCATGTGTCATATGGCAAACATCAGCCAGTTCTGCAAAAGCTGTTTCTAAACATGTTTGGTTAGATTGTTTTTAAGGCAAGTTCATTTCCTCTGCCAAATTTGAAGAACAGACAGCCTGACATGTATGCAGCATTTCAGCTTCACGGTCAATAGTCTTCATTCATTATTTGGGTGCGAAAATAAAGTGTAAGAAATGAAATGCTGCTACAGCCTTCCCTGCATCTGATACTAGTAATCGGTTTGTCCAATGAGAATATTTTGGGTTTGGCGCATATGCAAAGAAAATAGAAACACAAAGGCAAATGATGCAAATATATGAGCCAGGTAAAAATAAAACAAAAAAATAAAAATAATTGTAGTATATTTTAGGCTGGTACATCTTAAATCTAAACTCTCTTCTCCTCCAAAAGAATAAAGATTTTATTGCTTTTCAGCTACTAAATTACAACTTGCCATATTAGACTTCTAAAGAGTGTGGAGATCCTCGGGTAAATAAATCTCCCAATTTTCAAACTAGCAGAAGAGTAGCAAAGATGCTGACTATGTGGTATTTTTTAAATAAACTAATACATTTCACAACTGAACTGAGACTCTCTAACTGAACTGTTACCTTCAATCTTGAACTTCGACTTGACCTAATTCCGTATCAACTGATAACAGTTTACCATCTGTCCTTGGTCAGCCCAATGGAAGACTTCAAAGGATAGATTTAATAGCATATAGTTTGGCTTTGACATACAGACTGTATCTGTTCTTACTTAAAGAACAATAAAACCTTGTATTTAATTTCTTTCTCTTTTTTTTTTTTAACAGATGGAGGGCTGGTGTCTTATTCCATTCTGTCACCCCATCTGGACGCCTTAAATGTGATACTAAGGGAAGCATGGGGTGAGCCCACCAAAAGCTCAATTCAAGTTAAGATACAGTGAGAAAGGAAAGAAAATAGACTGATACCAATCTCCTATCATGGCAAAATAAAGGCATTTAAGGCTGCCATAGGGGAATGTGGAGAAGAAATCAGCACTGACTCCTGAATTTAACAATGCAGGATTGGAGTTCACTTTAAGTTCTCAGACAAGTACAGATGCTTCCTTAGCAACACCTAATAGAAAATTAACATTTTTGTCCAGCAATTTATGTGTCACATTGCAAAGCAGCAAACCACAAGCCTAAACATCACAGAAATCATTTTCTGCTTACTATTCCTCCTGAGGCCTCACCACAGGAAAACCTGCCTTTGGGAGTTGAAAGAATGTGTTTTACTATCACTGCAAAATTAACTGGTTTTCTCTTTTCTATATGATTTCTTCATTATAATCTGGAGTTCAAAGGGGTTTTTTTTCTGAAAAACTCTGATGTTTTAATACAACAATGGCATTCTTTTTAACCCAGAGTAGTAGATTTACCTAACATTCTTTAAGGGATGGACAACCCCTAAAATCTGAGCTACTATCTGTTTAACATAGGGCAAAGGACTGAACACAGTAATTCCTATAGGAGAATATATTTTCCTTACTACGAAAATGTAGCAGAGCACTGCATAATTATAAATATCCTACCAGTGCTTGCTGAGTCCTTAGTCTGCAAATGCTCTGCAGAGACAGCTAAGGATGTCTTCTCTTTTCACAACTCTGAAGTAGCTACTATATTCAGCTATAAAATAATAAATAGCAAATGGGTTTATTTTTAGTGGTCATTTAGAGTTTACATTGGTCCTTTACATAGGTGGACCCCAAAGTTCCCTTGAATTGCAGAACAGTGAAAAAAAACCTTATGAATGGTGGGACACTTTCATGTTAAAGTGATGTCTCTGATCCTAGAAGTAAGAGCTTCAGTCCCCAGTTACCTCTAAAGTAATACTTTTATCCTAGTATGTCCTGACATTAGGAAACTTGGTGGAAGAAATGAAGGATGGCAGGATAATACAAAGGCAAATTATTTATAAGTATTAGGAATTTAACTCTACCCCTTCCTGGTGTATGTATCCATCTGTAGATATGAGAAAAACAATATAATCCCCCTTTGTACTAGCAAAGGATGTTTGGTTATTCACCATGGACAAAAATTCATCATAATCTTGTCATGTTAATGCTTTAACAGACAATGCAAAGTCCAGTGATCAAAACATTGTAAAAGTATGAACAGGTTTCTGCTCAATGAATCTCCGCATAGACCCCATATGCAAATTTAAGAATATTATTTAATAAAATAAAAGAAGAAAATAAAATTGATCCAGCCCAACAATATTTTTGTGTTATCTGTGACAAAGATAAAACCCTTGTATTTTATTTGTATTGAAAAGAATTTTTTGTGTAACTTCTAATTTTTTTTTAAGAGAAAATGCAAGTCTAAATCATTACAAAGCTGCTGATGTCAACTTTCACTTTTTTCACCTCTGACTTTTATTCACAGTTTTCAGTGTTTAGGTAGATCACTTGGGACAGAAGAGCCCTATTTTCAGTCTCCCAGGACAGCACCCCAGCCCTGAAGCAATATTTGAGGTATGAATATTTCCTATTGACGCTGTTCCACTTTGGGAAATAAGCATTTCTTAGATCAAAGACAGAAACTTGAGTGCATGTCTTAAACACAAGACTGTGCAATTATTTTATATAAAATATATCTAGCTTGAAAGCTCCAATGTAGCCTCAGCTTCAAAATGCACTCTGGCTGGGGAGTTATGTACTCTTTTGACATACAGGAAGGGCTTGATTTAAATCCCTGTCATTAGTTCCTCTGTGAGAGGCTACAGGATAGCGCTTCTATGGAGAGCAGCTCCAAGGAGACAATTTTTCAGGAAATAATAAATGAACATGCATCTATGTATGTACTGCAACTTCTGTGAAGTCATGAACTGGGAAAGGAGGATTTGAATGTGAAAATGTCTGTCCTCTGACAGCACTTTGGGCACTCAGCATGAGGCAGACCAGCCAGCACTAAACATACAAATCTCCAACCCCCAACTGAATCACGTGGGAAGGGCACCGGCCAGCATTACTACAAAGTAGAAATCTTCAGAAATGGTTTTGTTCATTGGTGCAGTGGGTTTCTCCCTTGTTTCCTCTAATGGACACTTCTCCCGTTCACTAGCAAGCCTGTCTGCTTTGAGATAAAACCTGCAATGATGCTGGGAGTAGCACCAACCTGGGGGGGGAGGAAGCATTTTAAAACCCTTTGCCAAAGCCTCCATATGTCTCAGGCTCTGTTTGCATCTCTTCCGAAGGAGTCAGGCTGGGGGATCTGTTTAAAGGCTCCAATAAGGTAGTGGTCCTGTTTTCTTAATGATCTGTCCTTTCTCAACTGCAGAGGAAAAGCAAGTCAAGTGTGTCCTTATACACTACTTTAGCAAAATGGATGTGCAGTACACACTTCATTACAACCGCCATGGGAATTAAAAGTAACTTGAGCAAATGGCCCCAGCTTCATGTAATTATCTTTTGAAGACACTGGAAGACAAAAGGAAAAAAACTCACCAAACTAGCTCAAGAACAGGAGAGTTTGCCGAGGCACAGGTAAGCAGCTAAGGCTGACCATGGGCTCAGCGGCTCCCCCATGAGCCTGGCTCTCCTGCAGTGTCCCGGGCTGATGGCCGGGGCAGCAGGTCCCATGAGACCGGGAGTGTGCAGGGCCTCTCAGAGGAGGAGCCCTTCCATGAATGGTGCAGGACAAGGCTGAAGGGCACCGGGCTGTATGTCTGAGCAATGCTGCCCTCCCATGGCACTTGCTCAGCCCGCTCACTGCTGAACCCACATCCCTCAAATGCTTCAGCGGGCCCGACCCCACCGAAAGGGCAAGAGCAGGGCAGGGATGATGAGCCACCGGTTACTCTTTCAGGCTCGGGGCCTCTGGAACTGTATTCCCAGATGACTGATCCGGCTGGCAATGCCCATACTCAGCCCAGCCTCTCACAATGGACCATAGCTCTTCCCAGCTTTCAGGACCCTTTTCCTCATCAGTCTCCCGGCTTTGTAGCTCATTGTCCTGTTAACTCTTTCAGACGTAATGCAACAGATAAGCAAGAAGCTGAGAAGTCTAACTGAAAGCATAAATATTATTTTAAAAACAGACCTTCAAATAATGACAAGTACAGGGCTGTGAGAGGCTCCTGGTGACATCCAGGGGGACTGCAGCCCGACCCCAGGCTTTGGGCAAGCCCAGCACTGAGCCTTCCTTCTTCTGATGGAACAGTGAGACCTCCCTTCCTTGAAAGATGTTTTTCTTTTGAAAACAGTTTCTAGCTCCTTTTTTACCTACTTACTTCTTTGTTGCCACAGAGTGGCTGAAAACGGCTGTGGTTTTAAGTGGCTGTGAGTCCTGGCTGTAAAACCTGAATATGTGCGAAGATTTTTTAAATAAACACGCCACTCGTCTGAAATGGGGCACAGAAGGCTCAAAGGCCAGCAAGTAGTTCAGTAACAACAGAGGCACCCATGGCTGAAATGTCTTTATGCGGACAAAAGCCCACAGCTACATTTTTGTGAATGCTCTTTGTGGAGAAGGCAGTTTGAACGGGGTGCAGCTCACAGGTTTACAAGCAGCTGCAGAACACGAAAGTATAAGGAAAAAGAAATTTTAAATTGAAAAGATTTAGCATGGCAGGAGAAAATGACGATCCATTGACTCCGCTCAGATCTGGTTGTACCCTGGATGACAACTGCATATTTTGTGCACTTAGTGTAGTTGGCTTCATAAGGCAGTCAGAGACATAGAGACACTTTTAGCTAAAGGGAATACTACTTCTCCCTCAAATCCCTGGGAAATCACTTCTCCAGCACAGAAACAGGTCTGCCTTAAGCCACTCCAGCCAGCTTTCCAAATCCACTGTGGTCAGAGCTCTGCAGTTCTGAAGCAAACCAGTAGCTTTCATGTTATATAAAAGTTACTGACTTTGTGTTTACCACGTGCCTTCTCAGATGCTTCTTGAATCTGGATTGTTTCCAGTGTACATATATAGTTTATATATGTTTATAACTTTATGAAGTTTTAAAAGCTTTGGCAGTCTGTCAGCCAGAGCTGTGGTGTAGGTCTAGTGTATGTTTATGGAGCATGAGCTGGGAAGTTTCAAGTGTCTTTATGGACTTGCAGGTGGAGGTAAGTAGAAGCTGTATCCCACATGAAGATATGTATTAAAACAAAGTTTTAATACACATTAAAACTTCCGTGTATTAAAAACAAAGTTTTCCTCCATCCACAAATTCCTCACTGAGCTTCACTGTAATCATTCAAATCACCAGATCCCAGGAAGTGCACTCCTCCCCGGGACCTGCAGAGCACCATAGCTGTCTGGACACACAGGCTGTCATCCCCCAGTGCCACTCAGGTCTCACAAGCCCCTGGCCTTCCTGCAGCCCACACTGCTTTGCTCACGATGACAATCCTGAACTGAAGCCCTGACCGACCTTCCAGCTTCCAGTATGCCTTGTGTGCCACGGCTGTGGTCTTCCTCTGCCAGGCAGGATGGCCCCTTGCATGATTTAACTCTGCGTATGCTGTGCACGAATTGTGGCAAACCCCACTGGTGAGTTGGAGAATAAAGTATCAGAAAGTCCACTACTACCTCTGGATGCAGAATTTATCCTTAGTTTCAGTCTTTTGTCCCATATCCCACCCCAAACTTCCCTGGGCTTCTCCTCATGGGTCTTCCTGCTCTCACCTTTGCTCTGTCCTTGAGCAAAACCATAGGCAGGCATATACTCCACTCTGTGAATACCTAGCAGCTGGATCTTAGAAGCCTATTTCTGAAAAAAAATTATTCTCACCTTGCATGATTTCCCCTTTCTATGGCCTACCACACACAGTAATATGTGGCCCTACTGGTTTTACCACCCTTCTGTGACGTGCTTTCGAAACTTGATACATAGCTTTTGATGGTAGGTCACAGCTGGCTTCCAGCAGGCAACCCAACAAACAGTGGAGATTTTGCATATAAAGCTATTAAAACACAAGGTAATGTGAAGTGTCAACTTCTTTCCGGGCTGCTGTAGCAAGCACTGAGAAGGGGCAGACAGAACACATTTCTGTAACAACTTAATTACACTTAATACAAACAAGCATGGAATGTCTTCTTGGAGAGGCTGTATTCAACGACGGATCTAGGAATGCCGGACTCTGTTGTGTGCATTCCTTACAATACCTGAGCATCTGTTTCAAACCATCTCCTGGCAAACTAATTTTCCCCTCAAAATTTCAGAAGATGAAGGTACCACTTTTGTCCCTCCTCATTACCCTCAGAAAGTGAAGCACAGCTATTTTTACTAGCATTACAAAACAGCTTACATTTAACCCAAACTTGTAAACAACAGTGGAAGACTTTTACTGCTCTAATACATTAGGCTGTGCATTGTTATTTCCCTGTCTGAGAAAATATCCTCTATGAACATATATTTAGAACTATTCCTACAAACTGATGACCTGATTGCAATCATGGAATTATTAGAAAAATAAGAAATTGTAAATAATTATTTCAAAAGGTAAATATACCTGTTCTTTTACTAATGATGTACTAGAGCTTCTCATAAAAATAGTATCTACCATTTTGAAAAGACTATATCCTCAAAATGCAAAGAAAGTTATGCCTGCTTAGTGTGCCCACTTGTATGAAGTGGAAGGTTTCAGGAAAGTAATGGGAGAGTTCACACAAGATGTTGCAAATAATTAAGCAATTAGAATTTGCTTTTGCGTAAGATTCTTTGTTTATAAAATGCAAAGAACTTCTCAGAAGCAGGCTATGAGTTTTACCATTTCATAAAGAGAGGTGAGATAGGCTGGAAAACTAATCCAGTCCCAGCAACAGAGGCACTGAACCTAGCAGCATGTTGACTTCCCTGCTGGAAGCATTAGGAAGTTTCCCTCAGATAAAAAGGCAGAAATGTGCAAACTTCTGCCCTGCGTAACACCTATAGAATACTAGCATTACAATTATGTTGATGGTATAACCTATTCAGTCAACCATCTCATGTCCACACAGGTAATTATATTTTAACTGCTAAAGGGCTTTGGGAAATTGGCAGCCACACGAATGCTTGGTTGCAGCACATACATTTGCCATCTTAAGGTGATTAATGTAATTCCCAGCCCAGGACTTACCAGATGATTGTTTCAGTGCTACCACTCATATTTAAAAGCAAATGGACACAAGAAATAATCCAGAACACATTACTCCTCATTTATGGCTTATAAAGGAGTTTAGAGAAGAACCTGTGTAGTTTCCATTGCAGATAGATAGCTCCTTGAATTTGACTGAATAGACTGAGGCTGGTTTACTTCACAAGATCTCCACATGACATTAACATCGTACCTAAATAATTCAGCTTGACAATTAATCAAGAACAAACACTTTTCAGGACTTGTATGAATGACCAGGAGAAGAAGTGACACGTGCTGTCTGGGAATTTTATATGTAATTTAGTACCTGAATTAGCGTGTGATGCTGAGCAAGCTGAACTGTGTTTCTGGTCCCTTGTTTTCCTTTAAAGGGAAGAGGGTACCGAGTTCCTAGATATGAGCTTCTCCTGTTGATGCTCAATGCTTGTAGAATAACTTGGGATCTTTGGAAAAAAGATGTACAAAACCATTATTGATCCCAAATGTTTTGTATACTCTGTTGCTGCACTCAATGAAACAATCGAATATAGAACATGTTTCTGCAAAGCCAGCATGTAGAAAATTCTCTATTGTCTCTTTCTGCTTTATCAAGCAGCCCACGGAATTCTTTAGAGGCCCTAGTCAATACTATTTAAAACATCAAGACTCATTTTACACTTCATGTTCTTTGTAATTTCTCTTTCTTTCAAACAGGTAATATACTACTGGGAAGAATGCCTTCCCTTCATAATTACAACACACAAAGCTTCAGATATGCACATTTCAGGTGAGTGCATAAAATTTTGAAGGCTCTCATTATCCTTCTAACACAAAGAGACTTTCTGGGGGACCACTGCTTTTGCGAGAAAGGATGCGTGTTTTGTTTCCATTCAGTGTTACAGCAAAATATAATGTCATGACCACCTCATAGACTTAATGGTAATCCATTTCGTGAAAAATCAAATCCACCTACTGGACATGCATGGCTTTATGATAATGCAGTGACCCACACAGGATAGCCTAGCAGCAACTGGTTCCAACTTGTCCCTGCCAATCATTCCATTTCCACTGCAAGTCTCTTGCAGTCACAGGGCTAGCATGTGCATCTTGACAGCCCTGGAAATTATTCTAAACCACTTCATCACATTCCAAACCAACACTTACTCTGATTACACAGTTAATAGCATGAAATGGACATTCTAGAATTAACCCTGTGACCTGCTAAATTGGTGACAAGGAAACAGCAAAATGTGACGCAGGCACCAGGCTGAGTGACAACGCCTGGTGATACCTGAGGCTTCGCTACTAAAAGCAATGTTGGAAAATGGAGATAATTGCAGGGTTTTCATTTCTTCTTTTGGCAAAAGTTTGTTTTTCATAACTGACTTTCACATGTGACTTAATATGTGACTTAATGAGACTTAATGCATGATATATGTTTTCAATAAGAATATATATATCTTATTGATATATTCTGAAAAAGAAAATATCGTTGATGAGGCACAATGATGCAGCTTGATCAGATACTTGGCTAATTCTCCACTGTTCAAAGGCAGAAGGGAATTTCTCAGAAAAGGACATGGAACTCTTGAGACAATACAGGTATTTAGAGCTGCCCAACAACTACTTTTGGCCAGTCCCTGAATGATTTACATCCAGCCCAGTAATGGATGATATTAAAGTACTATGAGCCAGGGAAATTGAATTATTTCTTAGTTAAAGAGGGGCTTTAAACTTTATTTCAGAAGACAAACGAAGAAAAGTCCCAAGCCCTATTTTAACAAAGGGTTGTGCACCCAGCAGGTTTAGGTAGTTCACTGCAATGAGCAACAATATTGGCACTGCAAAGGGGGCAGGAACACATAACCAGGGAGCAGTAAAAGATAATGGGACTGTGCTACTGACCCCAGGTGCCAACTGGATTGGCTTAGTTGCAATGTGAATCTGTTCTCTGACTGATATCAAGCCCATCTATAGAAACATGTGAGACAGGAATGAACCAAATGAGTCTCATTCTCTGAGTGTAAGACTTGACAGGTCTGAATGTGGATTTTAAATGCCTGAACAAGGAAGGAAAGAGATTCTGGTGATGGAAACTTTGCAGAACAAAAATATTCCAACCTGAATCCACACAGTATAAAGCATTAAGGACATCGTTTTATCTTTGGAAATTATTTTACAGTTAACTGACTAACAACTCTGAAAATAAAGCCTCTTTTAATTCTCTCTCCTTGGATTTGCAATGGGAAGGATTTAAAGAACTATATTTGATCCATTAGGTTGAAGTACTCACAGTACTGTACATTGTTTTAGTGTACTAAATTTAGTTGACTTCTGTCTCTTTCAATTACCCTTCTAAAAAGGATAGGTGAAAAATAATGTCTCTCTTTATATAATTTGGTTTGCTGTTGATTATTTTTTCTCTTCTAGTGCTTGCTTATGTTTTGCAGGGTAGGAAGGACAAAACAGCTTGGGGGGTGGGGGGGAAGCTCTTTTTCTGAGTTTGAGCCTGTAGATTCTTCCCTTTCATATTTTTATCTCAGCAATATAATGTCAGGATAGATGATAAGGACAAAAATGTCTTACAAAGAATGGACTGAATCTTAACCTTGGTAAAATAGACCAACTGTAAGACATCTTGAAAGTAAAAATAAAATTCTACACATACTATCCTCATCATTGGTATGAAGGAAAACTTAATACAAGTTTTACATAATTGATCCACTGACTAGCCCTCTTTTGGCACAGCAAAGAACTGTAGAGGAATAGCATGCCCTAATTCTTAAAAGAACCATGCTCTGCATCAGAGGTACTCCTCAACATTTCAGAAATAGTTCAATTCCATTTGGTATCACTTATGGGTATGCTCTCTGCAAGCTATGTACAACTCTTAACACCACTCAACCTCTCAAAAGGAGGTAGAAATCAGGCATGAATTCTGGGGCAGGTCTTGAACTCAGCTGCTGCTTTCCAAAGGATGCTGCAGTGAGAGTCAAAGGGTTTCTGACTGTGATATCCTCCAACCATCAAATGGTAATCAAATACTTTGATGAGAAGGAAGCAAAAAAAGATTAATGTATTTTAGTGATCCGTTTAAATTTCAAAAATAGTAATTGCTGAACTTGACTGCTCTAAAAACCTTTGTTCTGAAAACAGAACTAGGCAGCAATGACTTGCCCTGAATTTCTGCAGAGTCTGAATGATCAAAGATCTATTGAAGTTTTATTCACCCACCTTGTTTCAGTGTTTAGATTGAGCAGATACTCCACAAAGACAAAAAAATACCCCAGGCTTTCAAAAAGAAAGGAAGTGCTTCATTCAGAGAGACATTAGTTCTTTCCAACCTTCTTTTCTAACCTTTCCAACCTTCTTGTTGGACTTATAAAAGTCTCCCTTACTACATTTGATAGTGCTTCATTAATTATCAGGATTGATCTACCACTAAAATTTAATGCAGAAAATCAGCAGTCATCATGTGTGTTTGATTGATTCCTTCAGAGAAACACAAAGCAAGAAATCCTATAATAAGACCTGGAAGAACTCATGACAGAATGGAAAAACTTTCTAGAGCATCCTATGACAATAAATGACAGCAAATTGGGTAATACACTATGCTATCAAAAGCAGAAGTGATGATTAGCAAGTGTACATGGAACTGGAACTTATGACTTCCTGCAGACAAGTGTCTCTGGACAAGCTTTCCTAAAATTCCTCTTTCCCATCCACCCATCAGATGTTCCCTACCCTTTCTCTTGACCAATGTCTCGTTCAGACATTGGGATGTCACCAGGAAGAGGGGAAGAACAGACCACACCTGCACCATAACTTGTACAAACATAGTTAACTGGCAAATGCTCACATATTCTAAGGTGTGTAGTTATGCAAGTTTGATAGTCTTTTGTGGGCTGATGGCTTAAATAACTTGCCAGCAGATCATCTACTAGAAACGTGTCACTGCTTGTGATAAAGGAGCAGGTGTGTTCTTGCCCATTACTGGAATGCACCTACTGGGGCAGGGTTTGAAATTTACCTGTTCAGACAAAGATATCATCATCAGATTGCAACAAAGGAAACAAAAGAATGGAAATCTCTTAGTAGACATTAATTGTTTTAATTATGGACATTTTTTTAATGAATGCTGTTCCTGTTAAAGCTCCACTTTTTGAACAGGCAGCCATTCCTAAGACAGAAAATGATGCCATTCCCTTTGCCACGAGAGGTTGGGATCCCTGTTTGACCGGTGTTCTACTAAGATGATCAGTTGTTGGGCACATAATATCCCCTGGCACTTGTCTGAAGAAGTCTTGCAGTTAGAAATAGAACTTGCAATTTTTAGTTGGACACTCCATTGCTTGCTGTTGACCTATATGGGCTATCCATGCATTCAGGCAGGTTTCCCTAGGAAAAAAAGAAGCTCCTAGTGGAATGTGATACAATTTAAAAAATTCTTTGTCCATCTTTCAATCTAGATATTTGAGACTTCAAGAGATAAGTAGGGGCTCTCCCTTGGGCACTATTAATATATTAAGAAACTCCAGCATTCCTGAGAAGCCATACCTAGATGATACATATACACAGAAAACTATCATGCTGTGAAGTAAAGGAATACTCTGGTGGCTGAACATCATACAATTGGATAAAACTGTTTTCTAGAAGAAATCACTTCCCTGGTACATTTCATTCCCAGTTTGATGGTCTTTCAGAAAAACTAATAGGATTGTCAAAGGCAATATGATAATGTGGAAACACCGTGAGTGTAGGCTTCTCTGGTGAGTTGTCAGATGTTTCTGTAAGAGAGAAGTAGAGTGAAAATGGATGGAAGGGAGAGAACATCTGTAGAACCTATAAAGATCTGAGGAGATGCTACAGTGGAAAAAAAGAAATTAAATGAGAGAGTTTAGGGGAGAGCAGAGAGGAAACTCATGCACTATTTGCATCTCCTTAAAAGCTCCATGTAATATTACAGCCACTGCCAAGCTGAGAAACTCAGGTGACCCACAGTGATCTAGTGGGTCCCCTACCTGTGCAGGACTCAGACTTCTGGTCCCAGGGCTCTGAACATCACAAGATTGATTGATTAAAACAGTGCAGCAAATGGCATTGTCTGTGCTGAAATGGGGAAGAAATCAGATGCATAGGATTGAAAGAGACAGATGAAGGAAAGACCCAAGGCAGACGGCTCTGTCTTGCTTTTACCAGGTGTGATGAAGAGGAAGCAGCAAGGCAGCCACATCTGTAGGAAAGGCCCATACCTTGAATCATCAGCGGGCAAGACAGCCTGCCCAGAACAGCCACCCCATTTCCTCAGCTATAAGCATAATGTTGTGCCCTGGCCTACTCCAATGCCTGCCAGTGCCCCAGGTCTCTCATGTCTCCCCTCATTTTCTGTACTCTTCAGGGCAACATGAATTTCAATAAGGCTAATAATTAATCTAATGAGGTTAAATAATTAGTCTAATAAAGCTGAAATACTTGTTGAATAATCAAAATATTCCCTTGAAAGGCAGAAGGAAGAAACATATTGCCACGAAATAAACAAAGTAACTAATAAAAGGAAATTCATTTTATCACAGGCACTCAACTTCTCACATTCTAGGACAGCAGGTATTATGCAGAGGGGTAAGAAGACAACCATGTATTGAAAGAGCTTATAACAAAGACATTATGAAAAAAGACTGTGAAGAATGCAGCAAAAACACATACACATTTCAAAACATTTCTTCTCACTCCTCCAGTTCCTCATTACCTTGGACACAGTACCCTTAGTTAATCAAGGATTGTGAAGTTCGAGCACAAGTTCTGTGGTTCTGCTAAAGTTACTGGTTTGCAGCATGCACTTTCACTTCAGAATTACTCATTCCTTGTTAGGGTCTCTCTTGTAATTTTGCTCCTACCCCTAATCTTTAAAGATAATTCAGCAGCGTGCTTGACAGCCCAAAATATCGTTATCTTCCTAGCAGGCAAAGGATACACTTTTAGAGGAACAAAATATTGATTTTCAGAGATAGTGGTTACCTGCAGCCCTTACTGGCTTAAAATAAGATTTTGGGTGCTACTACCTCTGAAAGGTCAGGCTTTCAATATAAACAACTGGAATTCACCCCCAAAACAGAATAGTTTCCATGCACTGAAAAAAAAAGTATTCTGGTCAGATTTAGAGAAAATCTTGGGCTGCGCTTTCACCAGAAATGGATGACAAATTTCAAAATTGTTTTTAGGAAGGCTTTGACATGAGGAAGGGAAACAAGCAATCAGTGACATAACTCACTGCCACACATGAACCATCTCACATATGAAAATAATAAAGGCAAAAACTGATGTCAGTCTCCAAAGAGATTTATCAGCTGATACCTGGTCTGGATAAGAGATGAATTTCAAATTCCACCTCCTTCCACATTTGACCACACTGATTTAAAAAGCCCAAAGCCTACAAATTACTGATGATCAGCTCTGTCAGTGACAGAGGAAACCAGTTGTTACACGACACCCAGATATTTTCAGCACTATATTGTCTTCTAAATGTGGTGCTCTATGTTGTACATTTTTTGCTATGGCTATCTTCAAATATTCTTAGAAGTGATTCAGGGACTGCACATTTGCAACTGCAGATCCACCCTCACCATTCCAAAGGAAACAGCTCCAAAATAAGAGATTAGTGAGAATGTAAGAATAAAGGCATTATTATTTTTTTATAGATATATAAAATCTTTCTTTTCAGAAAGGAATTCAATTTATTACTTACACTATTTTTGTTCAGGTTTAGCAGCAGATAGACAAAATTAGCTGGAGGGTAACTTACTTTCAAGTAGATCCAGTGTTCCACTCCTCTCCTGGCAGAAAGAGAAAGGAAAGTACCTTCAGGTTTTCAAGGCACAGATCGTGTATTTCTTGTGGTATGAAGTAATTTCTTTTAACATTAAGCTGTGCAATTCACCAATTCCCAGAACTGCATGTTAGAGTTTGCATTCTGAACAAAGCTAAGTACCTTCCCTTCCAGGGCTCTTTTGTCTTTTAAATGCATCCTCCTTGGTTGTATTTCATGTTATTGTGTTCTCACCGCTTCTGTATAAATGAACATATTAATCCTTAATTTTCTGGGTTTCTAGCTCCATTTGCCAAGGAAGGATTTTTCTTCTCTCAGAAGCTGCAGATGCAGCTCCCCACTGTGCCAGCTTCTTCCTGTCTGGAGTGGTCTGGCAAAAGGAATTAGTTCAGGAAAGTTCATAAAAATGTATATTTTCTTTTCACTTCTGCTATACTTCACAGCTGTCTCACTATGTTCTCATCACTTTTGAGTACACTTATGAAAGCCCATCACAGCAGCTAAGGTCTGCAGGGTTGGAAAGCTGACCTTCCAAGGCAAGGGGTAGAAATATGGGAGCCAATCTTTCTCCTATGAAATGACAGTTCCCCCACAACTCTTTTACTCTTTGGGGTACCCCTGAGAAAATGCAAAACCTCAATTTCAGCTAGCTGCAGCATTCTCAATCGGGAAGAAAAAGCTTCACTTATAGCAGCTTAGGCAGCTGAAAGTGCAAGTGAAGCAAGTGAAACTTGAGGGCCATTTGACAGTTTCAGGTATTTGTATGCAGAACTAAAAGCAAGGGCATTAAAATCTGGCATGTAAGTCTACACGGGCAGGATACGCTCCAGTCTGGAAGAAAACAAGTTTCAGTAGGATACGATGAAACACAGACAACTAGAAAGAAGTACAAGTGCAATACTGTTTGTGATTTCATATTTAAAAACATGGCACATCCATGTAGAGAAAAGTAGTCCAATTGTAGCAGCCAGTTAGAGCTGTTGCATTTTTCTAAACCCCACACTGGTGCTACAGAGGTACTATTCACAGAGATAATGGACTTAAATCAAGCATTGAATTTATGGAATCAACTTTCTAAATCTTTCTAAATCTGCTGGATCTTGAAAATATCAGTGAAGAAAACTGAAATGCCTATGAGTTAGCATGCAGTTGCATAAAGCTATCTGAGATCCCAACGAGGACTCTAGGACTTTTCAAAAAAGTTGATCCCACCACATCTGCTTTCTCTCTGCCTTTGAGAATGGCCATAATGAAAGTCACTTCTCACAAAGAACAGATTCCTTCTCCCTTTGAGTACCACATCATTACAAAGAGCCCAGCACACCCAAAACAACATGGGAGGTGAAGGAATTGGTAATTACTGCCACAGAGCTTTTCCAATCAGTCTGATGTTGCAGTGCCGCTACCAGCAACAGGATCTGACTCTTGTTCAAAGAGCACCAGCTCTTTGTTCTGTTTTATAGTGGAACTGGTACACTATGGAAACTCTAATTTAGATGTCCCACTACATATGCTGGTGAAAGTACATATATACTGGTTATTCAGGCACAATCTGGAGTCTGCCCCACACCTCCTACAATGAAGCTGCTGATACTCACCTATCATCACCAATACAGGACACTGCAAACTATCCTTGACACAGCTCACCAGCAACTGGTAGACTCTCTATTAAAGCCATAGCAGCATTAACATCTGATGTCTTCACAAAAGTAAACTTTTTTGGTTTTTTTCTTAAGCAGAAAAGTCTGAGAAAGACATTAATAGTCACAGGATGAACCAAAGGCTGTTAATCTCCTGTCTACACCTTACGAAAGAAAAGAGGAGAAAAAGCTAATTTAAACAAATGCTACTAGGGATAAAAAAATTCAGACTGATGCTACATTAAATTACATGGGAGGCTGAGGTATCCAGCCATGGTCTTCAGTAAAAAAGAAAATTATAGGGTCTATCAATTAGAGAAGCGGTGCTCTGAGCCTATGTGCTGGCATGCTTACAGTTTTTTTAATGTCTGGCAGGATGTTTGACAAACTAAACTCAGCAAGATGACAATTCCACCAGAAGGTGCTTCAGATGGTTTTGCTAATAATTTTGATCAGCTGAAATGGAGAAAAACATCACTTCATTTATTTGGCTTTTCCAGAACCTGTCAAATCTGAGCAGAACCATTAATTGCCCCTTCTACACCTCCCCCCACCATCTCTCCCACCTTCTTCCACAAAAGACACACTTCAATTTATTTCTTTTTTTTTACAAGTATTCTGCATAATCAGCCTTTGTTCCCAAAACAAACTTTGGTCATTCTTCGTGCACGTTCTTGCTAGAAGGAAGTGCCATTTCTTGAGAATATTCATTGGAGGCTGGTACTGCTACTGCTGCAAAGATGTAAGTGCTAACCACCATATATTGGCTTTTGTTTTAATAGCCTTTTAACCAACTTTGTTAATGGACTGAATGCAATTTAGATATGGAACTTGGCTAAAATGTAGCTTCAATTGGCTATTAAAATTTAAGAGCCAACTAAGATAGCTAATTACAAAAAAGCTCCAGTGATAATGCTAAGCAGAATTAGTAATAGCAAATGACAGTCTGTCTAGTCTTATTCCCAAAGGGAAAGAAACTCTTAACTGAGAAGTCAACCAGACAACGTGCAGAAAACCTAATTGCATTACTGGTATTATGGCATCCCAAATCTGGCAGCTCACTGGGACAAAACAGTGAGAAAAGTCTGTCAAACTACTCAGGAAAGCAACTGACCCCCTTCTTAATGCTAGCTGCAGCAAATATTGGGAATTATTATTTTATATTAACTTATTTAAAATAATCCTGCAAAAATTATCAGACCAGCACCATCTAAAAAATATCTTATATCCATCCTGGATTTGACCGTCTCTCCAGATATTTTAGCTTAGGGGAAAATATAAACAATCTGTCTGCAAAATGTTCAAGGACTAAAAGAAGCATTCTGTGCTTCATTATCGATATCCTCATTACACCATCAGCTGAAGTGCTGACTAGTTCTCCTGTGAAGATTTATCATGTATGGTGGCCACTTTGAAACATAGGTAGCGGAGTCTTTAACATTCCCTACTCAAGTGTCTCCCTGCTGTGCCTGTAAATGTCAGTCCAGTTTTTTCACGGCTGCGCGCACAGATTAGAAACAGCAGGAGAGCTTGGGAGTATGACTACAATACTAGTAAGGACACTTGTCTTCATGGCACTGCTCAAGTGATTCTTGGAATGCAGGACCCTGCTGTTTTCTAATATTTACACACAACTGGAGTCATCAAGAGCAGTAAATGCAGTCTAAAGGCAGCTTGCTTCTTTTGTGTTAGGGGCTTTACTTTCAAACAGGGATGTCAACAAAATCCTACTGCACCCTCCGCCTCTCATAAAGTGCTGTATTTCCCCATCAGTGCTTCGCAAAGCAGCAAGAACACGTGTGTGCAAGCACACACTGTATGTGATCCATACGGTAGCGCTGCGGGTATGATCACCGCCTGCCCCTTCGCTCCTCCTGGCCGTGCCACGCTTTAAACACTACTGCAGTTACAGCAAGCTGGAGCCTGGGGTTTTGCAGTGCCTTGTGAGCAGAGACAAGCCCTGAAACAACATTCACCTTGAATAAAAAGCACCCTTTTCCTTCACAGAACATGTGCCAGGTCATCTTTTTCCAGGACATTTTTGGGGTGGGAGGAGGTAGCAGTGGCTAATGAAATTCACACCCCAAAACAATCTTTTCAAATATATGGAAATAACTGTTTGTTGCCATTTGGCTTTGGTAGTGGCAGAAGAAAACACACTCCTTGAAAACTTGGAAGGTAATCAAAGGAAGTTTACTGGTAAATAAGTTACTAAAAAAATAAAATGTCAAACAACTGAAGTACAAAAGAATGATACTAACTTTGAGTATGCGACAAAGAAGAGAAGAGAGTATGTATTCCTGACAACAGCTATTCAGAACAGTGTAGCATACTTTCTGAACAAAATCATTAAACAAAGTGATTAAAATGATAGCTTGATTTGAGGAGTTTTGAACGTGAGAGAGGCTTTAGCAGTCCTATTTTTACATCTGAAATGAAGAGAATGCTATGCTTAAAGTTGTCAGCCACACTTTGCTGACACCCAGGAAAACAAGCCTAATAGTCAACAGAAATGAGAAAGCACCTTTTAAATATGGTATTCCAGTTTTATTTCAAAACAATGGATTGCCTTGTCACAAAACATAACCTCATCATTCATTCATTCAACACTTCATGCTACAACATGTTTATTTAATCTCATGAGTAGCTACTCAGACATTATACAATTAAGCAAGCTGGACATCCACACGAATACACTCTCACTGGCTCATATGGATTCCTTTTGGTTTGCCAAACTTTCAGTTGCCCTGATAAGAATAATGTTTATGCCTTATTATGTGTATGTTGCAGCAGATATATGAAAAGTAGCAGTGTTTCACACTGAAATTCAACACTGTGTTTTTTGACTTACAAATCTGAAGAGAGGACTCAAAGCTAAGCAAGGAAGTACTTTTACAAAAGGATTTGGAAGATTACACGCTCCTCAAGCATTAAAAAGGTAAACCATTATGTTGCTATGTGAAGCAGGTGTAAGACAATATTTCACTGGAACTAGATCCTGCACAGAGTTACTCATAATTATAACTTTTCTAGTCTTTTCACTAATATAAAAAGAAAACCTGAGGGATGGTTGAGAATAGGCATTGGTTTTTGGTTGGTTCTTTTCTTTGCCCTGGGCCCTTTGTCTGAAATTCTGGTCTCTTTCTTTCCAAAGAAACTGTGAATAATTGGAAAAGTAATACAAACGCAAATACTATGCAAAAAAATGGCTAAAATTCAGTACCTGTCTTCCAGAGAATTGTTTAAATGCATTTTACACAAACTAGAATGGAAGGACATGATTTCTGCCTTATGTTCTGTTTTTAATTCAAACACTTGAAAAATATTTAAAAGCTATTTCTGCTTTTTCAGACTTCATCTCAGTGCACATCTAAGTGACCACCAATACAACTTTACTCAAAACTGTGAGAAATCAGATGCAACACTGCTGTTTCTTATATAGTATCCATAATGAAAGTACTAAATAAGGCTTTATCTCTACATTATAAAGCAGGAAAAAAGCTTTCTCTTTTAGTTTGCCTTTAAGACATGAATTCATGTATATAAAGGATAAAAATGCATCCCCACTTCAAAAGTTGGCAAAATTTTGCATTAGTATTTAAGTATACATAAATTATGCAAATATTTTAATAAAACATTTATTCTTCAAAAACAGGTACGAACAGCAGTCCATGTTTTTACAGGATTCCTCATTTTAAAAGGAAAGAAAAAGATTCCAGTGCTACGAAAAAAAAAAGAAACAAATGAACCATGGAGCAACTTAATTTGTTGCTCCCTGTATTATTTACTTCTGGACTTTCTTTCTGGTTGCTGTGCTTTTCTTGGGTTTTGGTGAGGTCATCTTCTGGGTTCTGCTAGCAACTGCATCTGCAATTCAAACAAAACAAAAAGACAGACTTTTTGTTAAATAAAATAACAAAAACAGATCATAAGAAAATACTTTTAGTTTTTAAAAGGATAGCTCAACTCAAATCATTAACTGAGCTTTAAGTGGGGATGGGGAATATGACATGGACAGAGGAGAATCTTCAGCTATTTCTGGGCACTGACCTTCTCCTAAAACACATGTTGTACAGTTCAGCTCCTCCAAGAGTAGCATCACAGGGAGTTGAGTCATTTTTTTAGCTCATCTTCATCAAAAGAATTAGATCCTCTACAAAACCTACACCCCTCCTTCCTCCCCATGTGCCAACTTTTAGTTTTATAATGCCTTCCAGTATTAAGCCATTTTTCGGACCTTGTGCTAAGCTCATCCAGCTCTGGGATCACAGTTCAACCCCAGGTAGTAACTACCCACCATGCACAGTTCATTCACTCATTCCTCCTCACCTCCCACTGAGAAGTGGAGGACAATTGAAAAAAAGGAAAAAATGGAAAAAAAGGAATTTCATGGGTTGAAATAGGAACAGTTTCATAATTACAATAAAGTAAAATATAATAATAACAAAAGAGAAAGACATGAATTACCACACACACAAAAAAAACCCGACCCACAAGTGAAGCACAATACAATTGCTCATCACTCACTGACTGATGCCCAGCTCGCCCCCAGCAGTAACTGGCGCCTCCCAGCCAAGTCCCCTCATTTTATATTCTGGGTATGACATTCCATGGTATGGAATATCCCTTTGGCCAGTTTGGATCAGCTGTCCTGGCTGTGATCCTTCTTGGCTTGTTGTGCAGATCCTCACTGGCAGAGCACGGGAAACTGAAAAGTCCTTGACTTAGGGTAAGCACTGCTCAGCAACAGCCAAAACATCTGTGTTATCTACATTATTCTCCTACTGAATCCAAAACACAGCTCTGCCCCAGCTACTAGGAAGAAAATTAACTCTATCCCAGCTGAAACTAGGACAGTTAGCAATGAAATTTTGGTCTGGTATTCTCACAGTTTAGTGAGATGTGGCATCTTAGAACATTCTGAATGGAGCTTATACAAGGGGAGGTGGAAGGCATAAAGGTGAAAGAAAAGGAAGATTTCTGTTTGGCAATGTCAGCTGTTAAATCTGCTCAGCTATCAGGGCAACTGTGCCTACAGATTCAAGCTATCACTTGACTATTTTATTAACAAAGGTAAGGAATAATCCCATCTAAATAAGATTCCTAGTAAACCTGGCAGGCAGGTTGTTCAAAAAGACCATACCTAAAAGCAGTAATAAAAACCTCCCTGCACTTTGATTCTTTCCTGCCTACTACCAGGGAAAAGGAAGAAAACAAAACACCACAGCTCTTTCTGTGAATCGCATTCAACTGCAGTCACTTTAACAAAAAAATATTACACATAATAAAAATTTGTACCTTTTTGCATATACAGTAACAATGAAATACATTTCATCTCCTAGTCATGTAGTTTTTAATTATTTTTTTTCTTCTTAATTCTGAATTCCTCCTTGAAGACAGCATGCCTAACTACTTCAGTTCTTGCTTGTAAAACTATATATAATTCTACAGTCCATGTCAAGTGTACAGGTAAAGAAAAGTAAAACTGAATTTCATGGAAGTCCTTAGGAAAGAAGCTGCTTGCTTAAGACAACAACCTTTGAGTAGTAGGAGTCACTGATTGTTCAAGCTCAATGAGTAAACCTGGGGAAATTAAGGAGGCAGAGAACAATGCAAAGCAAAACAACTTTATGAAAGAAACCCAGCAGTACTGCATATAGTTCTGGGCTCTATCTTACAAAAAAAGTCTGGTTTCCAGTTCTCCAACAAAAACAACAAGAAAATATTGAATTTAACTAGTTTATCTGAAGAAAGTTAAAAAAAAGAAAAGTGGAAAACATGTGATGTGCAAAAGGTTGTTGCATAAAATGAGTGTGATTTTCATGTCCACAGCAGCTAGGACAACTAAGCTTAAGGGAAATTCATATTAGGAAATAAAAACTCCCCCTTATTAAATCCTTTTAGTAAGGATAGTTAAGTATTACAAGTGGTGTTGACCAGGGAAGTTTTAGAATAATCATACAGGTTTTAAGATAAAATATTAGCGTGTATCAAGATTAACACCAACATAAATTGATGAGATTGGTGTATAGAGCAGATCTCCTCTTGATGTCCCTTCTCATCTCATCTTCCAGTTCTACATACACTGTTTTAGAAACACACAAGTCTCACAACTAAGACAAATAAAACTGTGCTCAAGCAAAAAAATTAAAATTTCTATAAAATGACAGAAGTTCCTTTGGTAAAACCAGAGTCACAACTTTCCCATTTAAATTGCCTTCTTTGATGAAAAGGAGGGCAGTGAGATCTGGAAACATGAAAACTCAGCCACCGAGCAGATAAAATCAGGTATGACTTAGGTGACTTCTAAGTTACATCATAGGTTAGAATATCTTAAAACGGAACCAGACAGATTTTAGACTCTCAGCAAACATCAGGTAAGTTAAAAATATCTAGTAGCAGACATGCTAGAAGTTAGAAACTGCATCACTTGCATATGCTGAATCTACACCTGACAAAGTCTAAGTACATGCCAGTCTACAGCTAATGGGCTGAAGATTTCCAGCAACTGTAGCTCTTAAACCAAATTTGTAGTCACCATCACTAAATAAAATACCTAACATCAAAAGAAGCACAAGTGGTGGAGTACATTGATCAGACACTACAAGGTCTCCTTTCTCAAAAAAAACCCCAAACCTCACGACTGTGCATACTTGTGCATAATCTTACACACACATTTTGCTCGACATTCACCTGTGTAAGAAACAAAGGTCAGTAAATCTGGAGTGGTGGATGATGTGGTGGAGAGTTCTCTGAAAGAGACGTTCTCAACTGATATCCACACGGATGAAGCTTAATCATCATTTCTGTGTAGACGGCCTGTGTGTCACAGCAGGACAGTCTTAGGACTGACATTGCTTTAATACAGGCAACTAGATGCCAAATATGCTGAACTGCCACAGTTAACCTGAGAAGTAATAAGGTAGGAATGAGACTGTCCCTAATCTACGATCTTACCTATGTCACTAGGTCAGATCTCAGTGCAATAAATTATTCCCAAGAATAACTTTGTTACTAATTTTGTTACTGTAATAAATACAGACTACTGATTTCCAAAGCAGATAAAGTCAGAACTGCCAGTTCTTCAAAATTTTTCCACTGATCACAGTACTCCTTTTCTCTTGTAAAATGTGCTTCAGTTATATTTCAGCTGTCTTTGTCGGTATCAGATAACCAAGTCATTTTGCTAGATGGCTCTCTAGGAGACCTTTCTTCTTCAACTGCCCCTTAAAAAGGTTCTACAATCATCAGACTGAAAAAGGAAACAAGAAAATGGAACCCATACATTTACTATTTACATATGGAAGGAATAAGAAAATAGTATTGGAAGCTGAAGACTGCCTTCAGCAACCAGCTGCAAACATCAAATGGGAATTTAGGCCAGGCTGCAGCATTTAATGAGGTAAACACCACCATTCTCCAATCACTTTGGGCAGTTTGGATATGGTGCCAATGAAGAGATACTTTTCTTTTAAGAAGATAAAAGAAGAAATCTTCTTTAAAGAAGATCATAAGAAGATGAAGTCTTCTTTTAAGAAGACTCTTCCCTCTTTTAAGGAAGAGTCCTCTGACAAGCTCTTTCCAAGCTTAGCCAGGTAACGCCTGCATAGCTTAAAAAAACCGGTGAATAATACTTCTCAGACAAGCATTTTTCAGTACTCTGAAGCTGCTGAAGAAATTGCAAGGGTGACAAATAGTAGTTGTGTGGTTAGTTGGCTTCTTCTGTTTTCACAGCAGCTCTTTTTCTACAAGAATTCAGAAATATGACTCAGAAAAAAAGAGAATGGAGAGACCAGAAGAATGCAAATATGGACTTGAATTCCAGTAAATACGTGACTGAGGGGTGGAGATGAGAGAGAAAAAAATTCAGTAAAGTTATGGGATGGGGCTTGGCTTTAAGAGTACTTAGCTCTGTTCTGCCAACTACTCTCTTTCCTGCAACAAATAAAGCAAATACTTTTCATATCCTCATAAGGAAAACCATAAGAACACAAGAATGTATTATTTATGACTTTATGCCTGTGTATTTCTTACAGATAACATCAAATATATGAGTGTTCTTCTAAAAATTTTAATATAAAATTGTTCCAGATGAAACTGAAACTAGTTTACTTCTATTTGTGAAAATTGCTTCACTGAAGATATTTCAAAACACAATTGTATGTACACAGAAATCATTTGTCTCATGGAGCACGTGTCTGAAATTAACCCTCCTCTTCGCTGCACAGCAATTTGCAGGAAGAAGGCAGTTTAATTCAAAACATTACTTGCAATCTTCAAAAAGGTTAGCTCCCTGTAAAAATCTGACTCACTGCAGTACAAATTTTCTTTCCTGTAGAAAAATTTCACTTGCAAATTTTATATCTGAGTTTGAATTGCGGTACTTGTTCAACATACTGCAATTCATCTTCAGGTCACAGAAACACAACCAAAAATGCAGACATCACTTTTTTTCTTAAATTACTTAGTTCTACATGTAAAGTCATTATACAAAACCTTACACATGGAAAATTTTTGTTACAAGGTGTTTTGTTTTAATTTAATATTTTATTAGCAGCAAACACAAGAAAGTCCCATGAAATATAACAAGGAACTTAAATTCCTTACATTTTAAATGTGTTTAAGTGATAGAAATTATCTATTGTACAGAAATAAACCTAAAATATAAAGGTAAATTCAGTAAAGAACTGTGTTCCGAGCACAAACAGAAGTACACAGTAACACTACCATACTTTACATTTGGACACTAATTTTTTCTCTTTATTATGATTAGTGGCACATGTTCAAAGTAATTCTCGCTGAATTTGTCACTTGCAAGTTGTCGAAAAAACCCTACTATTTGTGAAGAATCATGAAGATAAATAAAATGCAAACCAAATCTATCTTAACCTTCCTATCCATAATATTTAAAAAATCTTTAAAATTAAAAGCACCTCCTACCACACCTTTTTTAATTTAAATAGCTTTTGAAGATCCTCAGACAATCTTGGGGCAGGCCATAAAAAGACAGATTACTTCATATTGTGTTTGAATATACTTAATGCAAAATATAGAAGTGAGTTTGTCAATATTTCAGGCAACTGAAAACAGTATTTCTCTGCTTTAAAACCCAGATCTTCTGGTTAACTTCTAGATACAACATTGCAGCACATGCTTTTAACGTCTGAAACCAGACCACATAACTCTTGTACTAGAACATTTAACTTGCAACATTCCCGAGGCACGTAAGGAAAGGCTAAGAAGGGCACAGAAAGAGACGGATCTTTCAGTCACTAAACACAGAGAGGGATATACAGTTTTAAAACTTATATCTACTTCCTCCTGAAGTCTGTAACAGATAGTAGTCAACAACAAATCCTCCACAAGAAGGAAGAGACAAATTACACAATTAGAACTACTCTGCAGGACAAGTTCCACAGAAAAGAAGTTTTTTAGGGTACAAGATTAAGAAATAAAAAAAAAAATCTACCTATAATGTGGGCACTGGTAGAGTAGAAAGACAAGTAACAAGTTGCACCATAAAGAAGCTCAAAAAACGATATGATTTGCTTTCTTCTAAAGCTTAGCGACAAGGCCAATAATTCTCTAAATGCGAAAATGCTCCTAAGCGGATATTAAGCAATAAATCTTAATTGAATAAAGAAAAAATATTTAAGACAATAACCCAGATATTGATTTATGCAAAGCCATGCAAGGGAAATAAACATAAAGCTAAGTAACCACCATTTTGGAATGTTCTTCTAACCAATCCATCAGTATGACTGTTTTCATATTGGAGCTGTTCACATTGTTCTTTATTTATACTGCAAGAGTAACCAAAGACCCCAGTTAAGGCCTTAACATGGTAGATGTTATCCAGCAATACAGACATGCAAAATTCCTACCCTTAGTAGCAGTGACTATTTTAAAAGTATATTAAAAAATACAGTACTTTCATTGTCATATCTACTTTAGTATTGCTCTTCGTATGTCCTAATCAATAAACCACAAAACTGTCTTAAAAAATTCAAAACAGAAAATAAAAAAGGCTATTCTAAAAAAATTCTGTATTGCTCTAATCCAATCTTCATCAATCCGGAGATTTAAAAATATCTGCCAGAGTAGTTGTTTTATTTCTACTGTAGCTTTGAACCTAGGATTATTCACAAATTCTCATGAAACTCTTGTTTTTCCAGCACTTATGTGATTTTCACTGAGGATGCCTATACAATCTGCCTATTCCACTCAACTGATAAAAAATAAGCATATTAGTCTTATCATATTATGCACTACACCTCTGCATGAGCGTTGGTGGATACGTACAGTGTATGCCAAAGTTTGGTATTCTGCTTTAACAGTATCATGCTTCATAAGCCTCTATATTTTACTACTGTACATGAAGGCAGCTAGTACTGTAAATGGAGCTGCAACACAGGGGGAAAAAGCTTCTCATTTAAATAGAAATCATCACTTCTGACAGCATTTTTCCTGGTGGCGATATATTGGCTAATATAATACTTCAACGTCATCCATATTACTTCATACAGGATACCTTGCAAAATTCCACTTTTCAGGAAAGCCTATGGGTTCGTTATGTCAGGAAAACAAGAAAGAAAAAGCTGATAACATGCTAATATAAATAAAAAACAATTTAATAATTTCACCAAATTTCATGCAACTTATTTTGGAAGTTCAACACGGCTTGTTTTTCAAGGGCTTCCCGAAATTCTGTTTCCAAACAGAATCACCTGACTGCTCTAGAAACACTGATGGCTGACAAGATTGGAAGAGAAGGCCTTTAACGACCTCATCTGATCTGGCCACTCTCACTCTGAGAACAACCAGCAGAAGCAAGAATTTCCAGTGACTGTTCAAATACTTTATGAGATGTTGTTTGAATATCTGAAGAGCAACCACCATTCCACCATATTCATGCCCCTTAGAAACCAGCAAAATAGAATTTCAACAACTTTTAAAGCATTCCTATATGACTCAACTTCAAGCTGTACAACTAACAGCTATCAAGAAAATATCCATTTTACTGAACTTCAGGATTTTTTTTTTTTAGTCACAGGAAAAATCATTTAATGGAGAAAGAAGTCCATGGTAACACAAAACTAGTCAGATTTGGAAACACAGTTTGAAGTATTTCTATAATAATCAGCCCTTTTCAAACTACAAACACATCAGAATCAGAAAAGATTATGAAACAGTTGCCCTTTCCTTCAGCACAGGTTTATGAATCATGTAATAGTTGGTAAAGCTTTTAATTCCAAATTTGGAGAGAACCAAATGAGTGAGTACATGTATCACATTTCACCTGAAATCATTTTATATACTCCCTCTACTTGGTATTCATTAAATTGAGTGGTGTAAAAAGGTGAAATTAGAGCCATTTCATCTGTAAGTCTATTGAACTAGCAAGAGGAAGTTCTCATTTAAGCTTATGTTGAAAATCTACACAGCCTCCCAAATACCTTTACTTAGTCTGAAAAAAACTCATTGTTTACAAAAAGCTGATGTTACCATCTGGATTGCAATTCTTCAAGTTCTCTTCCATCTCCTTCTATAAGAATTTCAATCTACAATCCCAGGAAAAAGTAGTATAATATATTATAAGAAAAGAAAGTATGTTCTGCACATGTGTATTAAATCACAACCAAAAAATAGTCAACTGCATTAAGTGTTTTGTTAAAAAGTCTTAAATTATAGCTAAAATGCTAAAACTATACGTGTCAGCATCATGTAAAATAATTCTACTGCCTTGAAAGAAAGTATAATCCAATTAACACTTTTTCAGCCACTGACAGACTAGAGAATTTATAATAAATTGAAGTCAACAAGCAAATAGGCTTTCAAAAAAGAGAAATAATCACTGGTCTTAATAGTTAAAATTCTGTAATATGAACAGCTGAAAATGAACAAAGCAGAGTCCTCTCCCAGAAAAACATTAGCTTCATTCCTTGTACTTTGTACCACACAGCTTGAGTAAATATACCAAGGTAAATCCAGAACTCACCAATATTGCTGTCTTTGAAAGGTTACAGTTTCCCATCCCGCAATACTCCTTCATCAAACCGTTTTTAAACAAGGAGATTTGTTTTGGGGTAGACTTCAGTCCTACCACTTTACTATTTTTACACTATTTGACCACAGACAACATCTTGTATTTTACTTAAAATCATGAATCAAAAATTCTTTAGGAAAAATATCTTTGCTATGACTTGAATTCAGTTCACATTTTCATAAAGGTATTACGAGGTTGGATCCATAAAGCAGTTTGACTGGACACTCACCATCAGCTTACCCTATACAGATCTGCTGAAGATTTCTCACATTGGATTTTCAATAATCCTACTTTATCTGTCCATGAATTTTTCCATACTGCACTGAAACTATGCCAAATTATGTTGAAATAATAGCTTCAGCATTTTCTATCCTTATAGCTAATCCTTTCCTTGACTTTAAACACACTTGCTTTTGGAAGCTGCTGCTGTTAGCCCTTGGCTTTAACACTCTGTGAAGAGGAATCCTGAGGAGTCAGCATGTTCTAACAGTGAACTGGACAAGACAGGAGGACAAAAATGAGAAAGAGCAGAGAATGAACGATGGCAAAAGAACAGGGTTCAGCCACCAATTTTTATCTCCTAGCAATTCTACCAGCTTTGGGCACTACGTAATTGGAGCATAATGCTTTCTTACATAGAAAGTTGAAATACTTAAACTTTATCTAATAAAGTTAATCTAAAAAGAAATTTCGAAAGATCAAAAGCACTTGAACTGCTAAAGGTTCTACTGGGTATCTTACAGCCATGTGGCTGGGTTTTGGCAAGCTGAGGTCGGCTTCAGGGCTAGCCTCTGTGGGGAGAGGCCAGCTGCTCTCCTGTGCCTGACACAGCCCTTTCCAGATGGCTCCAGTACAAACCCACTGTAGGCCAAAGCTTCAAAACAAACCCATTGTAGGCCGAAGCTGAGCCAAATTTGTTTGTGGCACCTCTGTGGAAACATTTAAGAAAGGACAAAAACATCACTGGACAGGCAGAAAGAGAGTAGCAGTGCAGGAGAAGAGTGGGAAACAGCAGACAGAACATCAAAGTCAGAGGTGGAAGCGGTACTCCAACTGCACCACAGCACATATTCCCTGTAGCTCAGGAAGGACCCAGAATGGAGGAGATATCCCCTGCAACTCACGCGTGAGAGCCCAACCTGGAGAAAAAGGATATTTCCTGAAAAAACTGGGCCACTTTTTTTTTTTTCCCCTGAAAGACTGTAGCCCAAAAGAGGGAGCCCACACTGGAACAGGGGGAAAATGTAAGGACGAAGGAGCCGCAGAGACCATAGCACACCTGCCCTCCAGGACCCCTGCACTGGATAAGAGTAGTAGAGGAGTTTAGGGTGAAGTAGTTGGGTTGAGCTTGGGGGAAGGGGAAGGAAAGGTGTTGTTTTAATGTTTGTCATTATCCAAGTTTATTTTAAATTTGCAATATATTACATTTATTTTCCCCAAGTTGAGTCTGGTTTGCCCAAAACAGTAAACAGTAACAAATTTCCTCATCTTTGTTTTAATTCATGGGTTTTCTCATCCTATTATTTCCTTCTGTCCCACTGAGGAGGGGGCGAGTGGCTGTGTGGGGGTCTGGACTTTAGCCAAGGTATCCTGCCACACTAGTCACTACATGTGACTGTCAGAACAATCTTTTCACTTACTAGAAGTAGTAACTTTCTTTTTTTTTGGACTTCCTGTATCTTCCATTTCTGCCTCAGTGCTCTCAGTGGCTGCAGCTGCTGCCTTTCTTCTTTTCTGAAAAAAAAAAAAATTAAAAAGAAAAAATTGCAATTGAACTCAAGAGCAGGAAAGACCACATAAAGTAGAAAATATCCTCACAAGGTATTCCCTTATTTTATATTATATATATATATTATAAAATGTCTCCAGTCACAGAGAAAACTTATCCCTGTATTAACACAAGAATACTAGTACTAAGCCACACACAGTTTAAGACAACAGTTCCCCCATCTGCAGATCACTGTAGGAGCTGCAGTTTTAAGGTATGAAAACATGAGGGTTTGTGGTCATAACCAGGAGGGTTTTTTAACTTACATTGAATAATTGTTACTAAAGGAGCAATCTGAAGAATTTAAAGAACACATAAAAACATTTTATTCTAAGTTCATATTAATTGGGTTTTTCTAAAGCAATTACACCACATTAAATTTATCTGGATCCTTGCTTCTTAAGGCTTTCTTTGCACAGCTTAAAACCAGCTAATACCCACTAACAGTACTTTTTTTTTTTTAATAGCAACCATGGGTTCTGATCCAAAGAGAGGTATTTGGGAAATCTGAACTCTATTCAAGGTATATTGTTTTAAAACCTCTAAATGGACAGAACTCTTATTATCTGTGTGTTACAATTAATCTTACTATTGCAAAGTATTCCTGAAGTGGTTATGGAAAATTATTGTTTCAAAGCCATGATGTTCACAAAGGATGAACTGACCTGCATCAGGCATACATGAAAAAGCATTAAACCCTGGAAGAGTTTTACCTTTCCTTTTTCTTTCTTTCTTTATTTTTTAATTGTGTGAGACTAGCTCTTTACTAATACAGCTTTAAAAGTGGCTACAACTTCACACAGCTCACGAGAGAAGGGGAGAGTGCATTACATCTTTCCTTTCCAAAGTGTTGCTTCATGATTACCATCTAAACCCTGCTGGGCTGAACAGATTGGTTCGATAATTACATACAATAACTGCAGTGGGCAGGTAACCCTCAGCTGGCACAGGGCAGCTCCCCTGTGAGAACTTCCATATGCAAACTGCACTGATGGAGTGCATTAGGTACATCTTTCCTGCCGGTGCACAGGCCTGATTACCGCCAGCCAAGACTCCAAGGTTAGCATGTCAGCAGATTTGTGATGCATTAGGCAGGAATAAACACAGACACTTTTGTTCATTCTGACCAAAATTAAGGAGGACTATTTCAGCACTGTACTGCTTTTATATGAGAGATAATGCATTCCTCCCAATTGTACTAGGAAACATTTTAAACGCTCATCAGAAAAACAGATATTCAATACGTTACACAAAAGCAAAATACATTTATCTTGTTTCCAAGCTTATTTAATAAAAAGTGGTTTCTTAATCTTGATGCAGGTGAATTACATAGCAGTAGAAATCAGGCAGCATTCATCTGACAAAAGCAACACCTGCACATCTGAACCTTAACATTAGAAGGAACCACAAATCACTAAGATCTGTATTTTTCCAGGCTACTTTACTCCCAATATTTCCCAGCAGCTCTTCAGCACTGAACAACAGTAAGATATGGTCCTTGCTTTAAATAATTTAGTCAAGAGCTTGAAATACTTCCTTCAACACGTGGTAATGCTAGCTTCTTGTTTGGCTAGAACTACTATGGAATACCACATTCACAAACCAACACATCTTTACTATACAGAAAAAAAAAAGAAAAAAAAAAGGAAAAACCTCAAGCACAGCTGTGGACTGTGTTTCATTTACTTATACATCTGGGGAAACTTGAGCCATGATACGGAGAATAAAATGCTAGCTTTTAATACAGCAGACATCTGTGACTTTTACCCAGATACCAACACTGGAGAATGACTGAGATTCCAGAACAACCATGCTTGTATGTAACATATAATGTCCACCATGGCTCAATTAGCTGATAGAGCAGGACAATTCTACATTCTAAGAATGTATTTACACAGAAGATAGAAATACTGTCTCCTAGCCATGAAACAACATAACTTCAGAACATCAAGTAACATTGGTTTAAGAAAATATTATGGTAGATTGCACCAAAAGAAATGAAGCATAGGTGTGTTAAGACCTGCTGTGATTAAAAGATCAGTAGAGCCAAAATGTCATAGATATTTTGTGTTAGAGGCCACAATCTTCTCAAGGGTGGATGCCAAACTGAATTTTCTTTTTCAAATTAGGCATTAAGCACGGCAAACAAAATTCAGCATGTGATAGAAGATCCTGGCTTTCAGAGGCAAAATGCTACTGATCAATGGCAAATTATCTTTATGGAGTTTTTAATGAACTTTGGAATTTGGAGCTTCTCTTTAAAATACTAAGTCATCTTCTACCCTAGCCTATACTGCAGCTGCTACAAGGCCTACAAAATCCAACATAGAAGGAAGAGTCATCTGTCCTGGTGTTTGGTCAAAAGCAAGAAGGTTATGTTAACCTGATGTCCATCAAACTTGTTCTGTCCAGACACTCCAGCAGCAGCAGCTGGCATGAAGTAGCATCAAGTCCACTGAAATATGAAGCAGACAGCTGAAAACACTTACTCAAGCAGGCCAGTAGCACTCCCTGTTTTATCTAAGTGCTTTGTATTTGTGACAACTGAGTAAGCTGACTATGCATATGGTTCTCAAAGTATATAAAAAAAGAAGAAACCCAATGAAAAGGCTTACTTCTATTTGATGTCAGGAGGTAAGAACCTATGGAAAGGTATTACCCCATCCTGTGGGAATGGTCTTGACTGATACAGGCTAAAAACCCAAGATTTTTGAAGTTTTTATTCCATCGAAAACGTGCACCAGACAACTCTGCTGGACAAGGACATTAAAGGTCACAGATGTTGGCTCTGCAGCAGGCCAACTTACTCAGCAAATAAACCAGCCAACTATTAAAAACAGATTTTTTTTTTTCCCCAAAATACAGGTCTCAAGCCATATCAAGCCACAGGGGGAAAAGAACTTAGGCTATCAAACCGTCCTTTTGGAGAGACCTTTACACTCAGTTCAGCAGAAAATATTAATATAGAGACCACAGCTGTATTATTTGAGCCAAAATACTATTTACTGGGCAAAAAGAACTAAGAAAAGCTGGACACACATCTTCAGAAGACTTTAGAATCCTACAGCATTTTTTCTTTCCTGCTTTTTCCCCATCTTTAACACACTGCTGATTATGTCAGTAAGCAGGCAACATACTTGTACTATTATCCTGTATTATAATTCTCAGTTCCCCAGTCCATGCTAAAGGAACCAATAAACTGCCCACTTCCTATTAGCAAAAGTAAATAAAGAATGCAGTTTGAAATACAAGATGATAATTACTGTCCCATTTTGTGACCACTTTTTTAGGGGTATAAGCTGTTACAACATACGCTTTCCCTAAAGCTTAAAAAGTTCTTAATGCTGTATTCAAATGGGAATTCAAATCCAGAGTTTAAGTTTCTTCTTTAATACAAGGAAGAAAATACCCCTAGCCTACCAATACAGTTAAGACTCAAAAATAACATATTAGATCACAGCGAAATCAATATGTGAATTCCAGAATCAAATACTTGGCATAAAGATGTATACTTTAAGCTTTGAACTAGTCATTGAAAGGAAACTAATATGAAACAAAACCTAGAGTAATCTTACATGTACTTTGATCCATATGGAGTTTCACCAATTTAAAGAAATAAGTAAATTAACCAAATGTTCATCTGTTCAAATGTCATTATATCTAGGTATACAAATTTTGTTATCCAAGGTACTATCTACTGTGAAAGTACCTCTATAAACATCATTCTGTATTAAGTTTTATTAACAATTAGTGAAGCTGAATTAGAGAAATAATGTGTGCAACTAGGACTTAAACATTTCATTATTTAATTACTTTCTACTGGATGAAATTATGACACCTACTTCCAACACCACTAACCCTTACTTAGCTCAACAAAATGCAATAAAAGCTGACATGAATTTTTAGAGTAAAACCTTTTGCACGGGACTTCTTTGAAAGTCTCCATTCTCTGCCAAGCCAAAGTCAAGCACGCCGTCATCTTTTTGCCCAATGGCCTTGAGACCTTGCAGAAGTATTTCTCGGAAATGCTGATAAACAGGTTTCTCTTCATAGCTCAGCAGCTTCACCTTCTCCATATACTTGGCTATTTCATCTAAAGAAATGGCACCTCCAATTAATTTCTATTTGAAAACATTTTAATCATTCACTTTTACTACAAAAGAGACAGAAATTATGCATGCACTACTTATGCTATTTTTGAAACGATTATTTGTAAGCTCATAATAATTATGTCTTTACTACTACACATTTTAGAAAAAAATTACCAAGGTTCATTACCCAGTGATGACAGCATCACTGTTTTTTACATGTTTATTGCAATGAAGAAAACAGTCAGTCGTAAAAAAAACGTAATAGGCCAATCTTCACCAATGAATTCTTATTTACATGGTATTTCTTATGTCTATATTTAAAAATGTGGAAAAGGAAACTCAATGTTACCTCAGAACTTCATCAGTTCAACACTGAAACATATACTAAATAATACATGAAATATTAGACCACTGAAAAAAACAGACAAGTCACACTTGACAGAGAAAACTCTTCTGATCACCAGGAATAGCTGGAAATAACTAAATATTAAGATCCCAAGAAAGTGTATTTCTAATAGAGTCAGTTTAAAAAAAAAAATAAATCATGTACTCAGCAAATCAATTCTGCCAAATAGGAACCTATACTTCAAGTCTGTATTACTTTCTTAAATTTCTGTATCTAAAATTCAGTTGTGAAAAATCAATTTACACATTTCATGTTTGAAATTAATACTGTGCTCAACCAGAAGCAACACAGTGTCTGTAGCATATATAACTTCAGCCAAAAGGAAGAGTCTAGACTTCTCTTAAGCAACAATTTAATTCATGCCACTTTGTTGTTCTTGATTGAAAGGAAGAATTAAAATAAGTAAAAAGTTCAGTAAACAAATATTTTAAAATAGCTCCTCTTACCTGGTTTATTTTTCCCAGGAAAGCATTTGTCCATCAAAATGGAAATATTATCTCTACATCTGAAAAACAAAATTAGTCAAAACTACTATTTCTTTTGAATTTTCAATCTTGTCCTGCTCTAATAAAGTATTTAAGTATCCAGTTTGGGCCACTGTCAAATTCAAGAAACACTATTACATAAACCTCTGGTATGACTTAGTATGGCCATTCGTAGGTGTGAAGCACATTTGAGAACCTGATGAATGCCACATGGGCTACCTGAAACAGTTTTTGATTCTTAAAAGCAAGCAGAAGACTGAAGAAAAAGAACTGGTCCATTTTAAACCCTCACATACCAATGCTAAGGAAGCCAAATAACAAATACTTGTTAATGAGACAGAAACTGCTGTGCTGGAACAGTTCTCTTCATATTGAATATGTGACAAGAGAAGGTTGATCTGGGCTGAGGGGAAGATGAAGGCATGTTGACATTGAGGCTGAGGGACAAAATGAAAAATAATTTTAAAATCCCATAACAGTAGTGCTCTAGCTGGAATGATGCTCAAAGACATTTAAGATTCCCCTTCAGCCTTCATTTCTGCCACGTGCATCAGAGCATGGTGTTAAAGGGACTCACACTCCACACTTCTCTTCCTGTAAAGCATGACTGATGGTCACCTGCACCATGCTAAGAGTGCTTTTGGCCTCACCATGGCACTTCTGAAGTGACAATACTGCAGTGGAAAAATAAACGTCTCACATACGCAAAAGAAGACAGCAGAACAGTACAAGTGAAGTTTAATCACAAGTCAAGGATACGTGAGACACAAAGGGAAAATGGAGGGTATACAAAACAATAGCTACTCACCGAAAGGGAACACACTGAAAGTACAAAGCATTTCTACAGAAAGACATTTTCATCTTCAAAAGAGAAAGAAAACAAGTAGTTTCTCACCTGATTTTTGAGTCTCTGACAAAATTTGGATCTTTCAAATTATCTTCCCATGGCAGATGGCCACTAAGCCAATGAATCATACAATAACCCAAGATCTCCAGATCACCACGCCTCGATGGTGCTAAATATAGATGCACACATGAAAAAACCAACCATAACATCAGCTAATAAAGCACACACAGTTTAACAACAGTAAAAATGTATAAATATGGTAAGACAATGCTAACAATGTAACATTACTGTATCTGTTACTTATGTCTTTACTTTAGCATGAAAGCTAGGAAGGAAAAAATATTGTTCCTACATCTGGAAGGATCACTTCATTTTCAAGTCCTTTATCAATCTCACCTATTCAAAGACATGACATGCTGCAGTTATCCCAATTTGGGAAGCTTTTTAAGTACTCAGGTTGTGGAAAAAATAGAACAAGTTAGTGAAGTGATTGACTTTCTGTTCAAAATAGTTTTTATTTCCCTTCTTCTATAAAAAGGTTAAAGTGCTGAAACCCCATTTCCCCCAAAAAATATTCCACAATGCTGAATTATTTTATGTGGCCTGAAAACTGAACAGAGGACAGTACGAGATCAGATCCCTAAGCCTTCACAAAAAAAACCCCACCTAGAAACAAGCAACCACAAAAAACCCCACCAAAACAACTCACACATACATTGACCACAGACTGCACTAGAAGTATAAATTGGCAGATCAAGTCATCAAGTAAATAATCATTTTCAACAACTGTTATTTTTGCAGAAAACACTCTTATGCTAATAAAGCAAAATTTAAGAATTAAGAAAATGAAGTTGATATTCACTGTAAATCCTCAATGATTAATCAGACATAAACCTGTCCTTTGCATATTCAACCTTTTGTCACTTCTTGCTTTTTCATGACTGCAAGCATAATTAATTAATTAAAGTTTTTTGAGTTAAAATAAAAAACATTTTCACATTGATAACAGCAGCTATTTTTCTCCTAAAACCAGGACCTATTTTTCTATCAAGATCTCACAAGCACTATTCCATTTCTACTTGGTTAATAAAAAGCAAGACGCTGAACCTCTTATCCTTCTAAATTAAGGAGCTCTAGTTAAGAAAATGACATTAAAAATACAATTAGTAAAAGTTAGTAAATAGAAAAAAAGAAAAATGCCAGCATAGCACATAAAGAACAACAACAAAAAAAAAGAAAAATATTTCTTTAGAATCAGAAACCTGTTTTTTTTATTTGCTGCACTGAGTTTTGTGAAGTCATTTATGTATAAAAAAGGATATGCAAATGTCTATTGCTGAGTTTTACATCCTTACCCACACCCTTGTGTGCGTCAATACTGGTATATTCAATAGTTCCATCATGGCACCTTTTAGGATCTTCTTTATATACTTTGTGAACTCCTTCAGGACAGTATCGGTAGGCAAGTCCGTAATCCACCAAGTACACCTAGTAATTTCCACAAAGAATTCTAAGGTTAAAGAACTATAAATACAAAAAATATGCAAATGATAAATGCAATTCCCAACCATTCTCATAACTTCTTTGAAAGTATTAAGAATGGTGAGTTGTTCAACTTTGAATGATTCTCAGTACTTTATTAATCTTAACACATATGATTTGAAAACAATGTCAGTTAGGTTTTATTGTTTTCCATAAAGGAGTCTGATCTGGAAGTCATTTCTTGCTGCTACAGAAGGCAAGTACACTACAATAGTTATTACCAGTAAAATTAGATATTAAAAAAACCCAAAAACCCAAGTTACAAGTAAAAAAAGAAGTAATGTCCATAGAGTTATAAATACACTCACTGTGCTACCCTCTTTAAAGTCAGTTGACCCATTTGAACACTACTACGTACTACTACTTCTCACTAACAACACAGTTACTTTAAGAGAACTGAAATTATTTATTATTTTACATCTTTCATGAGCTAAAACATTTGGGCAAGAACACATACATAATTCGAAATTCTAATATGCATTGTTTGAATAGTAAAGAGAGTTAAAAATGCAGAAAAATGAAAGACTTCCGTAAATCAAGTGGAACAATCAACACTTTAAAAACCAATTTTTCCAAGTAACAGAACACTTATCTGATGGATTTCTTGAACAAAGCAATGAGGTAACAATGCAGACAGGCAAACATAATTTACCAGTGTGCTATATAATTTTAGGCTTCCACCTGCAAATACCTATTTGTGAGTCAATTTTTTTTAAATCTCGAGAATTTCTCTAGAGTACTATTTAGGCCAAATAGTCAATTGATAACTGTCCAGCAAAATGCATTAAAAATCGTAGAATATTAACTAGATATAAATGTCAAGCAGAAATAATGTTACCATATACATTCTTAAAAATGAGCTTCTGCTAGATTTCACAGGTTCAAAGCACTTTCATTGTTGTCAAATAGAAGGTTTAAAACATGAGGAGTAAAATGCATTATAAATACCTGATTAGGGTTCTTGTAACTCAGAAGGAGGTTTGCAGCCTTGATGTCTCCATGCACATATTCATGCTCATGGACATATTCCAGGATATCAAGCTAACAAAACAAAAGTCATGTAAATGCAGTACTGAGGTCCGCCCACCAGAGGACCTGGACTCAGCACAAAAGTGGGACTGAACTGAGACACTTACACAGGGAAGGCAGATTGAGAGAATAAAATGTATTTTTTAAACTTACTATTCTCAGGCCCAATTGTAGTACAGTTTTATGGGAAAATTGCTTTGCATTCTCTTCATACATCTTCTGAAGATCTCTGCCAAATCGGTCCATTATCATAAATCGATAGCTAAATTCAAGGACAAAAAAAAATAACAAAACCAAAAAACCAGCAAAGTTACTGAATTGTTCTTAGCAAAGTATTTTATCTGTGTGTTAACTGTACTAACTAGCAATTGAATACATCTCTCTCAAAAGAAGCTGTGGGAAATACTTGACTTTTTTTAATTCCGAACATCAATTCATACCTTTTTTATATCAGCTACTCAAATGCTCATCCATCAAAAGAACTGCTCTTTATTCTAGTTATGAAACACAATAACAAGTACTCACAGAGGAAAACGTCCCTATTGTAACTCACTATAGGCAAAACCAAGCATCATCTACTTACAAAAATACATTTCTAAGTTTTTATAAATAACTAAGTGACTTAATGTTCACTTACAATGTTCCTTTGCTGAAATCTCTTGCAAACTTTTTTTGACGTATTGTTAACAACAAAAACCTCTCACTTGCTAAAGGCGTTCTGATATTCATTGCTATAGCCAAACTGGTTCTAGAACTGTAAGTGTTCATAGTGGCTATACTAAAGAAATTCATGCACTGAATACTGAATGCAAAGTCACTTTTATTTGTGAGATAAAAAAAGTGCTACATTTACTTTTGCCTCTCAAAAAGAATCGGGTTAGTTTTACAGTTGAGGACCTACTGAAACACTGATATTCCTGACATATTAAGGCATCCACACTGACTGCCCTATGCAGTGAGCCACACAGAGAAGCCTGACCTACTGTAAGCTGCCAGAGAACTACTAAAACTCCTCTGCAGCACAGCTGTTTAGAGAACGGCCACCAGGAAACAAGGACTATTACATAAGCAGGCATTAACATTAAAGACCAAATAACAAAAACCTTTCTTGGCACGTAACAATACTAAACTCTATCCCTAGATTTAAAACAAATTTAACATTGGGCTAGCAATTATTCCAGCTCACGGATTAAGCCAAAAAAAGCCCCATTCCTAGGGAAAATTGAACAGAGTTGAGAGAGCATTAAGTCCTTAATATTTGTGAGTGAAAATACTCTTTAAGTGCACACAACAAGAAAAACTTCAGTCATATTATGCCAGGACTTGTACATTAGAAATTGACTTTGTTTTAATTAAAATATAAAAACCTTCTAAACCACATATACATAAATAGCATCGTTTTACAGCAACGTTCACAACAAACGAAATCTCAATTATAAAGACTGTAGCAAACACAAATAGGAGTAACACAGACACTATAGATAAAATGTATCTATTTATATAGCCCTAAACACACCCTGCCGTGCACATGAAAATTTGTAGCAAAAGTGAACAATATGAAGATAAGCAGAAAATACACCTTAGAAAGTAACTTAGGCTAAAAGAGATAATGGTTGTGGGTGAAATAAATTCCAATATATGGCAACAAAAGATATATTCACCTGTTTCCATTTCTTTCATGCAAGCCAGAACCCCAATATCTTGGTACACCTAAATATTTCAGTTTATGGGACTTAGTCCACTTCTGAACTGAAAATACAAATAAAGTTAAGTTCAGGAATTTGCATGAGTAGAGACTTACATAAAAAGGCAGTAGTCACATCGCTTACAGTTTCTGCATACCTGTGAGCTGCTTATTTCATGGAAATGTGTATGCAGAGTATACAGGAAAGTTAATCACATATCCATTGTAGGGACAGAGATGCAACTCAAGTTTAAATTTAGACAATACTACCAACAGAACTACAAAGAACTTCTTACGAAAACCCTCTAATTTACTACATATCTGAATTCAACTTCAATAATTTAAAAATTATTTTGAAAATTGCCTACAGGGATTCTCAAAGTTCAACCTTAGTTTACTTCTACAGGCTCTATTTTCATAAATGCTTGTAAGTTCATTAAAAACATTTTAATAGACTGCTTACTTTCATCTGGCTTAGCAGCTCGCATGTAGAACTTTAACTCAGTAAAAAGAGGTCCATTCTGGCTGGGTTCCTTTAAGACAATTTAAAATATTAAAAGCTGACAAAATGTAACATTTGCCCTATAAAAACATATTCTCCCTCAAGTGCCCTACCTGATTCTGATAAACTCAATATCATATCTTCTTTTTATAAAAGAAATTTAGTTCTAAAAGCTATTTTTATTATAAATGGCTTGACATTAAGGGTATCAAAGAATACTGCCCCATAACAAAAGACTAAAGAGTAAGAAATTAACTGAAATGTACAGAAATATTAACAATTATTGGCAGAAGTTTAGCAGAGAACATTAAACAACATTATCTCAGATTTTCCAGATTACAGCTGGATTGCATCAGTTGTAGCAGCTTTTAGTGATCTTAAAATAACACCTGAAACGATTCAATGAAAAAATCTTAACAAAAGTTAAATTCTTGTTGAACATAAGGCATTTTGTTCCCCTCACACGTTAGTTGACCAAGATAAAAATAAGAGAGGATTTCAAAATTCCTCTAAATTATAAGAACTACACCTATTTAGATTTCAGAGTCTACCTTGTATTTAATACATTTCAGCTCCATTTTCAAGGGACAAATCTATGTGAACCATGTATTACAATTAAAGTTCAAGAGACCAATTCCTATGAAAACACCAAAGCTTTGAAATACTGCAAGAACAGCAGACGGGCAAGTATCTCGACTCTACATTTCCAGTATTTGGTAAAGAAAAAAGAAAAAAAACAGTGATCTCAGTTCTTGTAATTTTGGAATAATTGATTTTGAGATGAGCTTAAGCAATATATTTTTGTCTAGTTACTCATATATACACAAATTCATTCTACCTCTGTGAAAATACCTGTTTTGGTGTATCCTACACTTAAAAAATAACAAAATGTATGCAATTACAGGCAAAGAAACTCGAGAATAACACGGTCAGATGACATTAGATACGCATCCATCTTAAATGGGTTTAATTTTTACTTTTAAATGCAGATGTAGTGACCCAGCAAATTGCTACAGGCCAGACTGCAGCACTGAGCTGAGAGAGGCTCACTGCTGTCCAGCGCAGAGCTCAAAGCGCCCTGAGCGCGGGGCTTTGGTGCGCTCTGACGTGCGGGCTCGGAGGCACGGCTGGAACACGGGACACGCTGGCAGCAGATGCCACCAGCCTGGGCACCACTCCTAGGCCTGGACGCTTGATTACAAAGCTACTGCCCATCTCCACCTCACTTTCTCAGCAGCCCTGCCCTGATAAACACTGGAGCCAAGACAGCTTTCTGGCATCTCCTTGTGAGAGGAGGAACCAGGAAAAAATAACAAAACCAAAGACAGACCAACTGATCAATACACACAAACTTTGGTACCTGCACATTTACTTCCACAGTTAGTTTATTTATCCACAATGGACAACAAATTAGCAATGCAGAGATTATACACGCAGAGGAGAAGGGTTAAATAGATGAATTCTTCTATTGCAGTTACCTCAAACACACATTACTTGACCTATTCACTTGATCCTGTGAGGCATAATCTATTAATACCCTAACTTATTAGAATATGAATTCTCATTTATAATTTTCATTCAGTTTACATAGGTTTGAACAATGTTGTTTTCCTACGAAAATATAGCAAAACAAAGTAGGAGTTAAAAATTCTTACAATATTTATCTATAAATAAATTATTCTACAAAAACATATGTCTCAGTGCTGAAAATGTGTATCTTTCTCTGGTCAGAAAGAAAAATCTGCTATCTTTTCATACTTGGAGAATGGATAAGTGATCTCACCATAAACTAGATCTTTATGTTGACTATGAAGGTGTTTTCCCACAATACCATTAATTCTACCTACAGATAAATAAATGCATATGTGATGCTAAAAAAGCTTACACAGCATCCAGTATTTGCAATAATAGTCCAGAAGGAGTGCAAACACCAATTTCTGCAGCTTTATGCCCAGGGTCATTCTAAATACACGACTTATTAAACTGAAATTAAAGTCTTATTCGAAAAGACAACATCATGAAAGATTATAGAGTACATGTCAAAACCCAACAAATTTCAAGTAGTGTTTTAAGAATTCTGATCTTTTTCAGTCAGCAGTGTAATGAAGTGTAATTAAACCCCGCATCTACTCCTGAACAATGAAATCTGAAAGGTCCACATGTTAAAAAGCATTTCTTTTTTTAATAAAAACTGTGATTCATTTCATACTGCTCAGACATCAATACTATGAAGATATGTCAAAGACTATGCCAATTTCCATCTTGCTTTAATAGCTTAATTTGAAGAACATTACTATAGAAGCATATATTTTGTTAAACACTAATAATTGTTCAAAGCTGTTAACCACTTTGCTTCAGCTGATGGAAAAACTAGCAACCACCCAGGCATCAGAAAATGGGCTCTTATCCGTAGTTGTGTTATACCAGACTGTAGAGGCATAATACATCATGGGTCATTTGTGAGGCTAGCACAAAGATTGAGGCTACTCTTTATCGCCATAAAGACAAAATTATGAAAGTCAAATTAAAAGTGAGTAGCCATCCATTAGCAATGGAGGTATTTATAAAATGCTGCAACAAAGTGAATCTAGCATAGGAGCAACCCAAAAGTTGGGGCAACTCTTATATTCAGAGCCCAAAGTGGAAAGAAGACGGATGGGTTTCAAAACTCAGGAAAAGAGGGGGACAGCAATCACACACAGCATAAAGTAACGCTTATCTGATGGTTTTCCCAGCAAGTCAAACCAGATTCTTCCATGAAAGTTAAATAGTGCTCTGCTTCCTGATCAGTCCAAACTCAGCAGGAGCCGGTAATCAGAAGCCACTGCCTCTCCCAGGCAAACCACTGCTGAGGGTCTCAGTGTCTGTTATCTGCCTCTAAAACTGGCCACAGCTGCTGCACGATGGACATGCCCACCCTCGGGAGGACAGGCTGAACACAATAATGCAGGTTGCCACCACACAGCTGCAGGCTGGGGCTCCCGGTCTGTCTGGAATTCCTGCCCACAAACACCTAAGGCAGCAGCAGCAGGCTGATGCTGAAAGTGTGGCAGTCTGAGATTTGCCTAGCAAGCACCACTTTTTTCAGCAAGGGACAACATTTCAGAGACAGGGTCATCACAAACTGTACCTTGGGTTGTCTGAACAGTATCAAAACAAGTATTCTAGAATTTCCTTTAGTCAGCAGATGTAAATACCAAGATTAAAGGCACATACTAACCAAAATATATTTTACTCTAATTTAACCTAACCTTATAGTTTCAGGAACAAATCTTAAAAGCACTAACATATAGACAAAGTGGTTGGCTATTGCAGCAAAGGCATTTCAGCATCATCATATTGTTTAATAAATAAAATGTTAAAACAGTGCAGTTCCAAACTGCACCATGAAGTTCTTGTACAGTTTTCTGGTATTTACCGATATTACAGGAACAGAAGTGCCACCAAGATAATGAAGGGTCTTGACTTACCGTGGCTATTCCTATTTTCCCTGTTTTTTTACTAAGACGTTGTAAGATCTTACCAGATCTATACAAAATACTCTGGCAAAATTTAAGAAAAAATACTTCATACCTAAGGAAGAGAAATAGCCAAATCCAAGTAAATAACTTTTTTTAGACTAAAACCATAAGAAAATTTCAAGTAATAAGAAAAATTTGCTGATTTGCTACAATGGGCTAGAAATGAGCTATCAACAATGCTTTTTCTTCTCGCTAATCGTTAGGTTAAAAAAATTGTGTCAATGTTATTTTAATTCAATAGAAATTAGAACACGTATGTGTTTTATGAAAAAACATTTAAAGGACTTTGTGAAGACCTCAGGAATCAAAGTTTTGCTGTTTCTAGTCACGAGCCATCTGTCAGTTTATCAACATCCAGTGGTGAGCAACAGTTCACAGAGACTCACTGCTGAATCGCAGAAATTCTCCAAAAGCTAGACAGATTTCATTCATTTGGTGATATCTGTGCTGCTAATAGGAAACAAATGAAACAGAATCTGATCCATTTCACAGATCTTTTTCAACTCCACTGATGTTCCATTATGGTTCCTCATACACAGGAGTCTCAATTCTCAGCAGCATTCCTCTGTATCCCCACACTTTTATTTTAAACAGCATTTTGCAATTGCATTATTTTCAGAAGATGTTTTGAATTACACATTCTATTCTAGAACAAATATTTTCAAGTTGTGAAGTAAAGATTCAAATGCTCTCTTACCACTTTCGCAACATAAGGGGCATCACTGCCAACCGACTTTGAAGAATTAACATCAGCTGTTAAAAAGGAAGCTTTTATTAGTAGTAGGAGAGGAAACTGTCACAAAGCATACACTCACTTGCTATGCAGGATGGACAAACACACAACAAAGTAACTAAGTGCTGACAAGAACACAGACCAGTACCTCAGCCTTTGGTAAGAGAATCACTCTATACGTGAAGGCTACTGTATACAGATATTGCATTCTTGCATTCTCCCTTCTGTTTGAGGAGTATTGGCAGTTTACTAAATGAAGGCATTCTTTTTTATTATCCAGTAACTTTTTCCTATTCAATAGTATTTCTTTTGCTTTCTAGGACTGTTATAAACATATACATTTGTGGACATAAAGAAGAAAAATAAATTCCATGTTGACATGTCCCGTATCCAAAAGTGACTTTCTGCTGCTACTAAGTTGTTGGTATTGGTGACAGAAGATACAGATATGAAGAACATCAAGTCAGGCAAGTACAAAGTACAGGCACAGTCAGAATCACAGCTTTGTGCAAATGATGGGGAAGCAGAGAGCAAGCTTTGGCTTGAACAAAGCAGGAATTCGAGTGAGTTGGAACTCCAGTAAATTTAGTAGCTCAATGAGCAAGGCTGAGTAAGTAGTTGAAAGCTTCTTTGGCAAAAAGCCACCCACTGGTCCTGTTTTCCTCCTTAACCCACTTATGCTGCAGTCTGTTCATTTTAAAAGCAGGACAGATTTTTTTCCTGTTTTCCAACTCAGTATGAATCCAGCATAACCTTTCCCCCAAGATGAGGAAGACCATATTATAATGATCACACTAACTTTCATCCCTTCAAAATTGTTTGAAAAATGACTAAGGGCAATCAAGCAGAAAAGTCTCAAGACTTCTCTCATCTGTTCATCTGTCCAAGTAAAACAGATACTAAGTATGGAACACTATTTCACTTTAAGAAGTTTTCCTTGTAACAGTATTGCAAAACAAGACCTGAACTGAGCCTTTAAACTGTAAGGTTCAACACTTCGATTTGTTTTTAGCATTGGTTACATTAAAAAAAGTATATGGCATGCTGAAAGTTCACAAGGCAATGAAAAAATAAAAGCAATACCAAGGTCAAAACCAGCCCAAATACTGGCTGACCAGTAGCCTCCAGATACTATGCACTGACAGTTTCAGTTCAGAATTCATCATTATACAGACACTCATGCAAAAATCCAGTCTTTCAGCCAGACCAAAATTCAAATTTAAATAAATACTTAACTATCCTTTCCATGGCTAAAAAGTAATTAAGATTTTGATTTTTAAAAAGAATGAAGCATCACTGGAAACTCATAAAACTAGTATTTAAAATGACCATTTGTCTATTTCTGTCTTTTTTTCCCAACACCAAGACCCAAGCTAAGGTTCTAGTAAAAAAGATCATGTGAAAATACTTCCTATTTCTAACGTAGGGTCAACTTTTCATTGTTTTGAATAGGGATGAACATTTCACTCTCCATTTTAAAGCATTATCAAAGATAGCTACACTTACCAAGGTATAGGCGTCCAAAGCCTCCCTGCCCTATAGGGACACCTAATTTCCATTCTTTCCTTGATGTATCCGCTAGAACCTCCCCCAGACCAAACACTTCAGCAAGTTTCCTTTTTGCAGGGGCTCTTTTTCCAGCTGTTTTCTTATTTGGCATTTTCCCTAGGGAAAGTGGAGGGAAGGAAAAATAAAAAAAAAATAGGTTACATGTTGATCTGACTTATTGTACATAGAAATCTGTTAGAAGTACAAAAAAGAATGGATTGTTTAAGTCATAATTTGTTACTACAAAGACTTGAAAAGAAATGCAGTAAGCAGTTTCTTTGGCATGAATTAAAAGTGAGAAACAACTAATTTTTCCAGGAATCACAAAAAAATTTGACAGCAAAAATCTTCACAAAAGAAACCTATTACAAGACCTTGTATAATACATGCTAAAAAAAAATCTCAGAATCTATCATATCAATCAATCACAACCAATCACAGGTCTAAACTTAGAAAAAAGTAAACTTATGAAATAAAGCTCAACAGTTTTCCTAGAGTTAAATTGCATAAAATTGCATATTGAAAAAGTTCAAATCTTCAGTTGTAATATGAGGAATTCCTCTCAGCTGTAAAAACAAAAAAAAAGTCAAACAGTTAATTATTTTTTCTCCTCTATAACTGCAAGCAAAAAAAAATGAAAGTCTGGTTATTGTTTACAGGGCAGCATTGTGTAGGTCATCACAAAAACTAGTACATAACTACCTATTTTGAGGTCCCAAGTGTGAAAGTATTATTGTTGCCTTCTCACAACCCCAGGTTTCAAATAAGCAATATTTCCAGAAATAACATAACAGCCCACTGGAATATGCCTCTTTCTGCAGAACAGAATCATAGAATCATATAACAGTGTGAATTGCAAAGGACGTTTTCAATGTCATCTAGTCCTTCCACAATAAGCAGGGGCATCTTCAACCAGATCAAGCTGCTCAGAGCCCTGTCCAGTCTGAACTTGAATGTTCCCAAGTAAGGGGTATCCATCCCCTCCCTGGGCAACCTGTTCTACTGTTTCACCAGCCTCATTGTAAAAATTCCTAACTTCTATCTATTCTAAACCTACCCTTTTTCAGCTGAGAACAACTACCCCTTGTCCCATCGCAACAAGTCCTGATAAAAAGTTTATTCCCATCTTTCTTACAAGCCCCCTGCAAGTACTGAAAGGCTGCAAAAACGTCTTCCTGGAGACTTCTCTTCTCCAGGCTGAATAATCCCAACTCTCTCAGCCTCTCGTAATAGGAGTGTTCAATCCCACTAATCATCTTTGTGTCCTTCCTCTGGACTCACTCCAACAGGTCCCTGTCCTTCCTGTGCTGAGAACCCCAGAGCTGGCTGGATGCAGCACTGCAGGTGGGGTCTCACCACAGCAGAGCAGAGGGGCACAGTCCCCTCCCTTGCTTTGCTGCCCACACTGCTTTGGATGCAGCCCAGGATACAACTGGCTTTCTGAGCTGCTTGATGGCTCATGCACAGCTTCTCATCCACCATCACCTCCAAGTCCTTCTTGGCACAAAGCCTCATTTTGAGCAAGCAAATCTTTCAAGGTTTTAGTAGAGTCAGACTTTGCTGCACTAAAAGAAATTACTGAATATGCAGCCATGACACAGCAAAGGGTACACTAAGTCTCTTTACACGAAAGGCCTTCATAAATTGTTTTACAAAAAAACTGATCTTTCCCTCTACCTTACACAGATAAATGTCATACAAACAAGTCACATTGATTTTCTAAAAGATACCATTCTGACTGGTGGGATTTTATTATTTTGTTGGAAGCAATATTAATACACAATTTGGGAAGCTTCTGGACAGCAAACTAACTTTTTCCTATTAGTCTAGCTACTCAATACAACAACCCTAAGCCAAACTCCATTATTTAGCACTAGTTTTCCTCTTTCGTTTCTAATGTTCCTCCAGGATTTCTTTTAATTTCTGAAACAAAAAACTGCATAACTGTGACGATTGTTCCAAAAGCACTCCCCCTCCTACAAAACTTTTCTGACTGGGTATCTTCAGCAAATTTTCTTCCTCAAATAATGTCTGTCACCCAACTAGCATCTGAAGAGAGAAGCCCATAACCACTTCTCTACTTACTCAAGGCAAGAATAACCGTCAAGTTGCCTGAAAATGTTGTTCTGTCCACTAATGCGCAAGTCTGCAGCTGTGATTGACCGAACCCATCGAGGTGGAATGTGACAGAATAAAGCCCAACAGTGGATAAAACACTCCATGGAGATGGAGAATGGTGACGTGCCCAAGGAGCTCTGGTATTAATGCAAAGGAACTCACAGGAGCTCCGCACAAAGGGGGCCAGTGGGTGGCCTTTGTTTTAGGAAAACAGCTAAATGACAGTTGAGTGGAGCTCAGAATTGCTAAGTGGATCAACTGGAGGTGTAAATGTCTCCCCAAATTAGCCAGGCCAGCTTGGGGGCAGTGAATAGGAGGCTGAGTCCAATACAAGGATGCAAAAACTAAATAATTAGCAAAATAACTTCAAAGAGAACAATGGGCTTGGGCTGGTTGCAATACTCCTTCCCAGTGGCTGGGGACACGAGCATCGTGACAGTGAACATATTACAGAGACCAGTAATGAGAATCACATCGGTACCATGACTGAACCGTGCATTTGCAGTTGCTGTATTTTGCCATGTGTAACTTCCAATTGTATTGTTTTCAGTATATTTTATATCACTCTCCTAAATCAGAAATCTCACATAGCATCAACTATCTTCAAAGAAGTAAATGTGATATTAAATATTACATCCTTTATACATGGAACATCTAAAAGAACCTAGTCAGAGAGTAGTAGATTCTGGCAGCAAGCAGTCTTCAGACACCACAGTCACTCAATACACAAATAAATGCAGAAAAAAAGATGCATCATTCAAGGCCAAAGTTGTTCTTTTTCAGGGCCCTTATTAATTTGAGAAGTATCTTTGTGTCATGGAACCACATCTGAATACCTACTGAATATCTTACTTATATCTAAATGAGTAACTTCAACAAAACACTTTTATGAAATATTCACATGACAGAAAGATATTGGTATTTATCAACACCTACATTGCACAAGCTTCCTCATTATCACAAAACAGGATGTTTTAATTCTGCATTACTTTTCCATATTTTCATTTATATACAGTATATACAGTAACATTCTTCCCTACTATCAAGACACATCTTACACATAAATTTTAAGACTAGCTTTACCCACATCATTATCCACACTGTCTTCAACAAACTCCTCTCTACATCCCCTTGTCTTTTTTCTTTTTTTTTTTTTTTTTAAATCTTTAAGGTGATACACAGTTTACTGTCTTGGAGGAAGATCCTTCCTCCAGATTTTCTACAGGAGAAAAATGAGACTTTCAAGCACCAAAGACAATTCCAGCCAGCTCAGATAAGACCACAGCAATGAGAAAGCAATGGTGTCAAAGTGTCAGAAGGAACAGAGTGGTAGAAAAGGTTGATACGTGTTGATATCACTTCCAAGAGCAGGCCAAAAAGATCACGGCACATCTTTAAGTAGCTTCACAGGCCATCCAAATCAAGAAATGGATTAAAACAAAGGGCAGACTGAAATTATTAGAAGTGCTAATGAAATAAACCAGAAGTGTGGAGCCCCAAGGCTGACTCAGATAAGGCAAGAAAGTGCAAAAATCAGCAGCACTGCCCAGTGACTCAGATGTGGGACAAGATCATACACACTGTCATCTAAAGGAGACCAAAACGTATCCAAAAAGAGCAACCTGTCCTCAAGCCAAGGAGCAACTTATTGTCAATATAAGAATCATGCAGAGGGCTTGAAAGACTGTACCCCCTTGATCTCTGAGTTATTACAAATAATTCAGGCAAGACTTGGACAGACGCACCTAGGTGCTTGAATGCTGGACAGCTTGTTGCCCATTAAAGAAAAATTTGTGGCCTGTTTTACAATAAGGCTAGCAAGCCTGTGAAACAAACCTATTGATACACTCCACACCTTTGACATTCACAGTGAGACTCTTGACAGCAGCCTCACCTAAAAGGGAATTAAATTTACTTAAAATAGCTCCTCAAGAGTATCAAAAGAAGAGCTGGTGCTTCCCTCTTCTTCCACACCCCCGCTTATTTTGTTTAACATGGCCAATAATTGTATGCCTGAAGGTATTTATTTTAAAAAAAAATTGTTAATGACAACTTCCCTTTACCCATGAAAGCAAAAATTCAAAATGGACATAAGTTTGAACGTGCCCAGCTGGGAACCCTGCCCTTAACAAATACACTAGATACACATACATGGTTTCTTGGCTGTCTGTATTCATACCCATCTGTTAACATGGCACTGTGCCTACTTACAAGTTGGTCAAACTATCAGCAGGCCATAGGTGCCAAACACTGATCGCTTGCAATGGGCAGCATGCACAATACTAAGCACTCACCCTCTTGCAAAAAAGCTGTTATCCAAGGAAATATTCAAGCAATGGCTGCACATGCTTTCACATTTATTTGGGTAAATCCATTCAAGTATCTTCTACTGATTGAAACCAAAGACACCTGGACACAGCAGAAATTTTCTACATGAAAAGACAGAACTAGAAAAAAAAGCCATGATAAAAAAAATTAAAAAAGATAATTACAACTTAGTGCAAATTCTATCATTCTATGTGCTTTTTAACCCATAATACAGTAAACACAACGAGTTTGTCAGGAAACTTATGCACCAACAAACACGATATAGACCTTCTACTGTACATTGCTCAACTGGAATAAAGCCATCTACTTCTCCCTAAAATCACCTCCAAAAATTCACCACCACCATCCCTCCAAAAAGAAAAAAAAATCTTAAACTTTCCTCTTAACAAAAGGAAATATTTTCTATCCACAGGTATTGTGAAGTTTAATTTATTAGTTCCTGCAATCATGCTACAGTCCTTGGAAACAGCGCCATGGATGTCAAGTACTGTACTATCATTCAAGTGTCAGACCTGACCCTACTTAACTAAGGTGCCTGACAAGAACAATTTTCAAGGTGCATGACTGTAAACAGCAGCATTTTATGTCACTATAATATGCTCAAAAGAAAGATTTTCCAACTAAGAAGTATGAATAACAGAAGTCTATTTGTCTAAACTCTCTCCAGAAGCCTCTTAGTACTGCAAAGGCTTCTACCTAATAAAACATCTTGGAAGAAACAGAATACACTGTACTTGAGATAGCACTATTGATGCAAAATTGTCTGCATATCAGTCATGTTCTCTTTACAAATGTTGTCTGCAATGGTTGCTACTTAAGCGATACTTGAACTCTTAGAATAAATATGAATAGACACTTCTCAATTCTTGTTGCCATACATTACAAACAAAACTCTGAAATGAATACAAAACAAATTTATTTTGAAGGAAGAATTTCTGCTGTGTCTCAAGTCAAACTGGCTTCTTCCTGATCTTCCTCTTCTATTCTCTGCAAACTGTAATTTTGACAGTTGTTTATCTTAGTAGGACCTATGATCGTTGTCAACCCAGAGAAGGCATGCTGGTGACCTGTGCTCCTAGACGAGCAGGTAATTCCAGCATGACCTGAAATCTATGTATCATCAAAGCAAGACATCTACATCTGCCCGAAAAAAAAAAAAAATTAAGACAAGGAGAAAACAACACTAAATTTTTGTTCAAGGAGTGGGGAAGAAAGAACATGACACTTTAAGACTTCTGAATACTGTAGAGCTGTATCACAGGAGGGACCACACAAAAAAAATAACTGATGTGTCAGTGACTTGTCACACCGAGTGAGGTAGACAGTGAACAAAGACTTTCTTGCATAAAGTGGAAATTCTGTGACTGGTCTATCATTGTGTTACATCTGTGAAAAACCTCTCCAATCTAAGTTCCTGATTAAGATAGCCGATAATTAATGGCACTTATGGAAGAAGAGGCACTAAGGTTCTCCCCCCAAGAAAGAATAAAAAAGAAATGTCTTTTTAGACATAATGAATAAATGCCATTGATGGACCACAATTACTGAGAAACATGCTCACAACAGCACCACACTGGACCAAGGAAATGGCTTTTTTTCATTTTTTTTTGCTAAACAAACCAAGATGACTTATTATTTCAGAATGCAGCTTGTTCAGAGGTAGGAAATAACCATTTACAAGAGGAATTACTGTGTTACTAATTTTAAATTGCCTTCTCAAGATTACATTACCTTTTTTTAAGTTTATTTTAAGGTTATCTAAGGTTCTCCTGAAAATCCTAAACATCACTCAGTTATTGCAATAAAAAACAGTGAGCATTTTAAGGTACCAAATTCATGTCACTCCAAATCACCTCACCTCTATACCGACTGCAAATCCTCACTTCATGTGAGTGAGACACTTAAAGGCTTTTTGATAACTTGGCACACTGTATAAAAATCATCAGCTCTGAAGTTCAACAGGAATCCTACCTCACTCGGGAATTATCCCTAAGAATTTAGTGGACAGCTCATTCCTACAGAGGAAGGCACAAGCCCTTTGACACAGTAATAGTTACAGGAAGCTTCACAACAGCTTTAGTATTTTTCTTAGCCACAAAAAGGGTCCATGGATTCCCTATAAATTAATAAAAGCCTATAGCTCTTACAGTGCTTAAGCACAAATTGAGAACCAAAGAGAACAACAGAGTTCATCCTGCCTGCGACTGCTGAAGTCTTAAACAAGGAAGTCAAATAACAAGAAATAGGAAGTGAAGAAAAACCACAACCAATGACAGAAACCAGCTTAGCCCAATTCTTACACACCAGGCCTTTCCTAATCTTAAAACTGCAGATTTTTGTGATTTGTAGGCCTGTATTTAAAAAAAAAGTTTACTTTAAAGCAAAACTCAGGAACGCCTCCCAGCCAAGGTGATGCCACACCGGGACGATCCTGAACGTGACGAACCTCTAAGTGGCACAGAGCATAGGTTTTACTCAGCCTCCTTCACCGCGCCCTAGCGCTAAAAACAAAAAAAAAAAAAAAACAGAAAACGGGAAGGAAAACAACTTAGGCCGCTGCCACCGAAGGCAGCTTTACAGCCCGGGAAGGCGGGGAAAGGAGGGTCCCCAGACCTCCAGGGTGAAACTGAGGGAGCTCTGCCCCACCTGCCCCCGTTCTCTCCCTCCCCCTCGGCCCAGGGAGATGCCGCCGGCGCCACGGGCTGGGCAGGGAGAGGGAAGGGAACGCGCCTTCCCTACCACTGGGGAGGAACAGGCTCGGGAGGGCCCCGGCGGTACGATCGGCCTCCTCCGCGAGCGAAGCGGGGAAAACCGCCCGCAATCCGCCACAAGGGCCGGGGGACGCTCGGCATGGAGAAGGGGACGCGAAACAATGCCCCAAAACTCGCCTCCTTAAAAAAAACCGCAACAACTGCACCCCAGACGCAGCCGCTGGCTCCAAGTACCTCCTGCGAGCGGGCCCGGCGCTGCTCCTTCCTCCCGGTCCGAAATTCCCGCACTGCCCGCGGCCCCAGGCGGCCCGCCCGCCCCGGCGCCACCTCCCAGCATCGCCCGCGCCCATTGGTCCGCCGAGCGCGGCTCTCCGCCTCCGTCCCTCCCTGGTCGCCGTGCCTGATGGGAAGTGTAGTCCACGGCAGCAGCAAGTGGCCGCAGGAGGGACGGGCACGGACTACATTTCCCAGCAGGGACCGCGGTCCGAGATAAGCCAGGGTCTGAGGTCTTTTGCAGTCGTGGAATCGTTTGGGTTGGGAAAGGCGTTTAAGACCCATGTTCACCGCAAAGCCGTGCCCAAGTGTCACATCCACATGTTTGTGGAACATTTCCAGGGGTGCTGACTCTACCACTGTCCTGGGCAGCGTGTTCCAGTGCTTCACAGATCTTTTCAGTGAAAAAATTTGAGAGTTACAAGAAACCTTGGTATCTTATGCTGTAAAATGTTTGGGAAGGCCTTTGTCAAGCTGATACCACAGAATCAATTAGGTTAGAAAAGATCATCGAATCCAACCTATGACCGAACACCACCAGGTGAACTAGACCAGGGTACTAAGTTCCATGTCCAGCCTTTTCTTAAACACCTCCAGGGACGGTGATTCCTCCTCCTTTCATTGTTGGATACAAATGTCCACACATCCGCACCTGATTCTGCCAAGCTGTGAAGTGAGAGACAGGTGCAGAAGATGAAAAACGTGGCAAAACAGAGAATTCAAGGGATGGAGCAGGAAAATAAAAGGACGGTTCTTTTCCTTTGTTAATTTACTGGGTGTTTCAAACCTTTAAAAAGGCATTACGTTTTCATGGCCACCGTCTTCACATGCTGCAGTTTTAGAGGTCCTAAATAGCTTCAAACAAAGATCTACCATTCTGTAGTATGTTCATCATGATAGTACTCACACAGATTTCCTTGACCACCTGGTCTACATTAAGAATAATAGAAATGTATTCTTGAAATACTAGGTACTACTAGAGATGTTCAAGAATCTGAACTGTTCTGGATGTTCTAGGGTATTGCTGTTCATAGGAAAGACCAAAAGTTTGCTTGAGCTAAGTGAAGAACACTACCAGACATGATAGCATTTCACTTGCAGTACCATCCTCTTTAGTATTGAATTACTGGGATCAGGAAACCATTTTAAGATGCTGATAGAGAAAATTAAGTGAGAAATTTATAAATATTCCATTTATACACATGAATCACATTTTAATTTAATAGAATATAGTACTCATGTTCCAAAATAAATTATGTTCTTCACATTTCTGTTCTTCCAAAAATTATAGAATTGAATGCCTTATAATTCCAGCATGTGTTCTCTTTCTGCAATCTTATTTTTCTACTTAGCAAAATGAGACGAAAAATGCTAATACATTGCTGAAACACCATGTCATACTACACACAATGCTTTAGAAAGACAAAAAATAATAATAAAAAAGTTAGCAGACAATTCCGAAATGAATGGGGAAACTGTGCCACCATGGATACTCAATAAAAGAGTGCACATTGGTTTTGCCAGTCTTTCCAGGTGTCTTTACAAGTTAGACTAATTTTTGTATTTTTGGGAAGGAATTTGAATTTTTATTTATTAATTCCTTCAGAATGCAAGGAATAACAAACTATTATTTTGAATACTTAATCCATTTGATGAGACAATTTATTTGCTCAGTGCAGTTACTACGCGTCTGTCTAAAAAGTTCCCCATGAGATAAGGCTGTCATCTGAGTTTTCCTCACCAAAGGAAGGCACAATATTGTTTTTTGTTAGGGTCAAGTTCCTAAAGAACTTAATAAAGAATCATTTCAGCAAATAAATATTTACCCCTTATTACAAATGAAGAATCAGACACAGACATGTTGAGTAAAGTTTGTTTAGCTACAAGTGATAAAGGAAATTTGTAACAAATCTCAAAGTAAGACCTGGTTTTCTTGACTCTTAATTCTATATTATGAATTTAAAAGACATTATTGATTGTACTTTTCAAAACGTTTTAAATGCAAAATTAAGATGCTGAGGCAGGAAAAATATTTTAAAGTCTTGCAGCTCTTTTAAAATATCCTCTGTATTCATTCCTCAAGTAGTTAAATTGTTAAAGAGAGGAATGGAATATGGGGTAGAAGAGATCCAGTCTCTACAGAGTACCCAATAATTCAGTGGAAAGGGGATGAAGTATTAGAAGAATTGATGATAATGCTGTGGAAGAAAAGCTACATAGTGAGATCCATTGGAAGTTTCACTTTTTTTTTTGGCAGTTTTGTGATGCTAACAGACACATGATTTGAAGCTGTTAAAGGAAATAATTTTAAATAAGTTGAAGCTTCTAAGAGAAGAGCTTGTTTGAAGTGCATTAAATTAATCCAAATTAAAGGACTTTCATGAGTTTCTAAAGCATTTGTGTGTTTTCTTTGGTCAAGGTCCAAACTCATATGCATGGGCAGTTTTTTTCTACTTAAATGACTGAATTGTCTTGACTGTGAAGTGTCTTCCCCATCCCAGTTAGAGTGGTATTTATAGGTACAAGTGAATTTTATCTGGGGGCACTATATATCCTACGCTGTAGATTCACTCGCATGCACACAAACAGCAGTGCATAGGATCCAACTGTCACGATGCAAAGAACTTCTGTTTATCATCAAACATTTCATATATCCCATTACATGTGAAAGAATTATTATCTGTCCTGTTGCAGTGCAATGCTTTTTCCTGTAATGGAATTTTACTCTGCAAATTTATTTTGGTATTAAAAGGTTCCACTTTATAATGTCTATGGTTCAATCAGTGATCTAAAAGGCACTTAAATACTTTGAACAAGATACATAAAACGCTTTTATTGCAAAGCTTTGCTGTATCTACCAATTTTACCATTGATCTCTTTCCATGTAAGGCAGTTCTGGAAGCTGCCCATGCTGTATAAAATCACATGGTGGCTTTTGATCTCCAGCTGGTGATTAAAGCACATTATGGAGGTTTGAAATTTTCTTGTGGTCATTAGCATAACTCCAAACACTTCTCTGCTAAATAGTAGTGTTGTCACTACATGCTATTTAAATAAGAAACCAGAATTCTATAAACTTATTATTTGCTATTCTTTGTAGCTCAGAGGATATAGATCTCTTGAATGAAGAGAACTTATACTTAGCTGTGGACTTACTGATCAAATAGTGATTTTTTAAGGTGATTAGGCTCTAGCAAAATGCACGAAAGAATGAAGTTATATTTTTTAAAACCCTCTATTGATGCAAACAGGGAGAGCTCTGTGCCTTGTACTCCCTATCTACAGTTCCATATTTCCCACTGCTTAAAGACATCACTATCACTTCCAAGGTCACCAAGCTGTCATATGTTTTCTACAGTGGATTTTTAAACAATGTAGTATTAACTCTTTTGCTTGAAAATAGAAAAAAATAACATCGTTCTGCATACTTTTTGAAAATGTATTTGTGTGTTGGGAAAAATAAAGAATCACCATGTACTTGTTACTTTCTCTAGCAATCTCTTCATTTCTTTGCACAGAAAATAAACGAGAATGCCAGCTTTATATATTTATCTTTCACTTTATTATATTAGATTGCATCTTATTTATATCTTTTTACTATCTGTACCTTGCCAAGAAGCAAAGTCTACTGAATGTTACCCAGATATAGAGGAAAACATAACACTTGTTCAAAGATATTACAGTCAGCAAATACCAAATAAAAAAAAGCCTTGTTAGTTGTTCTACCCTGTCTCCTCACTCCCCAAAATAGAACAAATATAGGTAACCTGGTTTCTGACAAGTCGGTGGTTATAGGCTGTTAAAAGGGAATAAAATCTGGGTCGATGGAAAAATGTTGGCCTGGAATGGATTTTGCAGTTGTAAGGGGCACATTTGAAAGGACAGTAGAACTTGTGGAAGAGATGTGCAGGCAAATATCAAGGTTAGCAGATATCAGCAGACCCATGCAGGAACACAGTTTCGAGTCTATTATACTGTGTGGCACCTTGAATTATTTAAATATAGGAAATAATAATTTCTCATCTCTGTATTTATCCATCAGATTCATGAGAGAGAGCACTGAAAATTAAAATTTATCATTTAGGAAATATTTTTACTTCTAAACAACATGCTAAAATACCTAAGATCTTTCATAGGATTGGAGACAGCAGTTTTTGTCTGAGGAGCATGTTGTACAGAGGAAAAAAAAAACAGCAAAAAGCTAATGAAAATTAGCACATTTCATACTTTTTTAATATTAAAAGTTAATCCATATTCATATAAATAGGTTTTTGGTGACTTAATTGTCTCATACAAACTTTCTTTGAGGAAGTAAAAGGAGCAGAAGTCATTGACTGTCTCCTTGGAAGAAGATGTAATACAATGCAAATTAAAAATAAACCACTGCAATTCATTACAATTCATACCTTTCTGTCTTCTGGCAAGCTTTATTATACAGAAGGGGCTGTCTGGAGAACAAAAAGTACTTACAGAACTGCTGTTCTATACTTGAACATAGCATGGAATCCTTCCTGTCATGCTGCTGTACTGCGTGGTGTTGGTGTTCGTGACCATGCCAATCTACGTAAAATTTACATGACGTGTAACAAAATAAATGATTTGCATAAGAACTGGTTTTCCCCAATCTCAAATGGCACCACGAAACTCTAAAAAAATGCTACCACTAGGTGTCTCATTGGTTTAAATGTACTCCAACCTAAGAGCAAGAAATGCTCAACAAAATTTAACAAAAATACAGTTAATTACCACTGACATTCCCTCCTTCGTTACACCAGCACACCCTGAATTTAATCACATGCATTATTGTAATCAAGCTGTCAATCAGATTTTGAAATATTTCATTTTTTGACATAATTACAGCAGGATCCCTACAGCCCGTCTAGAACATGGGTATGGCAAGATTGATATTGTGTTACAAAATGTGATCTGACAAAAAAAATTTGATGCTTCTGTGCAAAAATTAAAGAAACACTGAATTGCTAATGCATTTACCCTGGAAATGCGTTGCATCAGGTAGATTGTCAAGAGTTAACATAACTGCCTGCGCATTCACTGTTCTTGTGCTTAGAATGCTTAAATGTTGTCTGTGTCATTTTTATTTTTGTTTAAAAATATATAGCTTTAATTTTCTTAATTGGAGTCAACTGTATGGAGAACTTTTTTGCTTTTAGGCTTACAGCAAAAGATTTAGAGAAACAATCAGAGGAGAAAGGGTATGCCAAGGAGAGACTTGGGCTGATGTTGATATTCCTCTGAGACAACCCCATCTATGAAAAGCCACAAAGCCAATGGGCCATTTCATTGGCATTTGCAAACAGCTCACTGATAAGACATCCATAGTATATATTGATACCTTTTTCAAGAATTTCATGTTCCTGCTTTTTGATGTGCGGTGGAGAAGGTAATTTTTGTTGTTAACATTTCAAACCATAAGAGATGCAGGTAGAGGTGGAAGGCTCTTTAGATGGAGATCCATCTGTCAGCAATTACAAGGGTTCCCCTGAACGCATATGTTACAAACTTCAGCCTGGCTCAGGTGAGTGTTAGTCAGATAGAGTCTCTCTCACTTTTGGGACAGCAGTTTGTGTTTTAACCAAGAAGGTAATTTTTTACCATCTGATGACTATTTCACGGCCTCTGTGAATGAGTTTTCAGACCCCAGCCTGATTTTATGTAGACAGATGTCCCCCTTCACAAAAACAACTGTCACAATTGGCAATAGTTGTCACACGTGCTGGCAGCAGCACAGGCTCAGGATGAACGGAAGGGAGACAGAAGAGTGTCCTCCTGGCTGCACGGAGGCAGGTGAGGACGGCGGATGTTTGCAGTCCCACCGACAGTGCTGCCTTTTCAGTGTGCAGTACCGTTAGTGAAGGGGTCTTCTGTGTGACCAGTGCTCTTTGCTTTAAAGGCCACTTGTTTGGATATTTGTAGACAGGTATTCCACTAGAATAACTTGATTCAAATGTACTTAGATAACTTAGGATGACCTCTTGTCTGATAATAAATTAATAATTGCTTTCTTTCCGGTGGCAGGTGGGGAAAATTGCAAACACATTTTTCACTGAAGAGTTATGCAAGGCTCCTAAGAAGCTGCAGAAACACACACGTAGCTTCACACACAATCTCAGCACTTTTCCAACCTCGACTTCAGGAGACATGCTGTAACTCTGCTCTTTCTCTCCATCTTCTTTCTGTCCTCAGAGTCTCATTTGCTTATTTTCCATATCACTGGCACTGGCCCTGTTATTCAGAGAACTACTGTTTTACTTGAGTATTATCTCACCTCCTAAGACCTCTGTTTTTAAGATCTGTTTTTTCGAGTTGAGTTGCCGTATTTTCATGCAGACATCTGCTGAAAGCATTGAATTAATTAATATAGTAGTAGCAACTAGGAAAACATGATAATCAGTTTTGTCCTCTGCCACAGTGAAATTACCAGGACAGAGAAAAATTGTATAGAATCTGATGGACTCTCTGTTTTACAATTTGTTATTGGGACAATAGGTTAAATTTCTGCCTTTTCCTTCCATTCCTCCACCTCCTTTCCCTTTGCATTCTTGAACCTGATTCCATCCACACACACAAAAGATGACCTTGCCTAGCGCATAGTGGTGGTGAGGAGTTCTGCATTCCCTGCAGACTGGCTGCTTTTTGACAGGAGATACTAAGCTTTGTCCCTCTCCTGCTGCCTATAGCTCATATTCAATTCAAGCATACTAGGAAGAAAGTGTTTATCATCTATTGTAGAAACAGCTAATTTTTTCAGTAATGATGTGGCTTTGAAGATATTTAAATGGTATTAAATCTACACCAATTATATAAATAAAGAAGCAAGTTCAGCAGTTTTTATGACATCATGTACTGACAGTATTCTAAACTGTCCACCAAACATTTTTCATTCTCCCTGGAATATCAGCGTACTGACTGCAATATTTCTATCAGTGTTCTTTTACTTGCTAATAATCAAATTGAAGCCATCAGCCTTTTCATTTAGAACTACTTGCTCCAAAAAGTAAGCACAGCCATTTGAAACAATTTTGTAGCTATGTCAGATGGAATGTAAGTTTTAAATTGTTGAATTGTAAGACTGCCACCTCGTAAACATATTATAATGTATATTGGTCTATTTTGGTGAACAGCTGAATAATAATGTACTTTAAAAACAGTTTGAAATGCATCTTCTAAGATATAAAGCAGAGAGGATGACTAATATGAGAACATGGCATTTCACAGCAAACCTAATGAAAGCTTGTGAAAACTACGGTATCTCATCACCACACTGGCTACATTGGCTGCAATACAGTCAATACTATATTGACTGCTAGAAAGGCTATAAGTATAAAGCATTCCATCTCTCCTGATGAAAGTAACTGAGCTGGGTCAAAATTGATGGGTAAAAGAGTAAATATTCCAGCTTCATGAATTTTATATAACTTATTCTTGAATATTTCTTCGAATTGTGTCCCGTCTCCTTGACCAAAGTAAACTTTGCTTTTCCTTCATTTTCAAAGAGTCTTTTGAGAATGATCATTAAAGTAGGAGCATATTTTTAATACATAATTTATCTGCAGAGCCCCAAAATAGAGCCTGCTTTGCCTGCATTTCTAGTTGTGAAAACTTGAGAGAGTACAACTACTTTTAAAAGGAGTAGATTGCCTGATCAGGTGTTTTACCCTTTTTTTTATGTTATTTATTTAAAGTTGAAAATGTTTCCTGAGTGCTTGCTGTTTTCTTTGCTTTATATTGTTTGTGTGTGAGACAGCCTCCTAAGCAGAGGGACAGTTCTGCCTGGCTCAGGCGTGAAATCACCGGTGCTGTTTGCTCGACCCTGCATGCAGACAGAGCTGAATTATCCCAAAGTGCACATGCTGTCTCTCTCTCCTGCTCGTGTACAATGTTATTCAAGCACTTGTTTGGGGATGAAAAGCTCCCTTCCTGTAGTCAGCTATCATGGAGTACCTATTCAACATAGATGCTACATTGCCTCTCACTCTTAATCTAGACCCCATGGTATGGTACTCAGCACAGAGGATCAGCACTCACACCCCGGGCATCAAAAAACAAACACAACTGTTTCAGAAATTTAAAAAAAACCCAAACAATATAACCTATATAACCAGAAACAATATAGTCCTATATAACCAGCCAAAGATACACTTGCTGCCACTTCAGCACGGGTATCTTTGTTCTGTTGTTTAGATTAAGCTCAAAATGTAATTGTTTCGTGACCAATTTTTGTGTCATATGAAAGAGAAAAAGGCTATGTTTGGGAATGCTCGGAATGAGGTGCAAGAAAATTTTCTCGTATTAAAAAAAATTGAAAGGGGAAATCATATGCATGGAAGTCTGCCATTTCTGTATGCAATTGGTCAGATAGGATACATAACCTTTTCCTGCAAATGTTGTTTGTCACATCTTTGAATTGCCAGAGCATCTGCTGGAAATAATAAATCTGTTATATCATCCTAGAATCACAAAGGTGAATGGAAGGAAGAGGTATGCATGTGTAGGTGTGTACCTTCCTAGGGATATCCTGAAAAACATTTGTATCTGTTCTTTAGAACAAGCCAGTTGTGAACATTTAATTCACATTACAGGTATAATATATGGGGAAGAAGTATTTGAAGTTTTATTACTGATTAAGATTCTAATTTATTATGTATAATAATCTTTAGTTACCAAACACTCAAAAGATGGAAAACGTAAAAGACTGAAAGGACATATGGATAATTTTCTTCATAGAATGACATATTTAACTCACAGCCTCAAGGTTATTGGTTTATTTTTCCATCAGTGGAAAAGCTAAGCATAAGGTAAAGGATGCAGATTATTATAAAACATCTGAAAAGTTCCTTGTGAAACACCATTTTCAGATGAAGGTGGTTTTTTTTTCAAATTAACAACATAGCATAATGCAAATCAACCTGTCTGCCCTTATGCGTGGTCATTTTTACCAGGCCAATATGAGCCTGGATTGAACATGAATCATTAAAGATGTGGTCTAATAGTGTTTTATTCACCTTTGATGCATTGTGAATTTGTATTTCACATAAATAATGAGCTGCAAAACCTTTCAGGGTACTAATAAACAAAATAGAACATTACAATAGTCTTGTGCCCTACTGTATACTAACAGAGGAAATAACACAAAAAAGAAAATCAAAACTATTGTGAGAAATATACACACAGAAACATTCAGAAAACCCATAGGAGATGTTCCAAGAAAGAACCAGAAGGTACATTTGCCTAGGAATAAAAGAAGCCTGGGGATTTAACAGATGAGTGACAGAGATGACAGCAGGTAGGAGTGGGCAGCTGAGGGGTTTGGTCTGGTGGCACGGAGAAAAGAGTTGCACCTGGTGTTCTGGGCACAAAAGTTGTTGGGAAATACATAAAGCACAAAGAGGGCAGAGAGTCCAGACAGAAGAGGGCAAGGAGAACAAAACTGGAGTTACTTGAGAGAAGACATGGCCAACTGGAAAACCTTTTCAAATCAGCACAGATTGTAAAGCAAAGGAGAGGCAGAGGCAGGAGGAGGAAAAAGAAGACATGACTCATGCAAAGATCTCCACTACTATAGTAAGTAAGATTTTTCCAGCTGAGGAAAGAGGGGAAACTGAAGCAGACAAGGCAGCAGGTAGAAGATACTTGCCAACTTCAAGTTTCCCAGCCAAGTTTGTTTAGCATGGTCACACATGCTACTCTTGGCACCTGCCAAGTCGACCATTTATAATGGTTCAGAATTTTACTTGTTCACTTTTCACTGCTTGAAATGATCCTGAGTCACTTGCATCAAAATGTAGTTTGGAATGTTATATGATGAGTATCTAGAAAAATGTGAATTGTACAAATAAAATTAGGTATGTATTAAGGAGCAGCTTTTTGCCTGCTACAATGCAGCTCTGCCAATGCACTTCAGGCTTGACTTGCAATACCCTGCATAAAAAGCAGTGCTGTCTCTCTTCAGAGCAGTGACTCAGTCATGCTGAACTATGCCATCTCTGTGGCAGAATATAGTCTCTTGTATCTGTTTTATAACCTTTATGACTCAGAATCCAACACAGTTATCACAAAAAAACAGAGCAGCTCCAAAAGCATATTTATAATGCAGACAATTTAATACATCATCATTCAAAGAGCAGTTGAAATTTCAGGCTGGTACAGCAAACTATATCTTAAATAAAGAGTTGCATTATTAACAAGCTGCATCATGTTTTTCAAGATCCATGGCAGAGGACAGGAAAGGGTGAGTTTGGTTTCTTTTTCCTGCTGTCATTACTAACCAAAACACACAGGACTGGACAGCTCAGAGACTTGAAGCATGGGTAGTTTTACTTTCTAATCTTGGGCTGGATTTGAGCTATTGACCTGTATCAAAACTGGTAAGAAAACGATTGCCAACTTATGTAAGCAACTGCAAACTGGTTGTTTCAGTGCAGTTCCTAGAGAAAAACAGGGTACAAATAACAAAAATAGCCCTATCTATCTGTTTTGGAGTCATTCTTGCAGGCTGAAGAGCAGCAAAGTGTTAGAGTTTGTCTAAGCAGGGAACTATTCTGAAGTGTGTCTCTACTTTTTGGTTTAATTTCACACACAGACACAAGCTCTAACATACACCTAACTTGGTCCCTGTTTAAGCCAGTGGTAAGGAGCAGCCACAACATGTTTCTTACCAAGTCCATGAGCAGGCAAATTTTGAGGCACCAAGTTAGTGTTTACCTGCTGTTCTTGGTTCCTTAGAATCAAAAAGCAAACTCAGCTGCCCAAAGCCATTTTTGCTCTCCACAGAGAAGAATTTATGTCCATCTTTTACAGGAGGCTTTGTAAAATGGTATTACAGAATTGTAGACAAAGGAAACTTCACAGCTCTCAATAACATGACCATCATGGCTGCTCTGCTCTTCATACCTTTAGCAAAATATGTTCAGATCCTCCTTGAGAAGCAGCTTCTTCACAAACTGAATAACTGAATTTAACTTATACTGCTAACAGAGATTTCTTTCGTGACACATTGAGCCATCCAGTGGCACAGGCTGAAAAGACTACTACATATACTTGTTAATGCATTTCTCCAGTGCCTTCCTTTATATCAGAGATGTATTAGTGATTACAAAAAAAAAAAACAAAAAAAAAACCAAAGCAACACCCCCCCCAAAAAAAAAAACCAAGCAAACAAACATTTAAAAAGGCAACAAGAAAATATCTGTTTAGTGATATCTGCAAAGACCTAACAGTAATGAACATTTCTATTCATTTAAGGTCAGACAGAAGTAGTCTCTTGACATTGATTTAATAGAGAAGGGAAATAGGGAAAAAAGAAAGAAACAACGAAAAATTCCAAAAAGTAAAAGTTTAGAATTCTGGGTTTAGGCTGCATATCTGCCCTCAAGTCACTTCTTTACATGTCTGTGCTTTTCCAGGTAGAATAGTTAAAACCAGATCTCAGTCTCTGGTCACCTGCAAATTCTTGTCATAACAGTTTGAGTTCATTAGTTTACCCTAGATCACCTCACTTTTGTCAATGCCAGAGTCTTGTGATTGTGAAACAATATTTTAGTATTTGCAATAGGTAGAGATAAGTATCTGTACACAGAAGGAGAAAACCAACCATTGAGGGCTTAAATGAGAAACTAATTAAGTATAGTGTGAATTTTTATTATTTTTAATTTTTTTAAGATTGTGAGAAATTAAATGCTGAATAATGCTGCTATAGCAGTAGTTGGTAGAACTTGGTTTAGTGTGGGCAATGAAGAAAGATCATTAACAAATAAAATAGGGAGCACCTCAGGGGACACGCCTACAGACAGTCTGTCACCCACTGGTTTTAACATTGCATTTCAAAATTTAATTAGATATCAATTTCTGAATGCCTAAATAAAACCAGCCTCTTTGCGTTGCAGCAACATGCATCAGCTTTTAGTGATAAATTTAAGGCTGTAACAACATTCCTCGTCCTAAATTTTGAGAGGAAAGAATAACAACAGAAGAATATCCAGAAATGACACTCTGGGTTCTAGCAACCAACAAACCATCCAACAAAAGTAAAATATTTTAGTACCAATATTTAACTCATTACTGATGCACTGGAAGCAGTAGTAAGGCGTTATAAAAAAAAAATATGTAAGAAGCAACATTATTTCTCACTAACTTCAGAAAGGACAGGACTGGTGTCCCTGGTTAATAAGGAAATGCTTCATTGATCACAAAAGCAATGTGGGTCTTCTATCATTCTAGTAAAATTTATGACATGTAAGTCAGTGAGAACTATTGTAGACTTCATGGAACTCCCTACTGTCAAATAGATCATTGCAGAATCTGGCTATAGCTACTTTAGGGTGTCATAAAGAATGAAAAGTGTTCTATTCTGGAAACAAACTAAGCACTAGTCAATGTTTCCCTTTCTAAAGTAACTGCAGCAAGTCAATTCAATGTCCAGATGATGGAGCAGGTGTACTCCATGTCACAATGTACAGTCTTGATGTCTGTTTTCTTACTGAGGCACCCAGTGTTTGGAAGAGACCAGTAGCATAGATCACATCAGGATTTCAAGTTTTTGTCTGCCAAAAAATAAACATAGCTACATCTTTTTGAAGTAATTGTTAGCTAGTCGGAAGTATGAACTGCTGTGCAAATGTGGGAGCTGCCTTCATTACTGCTGTCATTGCATTTTTCGCTGGGGATTTTTTGGACCAGCAGTTCGTATGCTTCACGAATAATTCAACACAGTTGTAGTAGGCTTAGCTGTGTTCTGCAGCAGGTGGGCAGGATGAGACTGTTAACCATCTGTCCATTCATCTATCTTAGACACATATCTCCCTATTTCAGTAATACTCAGAAATCATTTCATTAGATGACTGATAAAATCATCTCCATCTATACATGTGTAATGAAAGGCCCGGGGTGCTTCCATGTTTCGTTCAGACTGGGGCTCAAGTCTATAGTGCCCATTCCTTTTGGAATAGTGCTCCACTCACTGGACAGTCTTCCTTCCTCCTCTACAGCATCTTTCCCTACCTGAGTCTCCCTACTTACCTCTTTGTGTGGGCTGCACACAGAATGAGTCACTTTACAAAGAGCTTGCCCCTTCATATTAATTCACTTTATTCTGGCTATTCAGCATATAAGGTATTCACAGATACCTTAATGTAAATGGACTGATCCAGTTCCCAAGTTTCATAGTTGTACTATTCACATTTCAGTGTAGTCCTACCATTACCCCAAGTATTGCAGTGAACTACACTGAAGTAGCATACAGTATCCCGGGGTGATGTTAACTGTGGACTGTGTCAATCTAAAGTGAAAGATCAGGGGGTTCATGTTCCCTCCAGCATGGGAAAGGACAATTTTACACAAGGTTGTTGAGCTCGTGTCAAAGAGCAGATAGCTGTGCCAGCAGTGGGAGGAGTGGCTGCATGGAGGAGATCCAAGGGCAGGCAACTGCTCCCTGGGGCTGCAGAATCTGAGACTGGGGCCGAGGCACCCTCCTACTGCAAGGGCTGGTGGAGCTGTGTTGAGGCTGCTGGTACAAACAACCCTGAAGGGTGTGCCTGTGCAGCCGAGTAGCGTCCCATGCCTCTGCAGAAGAGATGTTCTAAGGGCTAAGAATCATATGCTCTTTTTTTTGTTTTTAAATTTTGAATTATCACCATTATTACCTATCTGGTTTGAAAGCAGTAACACGTGGGCAAAAGGAGAATCCTTTCAGTAACACTTACTGTCAAGTACATATTCATACAAAGAGTTGCAAAATTTCCACATGGAGCTGAACGTGTTTGGACAAGGTCTTAGCAGGAAGGAATCCTGTGTGCAGGCAGCTGACTGTGCAGTCAGAACAGGAGCAGTCAGATGAGAAGCTGCACCTCCTCCGATTAGTAGTGCCCAATATGACCCTGTTCCTGAGCAGATCAGCAGTGCACACTGGGTCTCTGCCTTTCCCGTAGACACTGTTGATGTGCTAATGTGAGGAACATGTATGTCTTATTTGCTGGAAACCTTGAAAACACAGAAATTATTAAACTGCAGAGGATAGGCACTAGGCTCAGCCCCACAACCCTGTTAATTGCTTAATATGGTAGCGTGTGTAACAGATTCTCTCTGCCATGGTAAGGGGCTCTTTGTTGGGCACTTAGCCCAGTAGCAAACACAAGCTGGTTCAGCTTTGCAGGGCCCATGGTACAGTGCAGGGGGGCTTCAAAGTCTTCAGAGAGATTGCTTCCAAACAAAGTTTCTGCCTGTATTCTGAACCAGAACAAGGTTTCTGGTGGGAATTCCTGTGGGTAGAAGGGGCTGCATGTTCTCAAATGGACAGTGGACAGCAATAGCTCACTCATGCTCTGTGACAGCAGTTGTGGTTGCAGCATTGAATTGATCTCTAAATTGTGAGACACTCTGGGAGTGCAAATCCTACCACTGGCAGCACCTGGGGCCACTTTAAGGGCTCTGTTTTTCTTAAACCTGAGCAACCTGCTACTGCACAGAAAGACCTGTCACCTGGCCCCAGACTATTACCACATTTCTTTGATGTCTTCCTTAGCCATTGCCCAGACCCCTCACGATATATTCAGAAATCGAGGTACTCCCATGCAGTGTCGAAACGCCTTCATTTTGGCACGAGAACAACAGAGCTTTGTTGTTCTCAGAGCAGCATAAACACATCATGTTAGTCACGAAGTGACGCCGGGGCCGACAGTGCATCCGGAGCTGCGTTCCCCGAGAAGGCAGAGGGGCTCTGTGCGAGGTGCGAGCCCCCCACATCCGCACGCACACCCGAGAGCACGCGTAAGAAGCAGTGGGATGAGGAGGATGGTGCGCGCCCCGACCCTGCCGGAGCCTTGCCGAG
>VZTF01001211.1:1276521-1346167 GCA_013397755.1 Cnemophilus loriae
AACTATGAAACAGTCTCAATATTTTTAATTTCAAACGACACTGACATTACATGAAAACAACCGAGACCATCAAAACCCATCAGATTCTACCAATCATAATCTGCTAAAGAAGGTAGGATTCTAATAACAAACCGGAGATGGCTGGGAAGAAATTACCTTCAATAAGGAAAGAGGAAAAGGAAGAAGAGAAAGGGAAGAAAAGACAAGACAGCTGTGTTAACACATATCAGTTACTTGGATACAGCTGATGGGGACTTTTTGTAATGTACATGAAGCATGTAGTGAAGTTAGGAGCACTGTGATTTAAGAACATCTCAGAGAACATCATCCTTTTATATGTCTTGTTCTTATCATATCAGCATGATTGATGCTTCAGTGCATTGTACATAACACAATGCTTCCAAAAATCAAAGACTAACTGTAATTCTTTTAGATTTGTTCTTTTACCTTGATCATAGTTACAAAAAAAATTCTGAAATGCACAAAAATGTGCAAAACTATAACTGTGGAAAAATAGCACAGTGCTCTTTGCCACTGTTTACTTTTGAAGTTTTCCCAAACAAGCACTGAAATTTAGCAGTCAACTTTAGTTAATAAAGCTACTTATAAACAGCATAAAACATGCAGCTATGGATTTGTGCATGCAACGATAATCTATGACATCCATCCTGATTTTGCTTAGAGTAGTAGTCAAAACATTTTTGCTTCTTGCAGGTCATGCTGATCTGTGGCATAATTTGAATACTCAAGCTGTTATCCATACATCATTCCCAGCAACTTTCCAAAATAGAAAATAATTTCCACTTCTTTAATTAAAACAAGGAGCTACAGTGTGCATTTGGCTGGGTCCTGAGTTACTGCTGGGGAGAGACTTGAGTTTAGGGGTCATATCCTCAAGATCCTCAGCTGAGATAAACTGGTAAGGCTCAGCTGGAATTAATAGGGCTGTCCCAGTTTACCTAACTGAGGATATAGTCGTTCTGTACTTCTAGCATCGAGCACTGCCAACTGTTTTCATATACACCTGAAGTGCCTGAATGTCGTTATTACTAATTGGTATCTATACAGCACCTTTGATGCAGATGGGTATAAAGCTCTGTGCATATTTTTTATGCCACATTCCACCCACAGGAACACTAGATTAAATCAGGAGGAATGCCACCAAAAAAAGGCAGAGGGAAGAGAAGGAGCAGCACATCTTGAAACAGAAAGTGCATGTGGCTGTTAGCTGAGTGATTTTTTGCACACTGTTTGCAAATGCAACCAGTTCTAGGGTAGAACAAGGCAGCAGTTCAACTGTACCCATGTACAACTAAACAAGTTGTGCACGGTAATAATTCCTTGATTTTACTTATGACAAACAGTAATTAGCTCGTGATTATGTAAATATATTCTTATCCAGGTAACATTTTTCATTGCTTGTATTGCAGACAGGAGCTCTGCAGCTAAGAAATATGCACAATTAGTAGGAAAAAAAAGTTTATAAATTATGATAAAGAGCTTCTAAGATTTACCATGTCACAAAACCTCCCAGTGTTTCTCCTAGTTTCCAGCTACCTATATAGTTAATCAAGCAATAATTGATCTGTAATAAAGCCACAAGGCATGCTGCAATATGATCAGAGTGAGACTTTCTGCTGAGGAAGACTGTTCTGTCCTGGGATAGAAGTTCTTCATCATAACCCAGAATGGTTATGTCCGTTTCCCATGCAATTCATCCAGGAAGCAGTTGGCTGTATGATTGAGGAGGTGCATGGCTCTCATTCTTCAAGTGGTACTTCTTCATATAGAGGAGCATTAATCAGTTGAGGATTTACAGATCAAAGCCAGAGCCTGAGCTGATGCCAGCCACAGTCCTAGAGAAAAGAGTGGTAGTACAGAGCCCTGCTGCATGTTCCACACTTGTCCTGGTGGAGATCTGGGCCACTGTATTCTGCAGTGCCATAATCTCTGCGTTGCTACTTCACTTAGCTTTGCATACAATGAATCAAAGTAATCCACTTCAGATTTGATAGATTAGTTTTAGTGGCCATATCCGCATCCATGGTGGAAGAGGTGCAGCCTTTTGGCAGTATTCTGGGTGTGTCTGTATGGCACGTGTGCCAGTGCTGCTGCCCTGTGGGCACCCGCATCAGCACAGTCCTGCACGTGAGCTAAGGGAGTCCAGCAAAGAACACAGTATAATATATATATATATACACACGCACACATCAGGGACAGTTCAGAGCTGTAATCACCAGAGTCCACAGAAGCATCTGGCCTGAAACCCTGTGTGGAGGGTCTGGTTAACCCTCACAGAGTTCTTCCACCCCAGCTAGCTGCATAAACAGATTAGCAACACTTTGTGGCCAGCTTGGCAGAAGTTGCAGAGATGGAGCAATGTAGTACAAATGTCTGAGATTTGACATTTGTACTACAACTAGAAGACAGAGATCAAGAAGTGACAAACACGCAGCAGTCGAGAAAAGCTTGGGACAAGAGCAGAGCAGAGAAAGAGCTGCAAGAGATGGACTGAAAGTTATTTCAAAGCTGATATTTCTAGGGCTATTTTATTTTTGTGAGATATAAATGGAGCCTGACATTTTAGAATACACTGTGACAGTAATGGCTGTCAGAGTTTGCAGCTGACTATTTTCAATCTATCAGACCCCCATAGCATCTGTGACTAGTTTAAAAGGCCCATTGTAGTGTGTAAATGTGGGACACTGTGATGAATGTGTGTCACTTATGAAATGGTGGACTAGCCCTGAGAAATTATTTGATAGCAGAGGCTTGTGCCGAAGAATCACTGACAAGTAAAGGGTTGTTTCTTTGTTGAACTGTCACTTGCTCCAGCATCCTTCTGGGACACAGAGGCAAGTTTACCTCTTTACGAAATAGCCTTTTTTCAAATACTTCCCAGAACTCATAAAGAGCATTACTTTTAACAAAATGCTCAATGATATTGAAAGTAGGAAGCCTGATTCTCCTTATGCTGGGTTGAGCCTTAGGACTAAAGCAACAACACAAAACAATTTGTCTGGTTTGTAAACTGAGAACATTTTCCATGTGACTGACTGGAACAGGAAGCACATGTTGAGAGCCCCCAAGTACCATTTCCGCAGAAGGATTCTGTTCACTGCAATGAGACCTTTAAAAAATATCCAAGATGTGAAAAGATATTTGAGAAATTTTCATGAAGAATTTTTAGTACCCTCTGCTGTAATAAGCAGAAGGTGTTTAATAAACATGATATGCAGCAGTTGCTAAGCAGAATCTGATTTATGTACAGTAGCAGTTAGAAGCAACTACACATCAGGGTTGTACACTTTATTTGACTGTGAATTCTGATTTTCTGATGGAAGCAATTCTGCTGAACTTTATTTATAATCAGCTTACAACATGGGTAGCAGTATTATAAATGCTTCTCAAATTACATAGCAAATCTTGTTGTCTTCTTGGGCAAATAATCATGAGCTTTAATTGTAATACAGGTCATTGTCAAGGGTATAACACTTTCCAAACCCTTCTGATAGTTGAAATCATACAGCATTTTAAAACAGAATGCATGTCAACTCAGTGTACCTGAGATGGCATGGCATCTGCTCAGTACACATATTTCAAAACAAATTGTTCCTAATTTTTAATTCCACCCATTAAATTAATTATTAAAATTTAATGGATTTCTGTACGGATTACATTTGGGTTTGTGCTAGTGAAGAAGAGGGAGCCAGGAGCCCTAGCCTCTGCTCCATCAGGGCAAACAGAGTACAGTTTACACACCAGCATAAACCTGTTAGCTGTGTATCAGGGAAACAGAGATCAGAGCCTGACCCAGAAAGAGAGCAAGGGACGGAAGTACAGGTGCAGTTAGTGGCTCAAGAATCAGACATACATTTTGTCTGTAGACAGAACAAAAATGAGGATGTAAGCTGTGCCTCATATGGCATTATATGATTACAGTGCTCTATCCTCATCTCATTAGAAGTCAGTAAAATCAATGGAATAATGTTTACTTGCATCAGATGAAAAACTTGCCAAAGAGAAAGCAGACATAGTATAGGGAAGTCTCTAAACCTCTCTTCCCCTTCCACTTCTCTTTCCATTTCCCTTTTCCTTCCTCAATATATTAGAAATTTTTAAATGAAAGGAGGCTTAATAGAGCCCCACAATGAATTTTCAGTGCTAGTAAGTGGATAATGACATTCATATCACTCAAGTCAAACAGACAAAAAATCCTGCTTTAGAATGATTCCTGAACCCAGTGAAAACATTTCGGGGCATGAATCTGTCTGCCACATTGGAAGTAAAGAAGTAACAGAACCCTGTTAAGGAATAAGCTTTACTTTTATCTGAATTAATTTGATGTTATCAGATGGCTATCACAATAACATTTTATATATATATATATACGCTTTTTTACCCTTCTAGACAGTCTGAGCTGGGGTTTTTATAAGTTTCTTTCCATTCATAAGATTCCCCAAATTTTCCAAGTAGGCCACTCCTGTAAGCCATTTGATGCACAGACCCTGGCATGCCAAACTCTCCCACTGAGGGACTATTCAAAGAGCAAGGGTTCTGCAGCAGAGGCCTTGCACACTGCTATTTGTCGGAGTCACAACAGCATATGCACAGAAATAAAAATGAAGAGGCTTCAGCAGACAGAACACAAGGGAGTGGAAAGGATTCTTGCCTGAAGTGAGGTGGGATTGGATCTTAGGTCCTTGGCCAAGTGTTCTGTTCTCCTTTGTAGATGCAGAAATTTAGATGTTCCCCGCATCATGCAGGTTCCAGGAAAATCTATTATAATGCAGTTACATGAATAAATACATCCACGGCCATGGGAGAAGAGCACTCCAGTCTAAACGCAGCCAGACCTAACTCTGGCACGTACAGAGGTATCCCATACAAAGGCCCTCTCTGCCAAAGGCTACCTGAGCTACACCAGTGCAGCCACACTGTACAGGAGCCAGAAAAGAGTCTTGCTCCATATTTTTCCTGAATCAGAGGATGTTTGTTTCTGGAGCAAAATTTTTCCCGTGTCCAAATCTATAGAATGACCATTGCTGAGGACACCTCCTTCGTGCCACATGCAAGGCATGCTGCTATTCCACCTGTGCACACACAGTGCAGTCCTCTCTGTTGGTGTCCCACACCAAGACAGATCCTGCACTACAGCACATAGTGGTCCTACATAATAATCTCCAAAGTCCACTTTGTTTACAGTGTTAATGTGTTATGTCAAGCTAAGTTCTCACCCTTTTTCCTACCAGCCTGGTCTGTGAGGTTTGTATTTCCCTCTCTCAATCAATAATTGCTTAAGTAGCAAATAGAATTCCCATCCCCCAGCACTAATAGGCCCTCATGCAGTCAGGAAGCATCAAGATGAACCCTCAGTTACCACTGTGCACCCTGTTTAATGTATGCATTTTTATGGCCTCTGATGTATATGGTTCCATTACTGTCTATGAATGCAGAGTACTGGAGCTAGTTAATGTATTATTTATTTTATTACCCCTTTGTATAAGCTGGTATTTGCAATTTGGAATTTTATATACTTTGGTTCTATAATGGTTTCATAATGTGTACACAGCTCAATAATTAAAAAAATATATCTTACCACCTCACCTCCAGAGCCGAGTGTGTTTGTGCTGCTAACTGCACATTCCGGCCAGCACTGGTCCCGCATTGTCTGCCAGTCCCTCTGCTCCTGGCCCCAAAGGCCTTGCCAGTCCCACTGTCAGGACACAGCCCTCACCTCACCCTGAGAAATGCAGCACCATTTTGTTCTTCCTCTTTGGGACCAGAGGGAAGTTTTTTAGAATTTTAGAGTTTTCAGATTTTTAGACCTAATATGCGATTGTCTGGCATGTCCCCTTCATTTCCAAGGATGGAGCCCCATGAGCACAAGGGCTGCCTGTCTGCCGCAGGCTCAGCCCCATGCAGGATTTCACCTGAGCAGCAGCAGAGGTAGTTTCCCTCACCAACAAAGCAAGTTCCTGCCGGTACAAGCCATCATGCAGCACACTGGGCAACAGGAAGGACTGAAAAGAAGAGGCGATTTCTCTCTCCTAACAGGGCGATCAGTGTGTCCTACATCCAGCTCTGGCTGCCCAGTCCTAGCCTGGATGTCCTGCAGCACTGCTGATTCTCCTACCGGCTCATGATGAGGAGCTTGTCACTCCTCCAAACAGCCTGGAAGTTCACTGTCAAAAATTTACAGCCATATCCCTTCAGATATCACAGCCTTGCTACACAGCTGTGGTTATGGATTTGATTAAGTACTTCTGCTTCGTTCAAATTTTCAAGCTAAACTATGACCTGTCCAAATACATATGTATAAGAAAGCATAGCACACTATTACTTTGTATCTTCCTCCTCATGGATGCCAGCCAAACCACATGGCACTTGCACAGAAACCCTCTGGTTTCAGTACCGGGTCTGCAAAATGCCGCTCTGCCACCACAAAGGGTCTCTACCAGTTCCTTGGCTGGTAGAGGTCCTACCCTTAAACCAGCTTGTCCACTGGACAGGAAGATAAATGCTGGGGATTGTTTGATTGTGGTTCTCTGCAGCAGCACAAGCACATGTTGGTTTTGGCTAAAAAGGCACCAGTAATTCAATGTCTGCAGAGGATTGTGTCTTACTGCTGCTGGGAGTGGTTGGAGGCATTGTGAGGCTCTGTGATAACGTATTTAGCAAGGGGGGGGGCGGGAAGAGAAGTTATTGTGCAGACGTAATTGTGGCCAGAGAAGAGAGGAGTAAGAATATATGAGAGGAACAGCTCTGCAGGCACTCAGGTCAGTGAAGAAGATGTGGGAGGAAGGGCTCCAGGTGCTGGAGTGTGCTTCCCTGCAGTCCATGGTGAAGACCACGGTGAAGCAGCTGTGTCCCTGCAGCTCATGAAGGTCCACGGGGATGTGTGCAGCCCCTGGAGGGCAGTCCACAGAGATCCACCCACACCTCCTGGAGGAGCCCCACCCCAGAGCAAGTGGATGCTCAAAAGAAGGCTGTGACCCCAAGGGGAACCCACGCCAGAGCAGCCTGTTCCTGAAGGACTGCACAGAGGTGGAGGGGGGGGAGTGGGGAAGAGACCATGCTGTAGCAGTTTGTGAAGAACTGTAGCAGTTCGTGAAGGACTGTGACCTGTGGGACGGACTCACACTGGAGAAGTTTGTGGAGGACTGTCTCCTGTGTGAGGAAGCCCACACTGGAGCGGGGGAAAGACTCCTGAGGAGGAAGCAGCTGCAGAAAAAAACATGTGATGAACTGACCATAACCTCCATTCCCCTGCACCATTAGGAGGGAAGGAGGTAGAGAATTGGGAATAAACTTAAGTCTGGAAAGGAGGGAGGGGCAGGGGGGAAGGTGTTTTTAATGATCATTTTACTTCTCATTATCTTTCTCTGATTTGATTGGTAGTAAATTCAATTAAGTCGAGTCTGTTTTGTCTGTGATGGTAATCAGTGAGTGATTTCTCCCTGTCTTTATCTCAGCTCATGAACCATTCATGATATTTTCTCTCCCCTCTCCAGCTAAGGAGGTGGTTGGTAGAGCAGCTTTGGTGGGCAGCTGGCCTCCAGCCAGGGTCCAACCACCACAAATGCAATACTAAAAACACCAAACTGACACAGAAAGGATTAAGACAGCATCGGGATCAGGCAGCCTGACACAGGTCCTTGCACCCAGGCAAGTCACTGGAGGCCACCTTGCCCCAGCAAAGACATCTAGCAGAGACCCTGTGCATGCAGACACAGGGAGCAGGGGCCAGAGGAGGGAGCTGGTGCTCGGAGCACCGTTCAAGTCTGAGGAAGAGCTGTGGGCAAGTAGTGAGACCTGGGAAAGACTGAAATGAAGAAGCCTTAATTGTGTCAGTGTTCAGCACACAGGGGAGTGAGAACCCTCTCACTTTTTTCTCTCCGTTGAATAAAGTATCAATGTTAACAATACTCATACAGAAGGAAAAAAGCCCAAACCAAACTTAATTATGCAGGTCTTTAGGAGAAAGAAAAAACAAAGCTGGAGTGAGGAGAGTTCCAGGTTATGTGGCACCAAAACAGGGAAAGCTATTAATCCAGACCCCATAACCCATAAACAAAGACTGACAACACCTGGTAGAGAGGGTTAGACACTCGAAAGGATAATACTCTGCCATGACTATCAGCATTTGTATCCAAAATATTTGTGTCAGAGTATTAGCTAGAAAGAGGACTGGATGACTTATGATGAAACCCCTGGGTAGGACATATGGGTTCAGTTTCAGCATCTCCTGTAACCTTCCTGTATAAGCCTGGCCACATTCTCTCTCTGCTCACCATCTCTTTGACTCAGATGGTGATTGCCATGCCACAGAGGCTGCCTGGCTGCGTGTGTTTACAGTCCTCCTGGCAGAGCCCACCCTGCTATCAGGTGGGACCAGCAAGCACAACAACTCAAAGAACTATTGCCAGTCATAAATTGTTTTAAACCAGCTGCTACCCCACACAACTGAGTTGATATCAGTAACCAGTGCTAGTAACAGGTGATAGAAGCAGCAGAGTGTTTCAGAAAGAAAGCTTTCCCTGTTTAATTTAACCAAGTACACACACACACACACATGCAAACGAGACAGTTTTTCAAAAATGAGGATGCAGATGAGAGATTCAAGGACAGTTCTAACTTGCCCTCTGTCAATTTACAAGAGAATTTATTCCAGACTATTCATACATGAATATTTAGCATGGCAACAATTACATCCAATGACACCCATGAGATACATAGTACTGAAGACCCTCTCCAAGGAACATGCACAATGCTTGATGTCAATTTTTTAACTGAACATTTGGTTTTTAAGAATTATTTTTCTTTAGACCTTTCAATAATATTTCCTTTAATTATTATATTAATTCATCTATATTGCTGCCATATTTTATAAATGAGAGGTATGATTGATTCACATGAGTAGAAATGGATACGTGACAGGAAGTAAAGGGGAGAGACAGTGGCTGCTGAGGCATGTTAAAATAGCCTGTGGTCAATCTTATTCTTAATGCAAAGACCTTGTTTTTGTTGTATAAAGGATAAAGGAGGGGGAAGGGAGAGAGTCAGTTAGGAGCAATCACTCAGGGCTTAAATAGCACAAACCTAAAGACATATGAAAAAGAAAGTGGCTTCAAGTCCTCAAATAAGGTTTAACATGAAAACCACAAAATAGCGAACATAAGGTCTATATATGGCTAGGCAGAATGCTTTTCTGTATGGATAAGTCATTTATTTTCAATATGAAGCTCTCTGGTTATCATGCCCTATTATAAGCTCTTGCTGTGGAACACATTATTAGTTGGGAAGAAGAAAAAAAAAGGCAATGAATATTCATGCTAACATTCCAGATACAAACCTCTGACAAATCCAGTAAAATGGAAACCAGGGAATACTGAGGTCACAACACATGCAACTAGAGTTGTGATGACTTGTCTTGAGAGCTTATTTAATTCGGGGTCTACATTAAACTGGACATCATTCCAAAGGAAATGTTTACCCAGGATTGAGATGTCCTTTGCTGACCATGGAGCGTGTTTCCAAAGCAGGCAGTACAGTATCTGTGATCTTCAATTCACATGGATGCTGACTCCACTGCAGAAATAAACGCAACAGGCATAGCCCCAAACCAACACCTGGAATCAGCTTTCTGCTTAAAGTAGGACCTTTCTCACTTCCAACAGCTTTCTAGTAACCCCTAAAAGTGCTGTCCAGAGCCTGGATGACCATCCATCTCTTCTGCATTGTGCCAAGGAGAAAATCTTTTGCCAGGAGCAAAGTGGATTTTAGCAGTTTTAATAAAAAGTGTACTGACAATGAAAGAGGTTTCTTAGCAGGCTAGTCTTCTGCTGGCCCATATTACTCTGTAAAAGACATTTGTGGTAGTCCACTCGATGTTTTCCACAAAATACGGAAAACCATATAACAAGAATCCTTGGTTTAGAACAATTAAATTTTATTAAACTCTGTAATGAGGTTTTGCAGCCTTCTGAAAATGTGTTCTTTAGGGGAATGACAAGTTGCTTTACCTAAAAAAGTGGTCCTGGAATTCTTTCACAAGGCGTGGGAGTGTATCTGCATGTGTGGCCTGAGCAGTACAATCCTCAGAGAAATCTACTCAAAACTCCACCTGCCAGTTGCATGGTTGGATTTGATAGTATAAACCCCAGACACTACGGAACTGTCTTCTAGGCAAAAATATGAAGTTGCAGCACATTATTCACTGAGTTAGAAAAGAACAAACATTTAATTATTGCAAATTTAAAAGAAAAATTCTGTAGGACTGGGATAAGGAGATAAATCATTAAGGGATTAGATACTGCTGAACAGAGTAATGCAACGAGGTCAGGAAATGAAACTAAGCCTTTGGCTCATGAGCATTCCCCTAAAAAAGCAATGGCACTGCCTCGCTGAAATTAATTTAGCCCTGTCCATGCCACCCCTTAGACATTGTGGGAGAAGTCAGATATTTGCTGCTGTTCATTCATTTCTAAAAGATTTTGTTTGGTAAAAATTCTGCGTCTCTGTCCTGTCCATCTGAGAACTATGAGATTGGTGGCACTATTTACCAAAAATATTCAGTAACATCTTCTTCACACTCTGCAACCAGTTTCTTGTTTTCCCACTAATAGTCCAGATGGTGACTGCTCTTTGTAAGAGGACTGTTGCTTAATTTTCTACAGGCAAAAGTTTCAGCTGTGGTGGACATTTCAATTTGTGATTATTTCTCCTGTAGACTGTTTACCATTTACAGTTTAGCCAAGGCAGCAGAGACAAACATGAATATTTAAGGATTAGACTTGTCTTCTGTCTCAAGTATAGGCCTCCCCAAAAACCTGACAACTTATCGTACAGTATGCAAGCCTTAAAAATTTTAAAAATAATACAGCAATAATCAGGATCAGCTGAAGTCTCAGTTCTTATTGGGAGAATACTGTGAAGTCATACCATGAGGCAAAGGAGCAGCTGATGCTGATTTGGACTCAGCAGCACCACCCTTTCCCAATTAGGCTAATGACGGTGTTGATAAGGTCAGAATACAGAGATAGAAAATTATATAAATTTAAGGAATTCCTATCTGAATGAGAATTATGCAATTCTACCACTCTCTGTAAGCTCCATCTTAAATAGTTAGTAGGCATTAATCCAAGATTGGAAAAACTACAAAATGCAGTTTATTTTTAATATGTATATTTTTCTATCTGTCAAATAAGTTTCCTCTCAGGTGGGACCCTATTAAGGCTTGCAACTCTTTTTGAGGTGCTGTGTAGACCAACCATGTGCACTGTGGCTTTTGATCACCTGAAGGAGAGATTCCAGGGAGGATTAGGCATTATAAACCATGTTGAAGCTTTTACAGAGGAGCCTAAAATAAGGCTACTAGAGCCTACTCCTGGCTCATTGTGAGTTGTTGAGGGATGGGAGAGACCCTCCCAAATGTAATTTGTCCCTTGAGATCTCAGCCACTCTCTAGAAGTGTGTATCTGTTTTCACTTGGTTACTTAGGGTTCGTTTGGCAATTAGGCTCTTTCTGTAACTCAGAGATGTGTAAATTTAGGGACCAACTCAGGGCTTTGTGCCTTAGGGAAGAAGGTTAACGTATGCAAATGAGATTTACTTGGACTGTTTTGTCACTGTATTGCCAGAATTTTCATTTGGGCAATCAAAGTATAATAAGGTTTTACTGGCCACTTGAGTTACAATTCCAGGAAGTTTACAACTGCTTGAATATAGAGCAATATTTACGTATTTGTGCTGTTATGGCATACAGACGCTTTCTGATTTTGTTGCATAACCCTGACCCTGTGACACCATTTTCAGGTTTTATCTCTCTGCTCAGCATTTCCTCCCCTCACGGAGCGTTATCACTCTTGATTCATCGCCCTCAGTGACAGCTCACTCTGCTCAGTACAATTCCTGGTCTTGTACACTTTCTATTGCTTCTTCTTTCTTAACAGAACTTCTCTATTTATTTCTAACCCTGAATAAATTTGAAATAACCTGAGCTATTCTGGACAAATAAACAATGAAGTCTTTAAAAATCTAATAAAACCTTCTTAATCTCTTCATGCATTACTGTAAGTAAATGGAGATTATTTTACTTTAATTTTTGAAGCTGCAGTCTGAGAAGAAAATAATTTTATATTGTGCTGACAATCATCTTTCTCAATTATGTTTGAAATACTAATTTCCTTGACTATAAGCTGTAGGCCACAGATGCAGATACTATTGAATTCACTTAGGGGAGTGGCTGAGGGAACCATTTGGTGCAGTGTCTTTAGTGACTTATGCCAAGTCACCCTCCTTCCAAGTTGCAACCACAATCCTGCAACCACTTAGGCAGGCTCCTTAATCTTCATGAGAGCTCACTGAAGACCTGTTTTCAAATGAAGAATTTTCCTGTGCACTGCTGTTTGTAAGACTGGGGCAACTGTGAAGCCCAGCAAGTCCTATTCCCTCTCTATGCTTCAAAATTTCCTGGATTTATGTTATCAGATAGAGAACACCTTCTCAAGTATAGCTGCTTTATGTTGAAATTACACACATACACACAGAGCCATCACTCATGCAATGAATTCAGGAAAATTATGATTAAAAAAAAAAAAAATCCTTCTATTACACTCTCAAGAATATTTTGAATACACAATAAAATAACAATACCACTGGTAAAAGAAAGATCATAAAACAGGGCAGGGATTCAAGGAAAGAGTCAAGAAATAAGAGATTATACAGTTAAATTCAGAGGTTTACATATGTCCCTGTGAATGCAAAAATTTGCATCCAATTTTTTTTTTAAATGCAACATACTGACAAGAACAGCTATTTCAAGGAGCACATCTGTCTTTTTTGCCTCCTTTTCTTAAGAAACCTTTCAATTTAGGAACATTGCACAAAAGTTCTTATCCATGAAAATAACCCACTCACACTCAAACAGCTGATATGGAATCAGAAAGGTAGGATCAATTTCCTTTGGCTCACCTCTGTCTGAAGGTCCTTGTATTCCCACAAAAGGCCCCTTATTTTCCATCTCACCTCGCAGCAAATCCACATCCACAGTCACTCCAGTCCAGCACCATCCTGGCTGCATCCCTAGCATAAAGTTCCTGTCCAACAGTTGTAATTGGACATACTCTCCCTCTCTTATCTCAGCATTAAAAAAAGAAAGCCCTCCAAAAGCACACCCTGTGCTTTCTTTAGGTCAGGTGGACAATTGAAGGTTTGCTGATGATATTTCCAGCAATTCCCCCCCCATACTGTGAAAACAATTACAAGTGAACAAGAGGTACCAACCAGCTCACACTGAAACCTGTGATTCATGCAAATAGCATCCTTCCAGAAGTCTATGGACTTTAAAAGCACACGTGCAGTGATTCAATAGAGCCATGCTGTGAATAGCTGGCATTGTAAATATGGAATTTATGGCCTTTCTAGCTATGATTTTTCTAACAAGCCTTTAGCAATGGTTACTCATTCTTTCTTTGCATCTTTCAGTCTGGATTTATCTCAATAGCAGAAAAAGGCTGGGGAAATTAAAAACTGGGGCAACACTAGACAGCCTCTTGTAAGACCACAGGTTGGAAAGCCAGGTGCAAAGGCAGTGGGTGGAAGCATTTGCTGTGTGAGAGGAGAGCTGGATAAAGCAGCTCAGCACATCAGAGCTGGGGATGTCTCCACTACCACGAGTGGCAATTATCCCAGTAATGAAAAGTGAGGCAGAGATAGAGTGCTACTTTCTTGCCCTGTCTGTTGTATGAGGCAGGCAGAAAACTTAGTTCTTGCAGATATGTTTGTGCCAAATCTGTTTCTCTGTAGTGTTTTCTTTCTGGCAGGAGCCCTGGCAGTCATCAGCAAGAAGAATTCCTTTGGCTCAGAGGGGCAGCAAGCAGCATGCAGCACTCTGAGAGGCCTGGATGTGTCCCCTCTGCCTCCCTAGCCGGCTGCAGACCTGCGGGCTGGTGCCTGGGTCAGGCAGGGCTCTGCATTCCTGCACGTCATCCTGCCCTGAGCTGGGAGCTTGGAGGCCCCACCAGGAGTTTAGGCCACCTTCTTGGGACGTTTTGCCAGAAATCTTGCTGTGTACAGCATGACAGTATCCAGGCAGCATGGGGCACCTTCAGCTTCATCTCAGTCTCCTAGATATCTGCCCAAATCTAAGTGCCCATAAAATTCTCTGTTTGCCCAGCCCTTTGCTCTCTACCTCTCTTCACCATCACCAGTTTCTGCCAGTTTTGTGTCAGAAAGGGAAGGAGACAAGGTTTCTGAGCTCCTCAAAGATCCCAGTGATTGATGCTGCAAAAATCATATTAAAAAAAAAATGTGTATTGCACATATGTTCCAAATATTGTCCAGCACTGGATCAATGTAAGTATATTTTTCCCTATTAAAATTATTGGGGAAAAAAACAGCCTTTTATTGGAGCTATGATGATTTACACCAACTGATGTTCTGTTGCTTTATGCTCTTCTTATTTTCAGAACAGCAGGGAAAATTTCACTATTATAGAAAAACCCCACAGATGCTGTTGTTAATTTCCTGTAAGTTTTGAAGGCTAGTAGTTGTGTTTTCTTCTCTTTTGCTCTCTCACTCTCTCTCTCAAGAACAATCAGAATAATAGAAAAATATACAATGTTGTTATGATTACATCTTTTTTTCATGCCTTGGTCTAATTTTTCCTACACTTTTGTTTATACTCTTCTGGAAGAAGGAATTATTTGAGCAAGAATCCTTACAAAGAGAAATTATAGTCATCTTACACCTAATGTATCACTGAAGAAGAAAAAAGGATTTATTATCCTTCAAGTATCTTTTCATGATGAATTTATCTCAGCAGGTGGACTCAATCTATGTAGGATAGGTAAGCATAAAATATGATCCACAGATTTTAGAACTACTTTAAAATAGCTATTTATTCTGGTGCCTTTACTAATAAGTGTTTCACTTTATACTGAAAGAGATTAAATTGAAGTTCCTCTACTCCTTGATGAAGTATGCTTTGGCAAATAAGTGTTAAAACTATTCTGTGGCTGGAAAGGCTTATTTTCTTACACAAAACTAATAAATTAAAAAATATTTGTCCTTTTTGTGTTTCATTTTCTTCCTCTGTTCCTTCGTCTTTCCTTTCCTTTCCTTCCTCTTAAATTCTCCCCTGCCCTAATTTACACACACACTCTATTAACTTCACATTTTTAAGATTATCATCTATAAGCAAAAATAGCTTACATGTTTGCAATACTGGTCAAGGATAACATTCATACCCTTGACAAGAGACTCTCTCAGCTATAATCTACTTCAATTCTAATTGCTGAGTTATCAAAGCCGGAGACCCTCTTGTGCTCTGTCAGTTCCTACCTCGCTGCTGAAATACCAGCAGTGATGATGGTGCTGCTGCCAGCTTTGGCTTGCATCACACCTGCCTTGGAATTGTTTGGGAAGGGTCAGCAATTTCACATGAGCATGAAGAGACTCTCTTTGTTTGAACCAGTTAGAGGAAAAATTCTGTGTCTTCCAGACTGTGTGTCTGCAATGAAGGAATAGCTGTTGCAAAATATTAAGTACTCTTCAGCTACCAAAAAAACACAAACCTCTTATAAGGAAAATTGAGCTATCTACTTACCTGAGCTATTAAATAGCCTCCTCATTGATTTGAAAGTGCCTGACAATAAATATGACTATCTGAGCATAGATACTCTCCTTCTCATATCCACCCTACTCAGGTGGGCCCAGAATTGCAGCATTTGGGACATGGTCAAACCTGGTTTTCATAGCCAGAAGAGCCGTTTCTCGTTCTGCTCTTGCACGTGCTCTGGAGTAAAGCACAGACAGGAAGGAAGCCAGTGGGCTGAGGTGGGGCCGTGGCTGCGTGTGCCGCTCTTACTGCCTGCTCATAAAAGCTGCTGCAAGAGCTCAGACTGCTCAGCATTTCCTGGCTGCTGTGTCTTCATAGTTTGCAACTGATCTAAAACAATAGAGAGCAGACAGTGTAACTTGTTTGCCTGCTGCTTGACTTTCAGTCCCTTCTGGACCCATTCATGGCAGCTGGAACACCGGTGAAAGTTGTGATATCACATTATCTGTAGGCATTGTCGGAAATGCACTTGTGCCATGGAATTGTGTGGCAAGAGCATTCTCACCACCCTGGTGACCTTTTCACGAATAAACCAAAATTACCTCAGTCTTAGCAAAGCCAATGTTGTGATTGCAAAGGCTGTTTTGAGCTTGTTGTTTCTATGTTTATTTATTTTTGATTTTTCAAAAAAAGTGTTTCCTTCTGAAAAAGTGTTTTCTTCTTTCTTAGCACCAGGAAACACTTTTTTTAAAATGAAACCTGTAATTTGAGTCTAATTTGACCTGACAGAGTCAACTGACCATGCAGTTACTTGGCACCTGCTGAATGCCTCCCCATTAAGCCAAATTTACGCTAATAAACAGCAGTCATCACCATTCACTGTCACTGGCATGAACGAGTTACCTGAGACACCTCCCAGTCAACATAAATCTCGATGAGGTACATTCCAGTTTTCATTCTCATCCCTTTTCACTGCTGAAGATCCATCTGCCCACCAGGCACGTGGGACACTCGGTGGCTCCTCTCCCGTTGTGGATCCCCGGCAGAAGGAGGGATGGCGCCGTGTGCTGCCGACATATGCTAACAGCAAACTGCCATGGCTTTCTGGCAACCTCATCTGTGCTGCCCTGCATGTTGGGAAGCAGACCTCAGGCTTTTATTTTTCCCATCCCCACCACGTGCAGGAAAAAAGTGGGATCAATTGCAGAACTAGTTGAAGCCTTCATTTTGCTTTTCCTGTGTTTTTAACTTGTTCTTATTTTGTAAAGAAGTATTTTGAGTTCATTTATGTTTCCAAAAGTTCTGAAATCTACCTGCTTAGACTGCTGTAATATTTTATTTTGTTTTAAGATTATTTTTGCATTACTTTAGGACATGCCAGAAGTAGAAATGCATAATATGATTTATACAGTTCAAAGCTGTTATGCTGTATTCTGTCACGACATAATACAATTGTTAAAATGTTAACATGGTTTATTTTATGGTTTCTTGGTTTTAGCTTACGGTAAGAATAATTAAGTCTAACTTCTGCACAGTACAGTGTGAAATGCTGTCATTTGCAGATGAAGATGTGCTTTATTGGATGGCAATGACATTGCCTGACAATTTTTTTATGTTTTGTTTTGAATGTGTTCTGTTTACATTGAAGTTAAATGAAGTTAAATGGTTTGGAGAAGAAGTTAATGTAAAACTTTTATTTCAACACAAAATTTTATGTAAGAAAGAAATATTTATATAGATATGATGTAGTTTAAGTTGCCTTAAATTATTTGAAAAATAAAATAGAGCAAAATATAATATAAAATAAAGTGATGGAATTTTTCAGCAATCTTCAAGTTAATATTGTATCAGAATTAGCAAGGAACAACTATGACAACAAAGTGACAATATTAAATATTAAATATTATTTGTCTCAGTACAAACCACTTGTTACTATTTTCTATTTGGACATTAAGCTATTGACTGTAACACTTTGGTTTTGTCCATTCAGCCAATTCCTTATCCACATACTCGTCCATCAAATCTGTACCTCTGCAATTTAGAGGCAAGAATGTGGGGGACCATATCAAAGGCCCTGCAGAAGTCCAGTTAGATGACATCAGTAGCCTTTCCTTTGTCCAGTGCTGCAGTCACTCCATTCCTATACAAGGCATGGGAAAAACAAACCCCAAATTCTTCATCTTTGTCAATATGGATTTTCAGATATCTGGGAGATTTTTTTATCTTGAGATTGAGGAATTTTTTTCCACCTATCCAAAAATTCCCATGGGCTGGCCAGAGGCATAGGTGTTGTGTGTTCACTAAAAAAGTGCAACCCCTCTCAGAAACACTGAACCTAATGATGTGGCATGAGCACATTTTCTTCCCGAGAAATCTTTGATGCAAATATGGAGGCCTTAGCACATGCATATTTCTAGCAGCAGTCACCATGTTTTTCCAGGTATCCAAGCAGTTTGAAATGACAGACTAAGCCTCTTCCCCAGTGACCCAGTTAGCACACAGGACCACAATAATCCTACAGCTAAACACGGGCACCACTTGTATACACAAATTTAAATCCTTTCAATATTAGCAATACTACCTGGCTCCTAGGACATCAGATCTCTGAATTCTTTACAAAGGAGCAGTATCCATCTCACAGCTTTTTAAATGGTGAAACAAAGGCATCACAGGGCAAGATGACTTGTCCCAATTCACCCTCAAGGCCAGCAGCAGAGCTGGGAACAACAATTCAAGTCTTTCTGATGCTAAAATTCCCACCTTCTCAAATAAAGCCAATGACCTCATTGCCGTTTGTGATGAATAACCCATTTATTGTATACAATGAATGGAGCATTACAGCAACACAAATCTGTCATTTTCCTCTATAGTGGATTCCTCTTGGGCTGTCATGAAGTGTCGCTTGAAAATGCCTTTTTTTTTTTTTTACCTAAATGTGTACCCAGGGTCAAAATTCTCTGTATGCAGATGTTTATTTTTAGGTATCATTTGTATTGGTTGCTAGTGAATGCTTAACTTTCACAGAGAGTCAGAAAAGGTCATCGCTATAGTAAAGCTTTGTATAAACTAACAACTCTGTCTTGGTTTCTTATTTAAAGGGAATAATATATTGCACAAAAAATACTCTGAAAATGTTCTATGGCAAAAAGAGATGAAAAATCTATTTTTATTCAAGCCTGCAGCATGCCCTAAAAATTTGGGGATTTTAAATATGCTGAATGACATACACCCATAGATATGTCAGATAATTTACACAGTATGTAACGGGAGTGATAATGATCTTACATCCTCAGAAAGAAAGCTTTGTTAAAGCAAAGTTGAGTTCATGCATACATCACAATTAAACTAAAGAGAAAACCTGGCCCTGGTTCTAAAAAGAGAACATTGGCATACCTAGAAAATCCCTGTTATGCTCAATTAAAATTTTTAATATTCGAAAGTCAGGGAGCTCATTCTTTAGGTTCTGTAGTTAGTGAGTATCCCTTCCTACCTGGCACTGACCTCCACCAGCCTTTTAGCTCACTGTAGACAGAGGCCATACCTCGACTTTGCAAATCCAGAGTATCACAATCACACATGAACTTGATTCCTGCTTGTTTTGTGTTACCTGATATTCCTATAATCCCACCAGGAGGATGTCTTGAACTGCTGGGGGCGTGGAAAGCCATTTTGTTAGCATATCCTCTTCCAATATGTTTGGAGAATGACTTTACAACTTTCTTTAGAAAAGAAATGGAAATGCCATTTGTGAGCAAGCTTATTTGGGACACACAGGTCCTGACTCTCTTCTTCTAGGAAGGGACCCTTTGGAATCCTGTACTGACCTGGAGCTTTATATCCTCTTCACTTCTGTATGTGTTCATTGGGCTTTCTAGACCATTCTGGATCTTGAGTTCAAAGGCTTCAGGTTTCCAAATTACCTGCTCAGATATCTGTGCACACTGTAGCTGCATGCACAGACATTCTGAAGAATAAAAGGTGAATTATTAGTAGCAGCTTAAGTCACAAGAGCAACTAAAATATGAACACGCTTTTGTGGCCCTTCTGTGAGGTAAAAAGGGAGAGAATCTAGTTCTGTGATCTGGATGATGGTTATTTAGAGTAAGTGGAAAAAAAATCATGGTGGTTCAGGATTAGGCAATCCCTGGAGTTCAGTCTTTATATTTGCAGGTTTAATACTGTTGTGCTTGTTCAGGGTATTGCTTTTCAAGAGGTTTGAATGATTAACAAGTTCAGCTTAGGAGACGTTTGGCTGAGCAGCGCTATGTCAGCTTGGAAGGAGCAGGGACAAAGGTACAGAAAGTCAAACCAAGGAGAGTTATTTGGGGTGTCATTCGCATTAGAGTTACTCAGATAGAAGGAACTTCTGGAATTACATCCAGTCCTATTCTAGTCCCTCAGATTTCCCCACTCAAAAGTGTTTTATACTGCTGCAGCTGTCTGCTTTTCAGAGTAATCAGACAATTTTGGACACAGTTGGACAAAGTCGTTTTCTGGTTTATGTTTCTGTACTAGAGCGCATGAAATGTACATGACTTAGAAGAAAGCATGATGTTCAGTGTTCCCTTTAAGGAAGGGGGGAAGAAAAATAAACCTTGTCAGTGCTGAGGATTTTAAAACACTTAGATTTAACTGACACAAAGAAGTTATTTTTAAATGTTGCCTTTTGTGAAATCTCTAGTTTTTTTCTTCAAGCTGTGTCAAGTGGCATAATAAAGTTGCCTCAGACATGAGAGGTTGTAGCAATTTCCCCAGCTTTTCTTTTCCTTTCTATAGCAGCCCTGGGCACTGTTAGTTGTGCTCATTTTGTAGCAAAGCTTCTTGCAGTGGGAGGGAAATTGTGGGAGAGCACTTGTGGAACGAGAAAATTAAAATAACAATGGAGCCATGTTGTGAGGTGCAACCCTCTGTCACTGACTCAGCACGTTCTTGTACATGTGGGTGATGGTCTGCATGAATTATACTGACCTAGTTGACTCAATCAAAGAATCTGAAATAAAATGGTACTAACAACTTTGGGGCTTCAAGGGTTATTAAAAGTGCCCACAAAAATCTTGGGTACATTGGGCTGGGAAAGGAAGGAAATAAACATAGAAACAGGATGGGAAAGAGGGATTCAAGAGAGAGTTGTAGAATAAGCATGAATGCTGTTTAGTATTTCTAATTTTAAAAATGTGCATATTTGTCCTGGTCAAAACTGGTTAGAACTCATAATTTTAGAATGGCTCAATGTGCAAAATTTTTTACCAAGGATTAGGTTCTTCAGTTGCCGTAAACTTTAGCAGAAATTATGGGGCAATGGATACCTTTTCTCCATACCAATTAACAGCAGAAAAAAAGACTTGGGGGAACATCTGGGATGCTGGGACTGTCAAGAGGGGATGTGGTATTAACAAAAGACAACAAGCAAGCACATGGTATAGGAAAAACCCTCCATCAGCTTGAAAACATGGTGAAACAAAGCAGCAGGAGACTATTGGTTTTGGAATATTCTTCTTATCCTGCCTCCTTTAGCATTCTGATTTTGTCCCTGTCTCTCTCGGTCCTTCTATTACAGTGCTGTGTTGGTCTGACCTTAGCAGGAGGCACTGTGAAAGGAGGCACCCTGTTCTGTGAAACCAGACATTCATCTGTCCCCTGTAGTCTAGAGAAACCCACAGTCCAGTGCACTGCAACAAACCTATGTTGGATTGGGAAAAAAAGATGGAAATCACACTTCCCAAGTGTCCCAAAGTAAGCGTGGGTTGGCATGGCCATACCTTGTAGTACTGGCAGAATGGTGCTAACCCACATCCCATGTGGGCCTATTTGATGTTATGGGAGAGAGGGAAGAAGGCAGGAGGAGGGAGCACAGTAATAGCTGCAAGCTTTCCATCAGCTTTGCTCCTCTGCAGCCATAGCTGTGGTGAATAGGAAGGCTGGGCCATAGCTGGAGGCATGCAGAGAACTGGGCAAGCCAGCTGTGCCGAGTGCTGCCACACTGAGACCTATCCTCCACCTGCCTTTGTTAGCAGCCCACCTCCCCACTTCCACGAGCAAGACAATGCCAAGTCCTGCTGTGCCTATGCACACTGGGGATGAGGACTGAAAACCTGAGGCAGTGCACAGGGCAGTGTTAGCCAGAAAAGAAAATTTTTACTTGCACCTGTTTTCCTAAAATTTTCTAGCTTGCCTTGAGAAAATTGTCCATAGAAGCATGCACAGTATATACGTGCCTGTCTCCGTGTTCAGAGAGGATGTGTAGGGAAGGATGTGGGATTTGTGGGAAAGGGGAAGGAAAACATCCGTACGACTTTATCAGCATGAGTTTAAAGGGAACAAATTTGGATTAAATACAAAAATTATTCAGGTAAGGGAGAAATGTACCTTTCACCAACCTTAGACCATTGTTAGCTGCACTTAGACTCAGTTCTTAATTTGACTGGGACATGTGAAAACATAGAGAGATAGAGAGGTGTGTCCTGAGTTCTGTTTGTAAGGTTTCGTTGCAGCTACCAGGATTAGATGTTTGTGGGTTTTTTTTTTTTCGCAAGGAAAAGAGAAACACTGAAAATTACTAGGCTTCTAAGGAAGTACAGCTAGTGGAATACAGTTATCAGCAGATTGCATGCTTTGATTTGGCCTGAATAAGTTAGGTGCATGAAAAAATGTGATTTACAGATTTCTCTGCAGTTTGCCTCTTTTGTAAGGTTGACTCATGCGCAGCAGATTAGATTGGTTTGGAATAATCATTCTGGAAAAACAAGTTGCATCTTTAAATGGTGTCCCTTTGAAGAAACACTGTACAATGCACAAATTGGAACTGAACTAAGTGTTCATTCTGAGTAAATCATTCTTGATTAGATGTATCCTTTAGTTTTGTGGATTAGTGACCCACAGAAGGCCATTTCTCTTCATACTATTTTTTGTTAAGCTTCCCTTTTTTCAAATGTATTTCAATCTTGATTTTGCTTCACTGAGATCATTGCTGTGAGGAAGCATTTGATATCTGCAACTCTAAATTCTAAATTGGGCTGTCAGAGGCTCAGGCTGTTGTTTTTATTCTCTGGATGTAAAACAGTGCATTTAAAGCTGACCTAGTATTCCATAACATTCATACCCTTCCCTATTCTGAATCCTTGTATAAAGTGGATTATTACTGCATACACGTATTTCAGACTTTTATACGTCCTGTGGTCCTTCCAGCCATTCCCTGGCTTCCATCCTCATATAGAATCTTTCCCGCTGTGCTGAGTGGGCAAACAATTGCATTTATTTTCCAATTTTTCTGTTGCAATGTCTGATTCTCAGACAGATACACCAGGAACTATAAACAGGGGCCTCCAGGACTAAATGAACTGGTTTAGCATATGGCTGAGAGCTCAGACCTTGCCAGTTCCCATCCTCTACAGATCTCAACAAGGCTTTCAGTTCACCAGAGGGTTTTATTCTCTCTCATCCTACTTTCAGTATCATTGTTCTTGGATATATCTTCATTGTCTCTGAAGATACATGTGGTCTGCTTCTATTAGCAGGAGCCTTGCACCGCAGGTGCCTTCCACCACGTCTGCCCTTGTGTATTTCCGTGGTGAATTGACCCTGGCTGCATGCCAGATGCCCACCAAAGCAACTCTGTCAGCTAGAAAACTTCCTCAGTTGGATAGGGAAGAGAAAATATAAGGAAATTATGATGGTCAAGATAAGAACAGGGAGAGATCATTCACCGCTTACTGTCACAGGCGAAACTCAGTGAAATCAGTCTAATTTATCAACAATGAAATCTGGATAAGGTAATGAGAAAACCAAATCTTAAAGACAACTTATTCCCACCCCTCCCTTCTTCCTGTGCTTAACTTCACTCCCAAATCCACTACTTCCTCCGCACCAGTGGCTCAGGGGAACCAGGACTGGGGGCTGTGGTCAGTTCATCACATGCTGTGTGTGCTGCTCCTTCCCCTTAAATGGGACTATCCTGCTCCAGCAGAGGACCCCTCCTACAGGAGACAATCCTCCACAAACTGGCATGGGTCCATTCCACAGGGTGCAGTCCTTCAGGCACAGGCTGCTGCAGCACCAGTCCCCCGCAGAGTCACAAGTCCAGCCAGCAAACCTGCTCTAGAGTGGGCTCCTCTCTTCATGGGTCTGCAGGTCCTGCCAGGAGTCTGCTCAGGTGTGGGCTTCCCATAGAGTCATATCCTCTTTTAGACATCCATCTGCTCTGGTCTGGGGTCCTGCATAGGCTGCTGGTGGATCTCTGCATCCCGTGGACCTCCATGGGCTGCAGGGGCACAGCTGCCTCACCATGGTCTGCATCGTGGGCTGAAGGGAATCTCAGCTCTGGTGCCTGGAGCAGCTCCTGCCTCTGCTTCTCCACCGACCTGAGCGTGCATGTTTCTCTCATGGATTCTCACTCCTCTCTTCTGCTGCGGTTGTGCAACATTTTTCCCCTCTTTTTAACTAAATTATCCCAGAGACACTACCAGTGTCACTGAGGGGCTCAGCCTTGACCAATGGCAGGTCCATCTTGTCTGGCACGGAAGTCACCCCTGTAGTCTCCCTACTACTAAAACCTTGTCATGCAAACCAAATAGAATTGGGCATGACAACAATCTAATGAGGCATTTGAGTCTGATTTGAGTCAGGGGGTGCTGGTCAACAGCAGCTGAACATGAGCCAGTGTGTGCCCAGGTGGCTAAGAAGGCCAATGGCATCCTGGCCTGGATCAGCAATAGTGTGGCCAACAGGACCAGGGAAGTGATTGTGCCTCTGTATTCAGCAGTGGTGAGGCAACACCTCAAACCCTGTGTTCAGTGGAATGTGTCCAGAGAAGGAGGAGCTGGTGGAGGTTCCTTGTGAGGAGCAGCTGAGGGAGCTAGGGGTGTTTAGCCTGGAGATAAGGAGGCTCAAGGGGGACCTTATTGCTCTCCTCAACCACCTGAAAGGAGGCTGTAGCCAGATGGGGATCAGTCTCCTCTCCCAAGTAACAAGCAATAGGACAAGAGGAAATGGCCTCAGATTGCACCAGGGGAGGTTTAAATTGGATATTAAGAAAAAATTCTTCACTGAAAGGGTTGTCAAGCATTAGAACAGGCTGCCCAGGGAAATAGTGGACTCACCATCCATGGAGGTATTTGAAAGATGCGTGGGTTTTAGGGGCAAGGTGCTTAGGGACATGGTTTAGTGTTGGACTTGGCAGTTCTGGGTTAATAGTTGCACTTGATGGTCCTGAGAAGTTCTTTTCCAATCTAAAAGATTCTATGAGTCTATTCTATATGTGATTTTATGATATCCTGGTTGTCTCTTAAAGAAAATAAATTGATGAGACATTTTTCTAAGACAAGATTCACCCTTTGTGCCAGAAGGTGAAAGTTGACCTTTGGATGCTAGAAACTTCATCCACAAATAACATTCATATTGTATTTGCCCATGAACAGGTTTTCCCTATTTGGAAAAAAATCTTTTCTATCTCAGTATTTTCTGAATTTATACAGTTCTTTTGTTAATGTAAAAGCTTTAGCAGGGGCTCACATACTCTTAGTGTAAACACTCAGTGCAAGTGAGGACCAGAGGTGTACGCTTCTATGAAACTGCCCTCTTCAGTTTTCACTTTATCAAATAAATTAAAGGTGCTTCATCTATACTTATAAGTACATCATTACTTCTAAGTGCTATATTATTATTATCGAAGTGTTCTTACACTGTCACAGAAAGACCTTGACATGCTGTAAATAACTTTGCCTCTCGCTTTGATACTACATAGACTCCTGCAATTGTGTTTATTGTCTGCAGGCATTATGGAAGCCTAATATGAAAGAACTGGAGAGCTCACACTCAAAATGAATGGATATACATTCTCTTTCTATTTAAGCTGATTTGCTACCTCAAGGAATGTTTGATACATCATCTTGGGCTTTGGGACTGAAAAGGTAGAAAGGGAATGGAAAAAAAAGCCCATAAACTGAGACTTTCAGAGCTTATTTTCTTCACCACCCCTTCAGTAAAAGAAGGAGAGGCAAAGCATTATGGAGGTAGCAGTGGCTGAACTTCAAAAGCTTCTTAGGTACGAAGTGGATGTTTAATTATCCTCTCTTGTGGAGGAAGTGCTCTGATCACTAATCTTGTACTAAACTCTCATATGATTTTTGGTAGTTGCTGTCTTGAGCTGGGCAAGACAGCCTGCAAAAAGCATTTGAAATATAACAGTAATTTAGTATTTTGGTGTCCAGTACCAGAGCAGAGAGACAAATAAATAGAAGTCACACCACATAAATGGCACAATAGTGGATCAAACTGCAAGATACATTAAATATCAAATTTTAATCTGTGAATAGAGTGTCTTTCTCTCTAAACAAAGTCTGTGGCAGCAGAAATATGAATGCTCATAATCATGAGTGTCTAATTAGGGAACAAAATAAAGAATGGACAAATACATAGCCACATCACCTTCCACAAAGGTCTGAAAACTTTTCTTGCTGAAAGAGCCTCTTCCTAGCATTGAAACTTGCATCTATTCACACAACTGCAGCCAGAGACTTGATGAAGCCTGTAAGAGTCTTTACTGTGCTGCACGCTGTTTGCAGATTATACAGATATATGGGAGAACAATGACATTATAAAATCCCTAGAAAGAGAGTTTGCATTATTTCCAGCAACCAGAAAATTTTTGCAAGACATTCTATAATAATCTGTACATTTTAATGGAATAATTTCCCAGCTATTGAAAAATCAGATATTTATACAGAGTGACACAAAATCCTTGAACCTGTTTCTTTCACCAGCCATTGTACCTATCTCTTCCTAATAATGGCTGAGTTTCTGTTATAACCATCCCTATATTTTAGCTTCCATATAAACCAGATGCTGAGAGAAAAAGACTGAAAATAACAACAGCATTAGATGTAAGAGAAATATATATATATTTATATATAAAGCCACCCTCCCCACTACATCAGGAAAAGGCTATGTTTACAACTGGCAGTGATTAAAAGACCCCAATGGATATATAGAGAATATGAAAGAAGTTGCTTATAGTGACTTCTAGCTGCCAGCTCTAGAATAACTTTCCAGTATAAGAGTCATGTACAAAACCTCCAGGCAATTAGTTTTCTAATGAAGCTTGATACATACAAGAACAGGATTATACGGCTTCACTGCTTGTGACTGGGGGCCTGCTGATGACCTGAAGGGTCTCTTCTGGTGCTGTATCCTAATTTGCAACTAGGTTTGTTTCTCCTCAGATAGCAGAGCCAACCCAGGGCTTGAAAAGTTGGCTGGTTCACATCTGCTTTCCTTTATCAAACAGCAGTTGCAGAATTTTTGTTGTTGTTGAGATGTGAGCCAGAAAGAAGTCCCCTTAGGAAAAAGAAAAAGGCCACTGTGCTTTTACTTCTGTTTTACTTGCTGTGTCTATGGGCAAAAGCTGCTCCTAGAATATTCTTGATTGAAATGCATTGATTTATTAGATTATGTATTGGATTGAAGTTTAAGAAGCATTATTAGTTTAATCCCTGTGTATCCATCTTTAAATGCTGTGCCCATCACAATGGTATCTGCACACTTTGGTAACTGAGTTGCAAGCTAGAAAGCATCATCAGAAATACTGAATTTGACTTGTCACTCCAAAAGATACCAGCAGTTTATTAGGATGTTTGTCTGAGAAAAACCTGAGTGACATCATTAGAATTTGGTAGCTCTCTTACTGAGTAATGTAGGGAAAAAACTTTATTTTTATGTGAATAGAGGATCATTTGCTTTCAAATGTAAATATGCCTGAGTTGCACTGAAAGTAGCTGGAGTTTGTGGTCACATCAGACAGAAAAAAATTATGCTGCTCAGAGGTATATTGATCACACTAAACAAATATCTAAAATATTTCCTTTTTCAGAGCCAAAATTTTAGTTCCATACATTAATGAGGTACAAATCTCTGTTCCAAAAGACTGTAATGACTTCCTCTGTAATGCTTGCTAGGGTGGTGGGTTTTTTCAGGGGATTGAACGATGTAGAGTGCAACCCTCTGCATGGCCTTCATAGGTGTATGGAAAATAATTTCAAATTTCAATGGCAATGCACATTGTATCATCACTACCACCTAGGCAATGACATTAGTTGCCATAGTAACCTCTGGTTGCATCCTTAAGAATTTTAAATGTTGACAGTTGGGAAGCATAGCTTGAAACACTGGGAGAAGAGCAGGAAAGAAGCAGGTTTGACAGAAGTGTACAGAGCAATCGGGGGCGCGAGTGCTTTCTGTTGTGCCAAGCCTGGATAGGGAACAGTGGAGGAAAACAATGGCATGGATATATCAAGTGTCTTTTCTATTTTCTTCCCAGATCATTGAAACAGAGGTGGGGAAAGCTGTTTTCCATCTTTCTTATTCCTCTCTTTTTCTAGAAAAAAACAGAAAGGCAACATGTCCATTTGAAACTGGTTACTGATGATCTCATTTTGCATTTTAGACAAGCTAGAAGTACATCTGTGGCTGGCTGGGGAACCACGTCTGGCTTCTCTGGACATGGTGGTGTTTCTCAGAACTTGGTTATTCTGAGTCACAGTTTGTTTGCACTGGTGTTCCTGTGTTGATTCTGATCACTAATGCATTAAAATCTTCATTAACCAGGGCATTTATACCATTCCCTTTGCCACAGCATAATGTGGCCTAGTAAATGTCAGGAATATCCAGCTGTCATTTATAGTACGCCATCTCTCCATCAAATCTCTCTTCAGCCACTAATTCAAACAAGCAACTCGTCTTTTAGAAGTACATTCCATCTAAACTATAAGTGAGCAGATTCAAAGAATTAGTGGTTTCTTTTCAGACATATTCTCATTTAATCCCTTCTTCTGAGACTCTGCTTTTCCCAGTTTTGTGGTGAAAGTAGGAGCATGCCAAGATGAGAGCCAGAGGAGATGAATGAGGAGCTGGTGTTGTAGTGTTCAGACCCTTATGCTACCCATTCCTTTCTGGCTTTTTTTTCTGTAGAACTCAGTAACTGTTAGTAACAGACTGGCTTTGGAAAAGTATGCTGGAACTTGAGTGTTTGTCCAGGAAAACCCTGAAGGAAGTCAGGTGCAGCAGGAAAGTTTCATGTGTTCATTCTTAGGTTAATTGGCAAACATGAATGTGATTATATTTGAATGCTATAATAAACATGTGAAGGAATGTCCAAGTTCCAAACACAGTTTCTGGATGAAGTATGAACAGTTCTCATAGTTTCCCAGGACATATCATGCAGAACATACTTTAATTCTTCTCTCTTTTTTAAATTTTTTTTTTGCTGCTGCATTTTTTTTTCTATCTGTGTTCCAAGTATCTGTCTGTCCTGGTGAGTAGGAACCTCTCACGTCACCTACCTCTAAAACTTTCTACATGACAAGGGACAGCAACATCAGCAGGTCAAAAAATCCCAGGCTCCACAACTGTACTGGCTATAATGAAATAACTAGGACTCAAAAGATATCAATAAAATGTCTTCCATGAAGCCCCCTGATATAACATCACCTTCTGTATCAGAGAACGAAGTGCCCTACTGTCAAGAACAGCTGTTTCAGGTGCAGATGTCAGACTGCCCTGTCATGGCCTGTTGCAATGGCCGATTCTCAGACAGATACACTAGGAACTATAAACAGGGGCCTCCAGGACTAAATGAACTGGTTTAGCATATGGCTGAGAGCTCAGACCTTGCCAGTTCCCATCCTCTACAGATCTCAACAAGGCTTTCAATTCACCAGTTTTATTCTCTCTCATCCTACTTTCAGTATCATTATTCTTGGATATATCTTCTGTAGACATGCCCTGTCCCCAGCTCACAGCAGAGGCAAAGCTCTCTAAGTGCGTCAGTGTCCGCGTGCCTTCAGGAAGGTTTCAGCACTATTCCAGCCTTGCTCAGAGCTCACTCTAGCCCATTAATATAAATGAGTTTTAAGCATACTTTTTTCTTGGCTTGGGCAAAACAGCGCTCACATTCTTTTACCAACTCCCATAAAAACTGGGCACTTCTGCTGAAGATTTATGGCAAAAGACAGACCCTCCTCTGAGACACCTGCACAAATGTTTCCTGTAACCACCGCTAGTCATTTGTAGTCATTCACACAGCTGAAGTCACACTTTATTTTGATACTTTAGGATTATAAAATATAAATTTCCACCCTTGATTTATCACTAATTTGGGATATAAGAATCTAAATGGGACATTAGACAAGCATATTAGTGCAAAGCCTAGCTGCTATGAAATGGCTATTAGAGATTACCTTTAAAATATATTTTACAGCAGATATGCTCATCTTGTTGTTGAATAATCAATGGCTGCACCTCTCTGTTAAATTTATTAGCATATCTACAAGGTGCAAGTGAACTTTCATTATAGAAAAATGTACTGGATGGCTATTTTCAAATTAAGAATAATCGCATGGTGAGATATATTAAGCAAAATGGAATTGATGTTAGCACTGATGTGTCACATACACTGCTTTTGGGTTTTGCATTAGAAAGTATATTTCTTTGCTGTTGGTTGAGGGTTTTTTAAACATACTAAATTGGCTCACAAGCATATGCATTTCTATGAGTCCTAATAAATGATGAAATCTCCCCCAGTCAAAGTAATTCTTGACTTTGGGTATTTGCAAATAAACAATATACAACTGAATCCGAAAATCAGGAATTTTGTGCTATTCCTGACAGACAAACATGTATTGTGACTAAGTCAACACATTCTACCATAGACACAAATGTGCAAGTTCACTTTAATAATTGAGGGCTTAATTGAAATTGTTCAGATTAAAGGCTAAAGAATAAAGCAATCCTGTCGATTGTTTGCTGTTAATAATGACTAATGTTTACCGTGGAAGTGTAACACACTGAATGAAGATGTGTTTCTCATCAGACGGTGCTTAAAAACTTACGGGTGCTTATGAGGAATAGCCACATCAGTGTGTCTCTTGTCTCATTCCAGCAACCTCCTAGGTTATGCACAGCATCTTCCTCTGAGCTTTCCAAGCCTCTCATGCCCAGGAATTGGATGGTGTGACTCACATTCCAGCGGTCTCCTAAGCACGGTTCACAACAGCCATATCCAAAGACTGGTGGAAAGTGGTCCTTCAGCTGGATGTGTTGGGCCCACTGCACAGGCATATGGCCTTACCCCACCCCATGGACCCCCAGCAAGGGGGGTCTCTGGACCTGAGTCCCACAATCCATGCATTTAACAGCCTTGCCTTGTTGTCTAAATTGCCTTGGTGGCCAGACAAGATGTTCTTTCTGGTGCCTTCAAGCAGCTAGCCCAAGGCCGTATCCTAGAAGAACTCCCAGAGATATTTTCACATGAATTAGCAGGAGGTTTCTCAGTGGGCTTAATAAGCAATAACTATATGATGTGTGCCAGACCTGTGTCTGAAGGGATGCAAATAACTCCTGATGGCCTACACATCAGATTCCTCATTTTTCAGTTTTGTTGTACGGCAGTGGTTCTTTGAGGAAGCGTGGACTAGACCTCAGAGTCCACACTCTGACAGCAACCTCTCTCCCTTGCTGACTGCTAGTGACAACAGGAAAGCAGCAGCGAAGTAGTGGGTTGTGGGATGGGTCTTTTTGGGTGGTGGGAGGATATAGTGTGGTATCTGTATTAGTGCTGTTCATGGGACCTCTACCACCAGTAAGAACACCCCTTCCAGGACCCTCTGTATGCGTTTCCTACTTGTTCAGATTGAAGATGTCTTTCTTTGGTGTTTTTACAGCATCTAGTACAATGAGATCTCTCCTCATGGACCATGACCCCAGGTCTGTGGGCATGTAACTCAAGGACACATTGGTCCTTGAGCTGAGGTTCGTGCACAGTATTGTCACATGCACCCTTTCATTACAGGAACCATGTCCAGACAGGCTGAAGGCACTTCATCTAGAAGGACTCTGCTTCTCAGCCTTGTATAATGACTACCGTGACATTTTCTACAGTAGTCAGTGATGTCAAGCTGACCTTCTAGGTATCGCAAAAAGACCTTGAACTGAGAGCATTCAAAGGACATTCAAAGGAAGGGAGTTCAGAATGCAGCTAACTCCTCGTGGGCACTGTGGTTACTGAGATAATGCTGGATATAAGACTCAGCAGGAGGCAAACTCTGCTGCCAGTTTGTCTGGTCTGTGGATGTCAGTGTCATATAGCAGGGGGAGAAGGATGTCAAAATATCTCAAGGAACAGAGACATTGCAGGAAACAGAAGCCTCATGCACACACATCTATCATGGCTGACATGAGTGCCAAGGTCATGGAGAGTGACAAGGGAGAGCAAGGAGTGCTCATGGTGACCTGCAATTGGGCTGCAGACCAGGAAGCTCCTGTAGGGGAGCATCGTGTGAAGCCATGCCCCATTCATGCACAGTGGGTGTAACAGGGCACAGTGTTCTGAAATCTGAGATGAAGTTTGGAGTAGGGTGAATCACGTAGGAGAACGGTGGCCTTCCAGATCTTTTTTGTACAGGCCAAACTGTGGATGGCCTTGCAAAAGGCCATCACTGGGAGTGATGTACCAGAGAAGGCACCAGCAGCAACTGAATTGTCTGAACAGCCTTGGTGTTGGGCCCTGACACAAGGATTGGAGAACTGGTTCAGTGCTCTGGTACAAAGGGCACTAAGAATAAATGCCATCTGAGACGTATGGCTGACCCTGCCCTGACAGGCACTCCTGAAACCATCTCAGCTTGTTCCAGGCAGGGGAACTCTTGTACTTGGCTCTGCCTTGGGAAGACAGTTCAGTTCTCACGCTATTTTTTTTTAAGTCTGTTAATGAAAGTGCTTTCCTAGGGTGCAAAAAGTAAAAGGCAACAGGGCATAATAACATGTATTAGCAGTCTCTGATATTAATAGTACAGATTGTCACATGATATGACAGTGATTAAAGTGGGCATGGATGGAGGTCTCCCTTTCTTCTGGGAGGCACTGTTCCCCTTTGCAAACAGAAAATAAACACAGCCCTTCCAGAGCATAAATGCCAATAACTGTGAAATTTTGATTAAATAATAGATATGTGTTCAGAAGCACTTTTTATAGTATGTGATTAAGAAAGATAACTAGACATCCTTACAGCTATAATGATAATAATTACTGCAATGCATAAAGTGCAGAATATGACACTGGAAAGGCCACTATTAACCTTTCCAAGGGTTATTTTAGTTGTGTTTTTGACACTATGGACAGCAGTGTTCAGAGAACTAAATAAAACTATAGCTCTGACAGTTTTTTCCAGCCATTCTCTGGTATGTTAAAAAGGAGGTGTAAAGGGGAGTGAAATATCTTCTATTCAAAACAGATGTTTGTTTAATATCTAACATCTGTGTAGTCTTAGAAAAACTGTTTTGCTAAGACTTCTGCAACTCTTGGTAATTCAGAAAACCGACAACAGTGTTTCCCTGTTTAAGATAAGCTATAAATAACAGCTCCATGCCCCAGACCAAAAGCCTTTTTACTCCTAGCAAGCAAATTTTCTGTCTCTAAGGTGCGATGTCACATTGTCCAGCAGATCACATCCATTATCGGGTAATGCTAATCTGTGAATTCCATGTTATGACATCTCTGTGCCTTGCAGCTCTGGTGGAGAATTACAGACCAAACACCACTGCTCATGAAAGCTGAACTGCTATTTTAGATCTTACCAGAATTACTTGGTGTGGAAGCGTGGGGTAAATGGGTTGGGAAAGGCAGAAGAGATTGGCTGTGATGGCATCAGGTTTTCCAGTAATAAAAGTGAGAGTGAGTAAATTCCAGGAGTCTAAACATGAGTCAAAGCAGAACATGTGAATAGAATGAATAAGTAATATTGGTACAAATCCCCTCAAAATTCCTGCAACTGGAAAAGGGGAGTTGGCTCTGGAGCTTTGTAATTCACCTATCTGTAATAGAGTCTGGTTTCTGTACATCAGTCAAGCTTGCAAACATGCCACTGATGTTCAGTTCTGCTTTCTATATGATAAAAAAGTCCCTATTAGTCAGAGTCTCCACAGCTGTAAAAATTATTTTGTATGAAGGCAAGAGGATGCCATTATTTTAAATGATGGCATTGCAATGTAATAGAGGTTGTGAAAGAAGGCTGTAAACTGTGGGTCACTGCTCTCTGTAGAGTCCTGCAAATAACATAGGCAATCCAGTAGTCCAAGCTGCTCAGGATATTGTTTTTCAAACACATTAATTAAATCATATTGAAGTAAATTCAGCTAAGCCAAGATTTCTTCAACAATTTATTATTGAAAACACAATTAGCTGGAGGCATTTGGAGGAGTTTTGTGAAATCAAAGGCTGCACTGCAACTGAGAGTAAGTTCTCCAACCATCAACTCATTAATAGCAGAAAATGGATATGCTGCTGCAAGGCACCAAATCAGAAGTAAAAATATGGAACTTGGTTCTGTGATTTCAAGAACAAATTCTCTATGTTAGAATATTTTCAAGCAGCTGTTACCACTTCCCTAACTTCATTCTTAAAGCTGAAACTCAGACCCCTTATACCCAAAACTGTTGGTCTTTGGGGCAGATTAAGGAGTTAATGGGTACAACTACAGGGTTCAAATCTTTTTTGGCAACAGAATTGATTTTTCAGAGCTGATTTTTCAGGATCGGTTTCTCGACTCTAATTTCTCTCAGTTTCACTATCATTTCTCATGTTACTTACATTCTGCATTTTGGTGGATGCATCAAAAATAACTGTTACTGGAATAAGGGCATGTTAGCCAAACTCAGGCCATAAGAAAGAAACCTGCTGCACTCATCCATGCCACCCTGGGAACCGTGTACTCTGGCAGCACGACTTCTCTGTGAAAGGAGCTGAGAGTTCAGTCCACAATAGCTGCTGAAAGGAGCAAATAGCAGAGGCAGCAAAATGTTCTTTAACCAGCAGAGCAGGGCCTGACACTCTCTGCAGGAGAGAGTAGCTGCATAGGCACAAAGGAAAAGCAATTTTGCATTAAATGCCTGTGGGTAGCGAGGACTGAAACCCATGGTTAAGGCTGAATTCCCACGTTAAGGCTGTAAGAGTGCTTCAAATATCCATGGTCCCATGAAACTTTTGTCCTAATAGGAAGAAAATTTAAACGCAACTGACCCATTAGTATCCAAACCTCTTTTTTTTCTCCCATTCATACAGCTGAGACTGTAAAGGAAATCTTGTCTATGTAGGCATGGATCCTACTTCATTTAAGGTTATGAATTGTCTTCTGCGCTGCTTCCTTTCCTGTATTACATTGAAAGCAGAGGTAACAGGATTAAGGAATTTTTCCTTCCCACCTGCAGATGCTCTTAAATGAATCAACCCAGAAGAAAAACCTGTTCCGTACTTTACCTTTAATTCCTACTGACTTTCCCTGCTATTTGCTTTCAGAATAGATGTAGAAATGCTAATGTAATTTAAGGAACTCATAAGACTGCTGCCAGTGACTGAGTAGGAAGTACTAGAAATCTCAGTCAGAGCCTGATAAGGCTACATTTATTTAATTATTTCGTTGATGCACTAAGTTCTGTTACTGAATCCCAGCTTAGCATCAGCTTTGGGGTCATAGCATTGCAGGTTTTATCTTAGTCTGATTCGCCAAAGAAATTAGAGTTAAGTTGTTCTCCAAATTTGTGTTTGTCAGCTCATTCCTCTTTATGACATTGCAACTTAGTGGTCAGTTTCAAGCAAAATTGCTTAAAAGATCCTATCAACTACACTCACTCTCAATGAGTTCTGTGGAAATAGTTGATGAGAGGCAGGAACAACACTCAAATTAGTGCCCTTCTATCGGGAAGGATGCAAACGGATCCCACTGGCATAGTTAGACTTGGGCACATCCAAATCAGTCAGACATTAGACGTTAATGCTGGAGAAGCTTCTGTCAAAGTTTCTATCTTATTAGCTTGTGATGGCTGGAAATTGATGGGGTTCAACATTCTGCCTGTAAAGCTACACAGGCATACAAAGAAATTGGGGGAATTTTCTGGGTTTCCTCATTTTTCCAGATTTCAGTTAAAGGTGCAAATACCTTAGGTGATAGAAGGAAACCCAACTGAAAATAGCGTCTGGATTTACCATGGAACAGGGCTATGTTGTACCTTTGAAAAAACTGAAACACACTGAGGAAAGCACGGAGAAAACAAAAATTTGAAAATGGCACAAGATATGGCAACCAACTTCCGTGATGGAATTTAAGGATTTTGATGTTGCTTATAGAGTGTAAGGGAGATGAAATGGGTTGTTTCTAGATGTGGGAAGAGATAGTGGAAAGACCATTAATTTCTGAAGTCACAACAAAAAAATAATAAGTACAAGCAAATGATACCTTCCTTTGGACACCACACAATCATACCCTGCACAAATTCCTTTAGATCATGCTTCACTGGCAACTCTGACAAGACTAAAACCAAAAAAAAACCACTCTAAACTTGTCGCAAGCTTGGTTATTTTCAGTACTTCTCTAGTCTAATCCCTTGCTCATTTGCCCTTTGGTTGCAGTCCAGCCTCATGCATATTCCAATAGGACATAATAGGATACTCCTCCCACCAAAGGACAGGTACTTTCTTCTGTCATGAGTGTGTGGGCTCACCTTGCTGGTTTGGGTTATGCTGTGGTGCCATGTGGGAATCTCTAACACACTCAATTCTCAGGTTAGGTGGTTTATCACATTTAAGCAGCCCCCTGCTACTGCCCAGGGCTCTGGGTATTTCCCTGTAATTTATACATGGATTCAGGATGAAGCAGGTAAAGACATCAAGATCTGAAAGTATAGATCCTGTTACAAAACAGGGGAAAGGGATGTATTAACCTGCAGAAACATGGGGTCCTATAGAATGCTCCATGGTTGTGGAAAGTTATGAATTACATAGTTTAGCAAACATACACACATATAACATTTTTCAATCACTGATGGTGACGATTACATTAGGCACTTATGAAATGGCCCTCACCAAATCATCTGTGCCTGTTTGCAGAGGTGCCTCACAGCCTTCAAACGATACAACTCACATTTAGGAGCCAGCTGAAGTAAGCTGAAGAAACTGGACATATGGAAAGGATTGGTTACAGAGCTCTTCTGAATTTCACTGCTCACACACCCATAAGGTGCCTGACAAAGCATTTTTTGATATTTCAGAATGAATGCATCACTTTTCACTGATACAATAAGCACACAGAAACTACTCTGATCTCTGAGAGTGAAACATCCAGTAAGCAGTTATGAGACTTCTAAGAGCACATCTACAAACTTTAGGCAGCCCCATAAAAAACAAAGCGTGAGCAATAAAGAGCAAAAATTAGCCTAGAATTATTTTCATGTTCTCACTGGTCTCAATTCTGACCCCCTGGAAGCTGCTAGAAATATTGTCACTGGCAGTACTGAAATATGAGAAGACCTCAAGCTGCTCTTGAAATATTACTACTGGTTTCCTGATGTGAACTCCCCGACTTCACAGACAGCAATGGAATTTGGTCATGTGTGCTTAAGCTGCATTTAAAATTTCTAAATGTGAGATAGGTCTGGAAAACAATACATCCACATATGTATATACAGGTATATACCTCAATTAGTAATGGAGAAATTTGCTTTTTGGCAAAGTTCAACTAAAATGTCCACATAAAATATATCAGTTGATGCCAGGATGTGACATTTCCAAGACATTATACAGGTGTTTTCCCTGGTTGGAGAATAGGGTGGAACAGCAGCCACCCTATTCTTTGCTACTCCTCAGGTCAAATTTCAACCCCTGAAAGTGTGTTGTGCTGACAGCATTGTTGTTGGAAAGACAGCTGTAACAGGATTTCCATGTTTAGTGGAAAAGTTTTTTGTTGTCTGATTCCAAAAATTTAAGACTTCAGGACCCAAATAACCAGATGAGCACTATTGTGTATGAAGCATGTACATGATAGGTAAAATAATTTGGGCAATCTTTTCTTGCTAGAAAAGTTTTGTGGTTTAACCCCAGCTGGCAAAAAAAGCATCACACAGCTACTTGCTCACCTACCCCCATCCTGCTGGGAGGAAGAGTAAAAGTGAGAAAACTGGGGGATTGAAATAAGAGCAGTTAAAGAATAGAAATAAATAATTATAATAGCAACAATAACAATATTAATAATAATAATAACAAATTAATTATACAATATCATAATATAATAATATGATAATATGATAATATCATAATATCATAATATAATGAATAATAAAATAATAGCAATGAAAAGGAAAATAACACAGAGACAAATAACACCCAAGAAAAGCAAGTGATGCAAATGAAAACAATTGGTCATCACCAACAGGCTGATGCCCAGACAGACCCTCAGCAGTAGCCCCCTGCCAACCTTCCCCCTAGTTTTGTTACTGAGCATGGCATCATTTGGTGCAGGACATTCTTTTGGTCAGTTGGAGTCAGCTGTCCCAGCTGTGTCCCCTCCCAAACCCTTGTGCACCCCCAGCCCACTCGCTGGTGGGGTGAGATAAGAGGGGGAAAGTCCTTGGCTCTGTGCAAGCTCTGCTCAGAGAGAACTAAAACATGCCTGTATTATCAACAGTTTCCATCATAAATCCATAGCACAGCCCCATGCCAGGTACTGTGAAGAAAATTAATTCCACCCCAGCCAAAACCATCACAAAAAGCAGCCTAAATTTCACAACTCCCTTTTGTGAACTCCAACAAAATTGTTAAAAAATTATATTGTTGTAAAAAAGACTATAATTGTTCATGACTTGCGAGCTTGCCAAATTTAGGTCCCGAAGTCATTGGCTGGACACCTGTCCTCCTGCACAGCAGAAGCCACAGCACCCCAAGCTGCACAGCTGCTCTGATATCCAAGACTCCCTTTTTCACCCAACACACTCTTACCAGGAGACCTCGCACATGTGCTCAGAGGTTAGATGTTGTGATATTAGACAGGATTTTTCTAATATACGTACAGGATACATTTCCTAATATATAGAGGAGAGTATAAACACTCTCCCTTATGTTCATGGTTTGCATTTCTAATAACAGACAGTAAATACTGCCTGGGTGTACTGATGTAGCTTTTTAACAAAACTCGAACTGAAAACCTTCCGACCTGAAACACAGTTTTGGAGTTAGTTTGGATACAGGCAGACCTCCAGAGCACTTGGGTGTTTGCTTAGAACAGTCCTGGACACTTGACTATGTGAGATTCCAAAAATATCACATAGCATCAAACTGACTTAAAATTTCCATTGGGAACCTACTGCTCCCTTGTCTAAGATATCCGTAATAAAACAACAACATCAACAACAACAAAACCCTACCCAAAAAAAGTCCTGCAGGGATGACTAAGTTGCATTAGTTCTCCCAAAGGTATAATGTATACAAATCAAATCAAAATATAAATCATTCCACCCTGTTGTGGGGTTTATGCACAGTTTCTTTTAATAAAATATGCAAATATTTTGCAGTAAATTGATTTCCCAGTTTCAGTTCTCTTATCTCCATATTTATTATTCATGATTCTTCTACTCCCCTACTTGAGCAGATAAAAAAAAGAAAAAAAAAAAAAAAAAGAGGGGAAAAAAGCTGTGTAGAGTTCACTTGCTTTTAGGAACTAGCTTTATTATTGTTATTATTAGCACAATTTTATACTCCTAGGAGTGAAAGATAAATGTAGATATTACTTTTAATCTCAGCCAAAGCTAAGAGGTAATACAATGACACTCTTTAATGCAAATCACTGCAATAAATGACTACATAGCCCAAGTGTTCTGCTGCATTACAAATTGTAATGAAAGTTTGAATTGCTGAGCAAAATGACTGTTGTTTAACCTGTGACCAAGCTGGATGGTATCAGTTCTGTTGTTAAAGGTGTACCTACCATGACTGTACAGGAAATAAACCCAAATATTTCAGATATCTAAAGTTGTTGCTAAAGAGGCTTTCTGGTTAAAAAAAAAAGTGAATTTCTGGTCAGTTTTCTATTGCATTGGCCAATCTATGCAACTGCTGTTTTCCATCACTCTGTGGTTAACAAGTTCTGCAGCAGAGAACCAGGACTGATCCAACGTGGGTGCACGGTTCTGGGCGCTGGTGCTGGAGGTCTGTGTGGGGATAAAGGACAGAAAGATGAGGGAGTCAGCCAAGGTCAGGGCAGCAGAGCAGGCACAGCTCGTCCCATGCCAGGAGAAGGTCAAAGACAAAGTCAAGCAAAGGGAGAATGAGACTCCAAAACCAAACAAATGTTGGGTTTAACTCCTACGTAAAGAAGATTCTATCACAGTACAGGTATAACTTATTACAAGCATATGCTCCAAGTAAGCTCCATTTTCCTGCTACTTTCCATTTAATTAGGTATAATGACTTCTTTCCATTAAGATCCTCAGTGGATTACAGGTCTCATTTTTAAAAATGTGTCTGTGATTTAGCAATCCAATTGCTTTTTGAAAGATTTAAAAGTGTTATTTCTTTATGAATGAAGAATCAGACCTGTAAATATTCCAGTAGGAATTACAGTTGAGTAACAAACCCTAGAGGAAAAGAGAGATTTTTTACAGATGTTCTAGGTTTGTCGGACTGGCTGAAGAATTAAACTACATTTTGTTCTGATAGTACATTGCTTTACAGGAGTTTGGGTGACTGTAACCCTGAATTTTGATCTTCGCAGAAACAACACATTCATCTAAAAATTCCTCAGAAGAAAAAATCCCAACAAGACCCTAAGGTGGGCTATTTGTGAGAAGAGGGTTCTGCAAGGTTTGGCCCAAAGCGCTGAAGATCAGATTCTCTCTCAAGTCAAAGAAATTGTGTCAGCACAGAATCTGGCCTTAGGTATAAGTGGTGAAAAGAGACTGCATTGCAACTGCATTGGCATTGCAAATCAGATGGAGAAAGAAGGAAAATTCACAGAAAGACCTTAAATTTCTTTCTAATTATTCCATTTCTTCTCTGCCAAAAAAAAAAAAAAAATTGGTTTGTCTCTGCACTTCAGCATCAGCTTTCACCTGGCATAAATCCCTGCCTTAAATGGAATGGCATCATTAAACTAACATGATGACGTTAAAAGTTGCACTCCTATCTCTGGAAAAGACTTGCAGGTTTATTCAACAGTAGAATAATCCTCTTTGTAAGCTGAAAACAATTTTCTGTAGGCAGGTTTTTTGATGTTTACTTTCTTGACAAGCAAATAAAATAGTTTTTCATCAGAGAAGCTGACACATTATGAGAAATTATGATTGGCCATCTGCTTTTTCTCTTCAGTCTCACTCATAATGCTCCCAAGGTTTTTCTTCTCTTCATTGGTGCACACCAGGACCTAAAGCAGAGGTCGGGCAAGGCAATGGGTCAGGGAGGAAGGGGCTTCAGACTGCTGGGTTTCTTACTGCAGTCAACTATTACTCACTGCTGCCTGGTTACATCCAGTACAGCACTTTTTTATTATTATTTTATTAAGATGTAAATTAAATCTAAAAAACTCTGAGAAAGAAAAGTCTGCTTGCAAAAGTTTGTTCGTGTTGCAGAGTATTATCTGTAAGTCCTCCAGCTAGGCTAAAAGCCTATCCCACTGCTCCTTGGGATTTCTAGTGAATTAATAATGTCACTGATGAATATTCAAAAGTAGGCAGCTATTGTGCCTCCAAGCACATAATTAATTATTCATTACACATTTTTATTCACTGAATTAAAAAACACAGGGTGCTCTGGGAAATGAAGTGTAGTTCACTGCAGGGGCATGAAATTCTACACTGCCCCTTTAAGGATTATTACTCTGTATTTATAGTTGCCAGGGCAACATAAATGCTGGGCAATTAGATCATGGGTTGTCCCCGAAGACTGATGGGATAATAAGCAGTAGTCAAGTATTAAGTTGACCCAGTAAATGTCCCACATGAATAAACCTGGGCTAGGACCACAGCTGGCATCTTTCAAATAAAACTTTTACATTAATATAGTTTAAAAGGTGCATTTATCTGGGAATTGAGCACGCATCCACAGTGGGAAGGCTGTGGAGAGGACTAATACCACTTCCCGGTGGTGGTCCACAGGCTTTGTTCCTCGGGCCGGGCTTTGTGCAAAGTTAGGAGCGTATTCAGCCTCTAAAAAGCTCAGAAGTGGGGAGAGCCCCACATTTACCCCCTAAGAGCCGATGTTCTGTGTTGGTGGAAGGTGTTTTTTTTCCCTACTTATTCTGCAAAACTCACCAGCAGGGGAGAAAACCAGTTTGGTTCTGAGCTTTAAAAAACAGGTATTAAAATTTGACAAAAAAAAACAAAATCAACCCTACAACTATTTAACTGGGTATGATTTTTCCTTAAAAACAGTTTAATGGAAACATAGCATCAAGATAACCCCTGTAAATTATTACTGGTGAGATGTGTCACCAAAGCCATTTTCCAGACAGTAAAGAGCAATCTAAAACTATGAAATGTAAAGGATCAGAGAGATTCCCCTAACTACTTTTTTTTCTTGTTTTCTTCCACAAATATAAGTTTCAAATTCTTGCTGGCTACTGGCCATCCTTTTTTCACTGAATTAATTTTCTGTGAATCCTTCTCCACAAGCGCAGAAATTTATCTTTTTCTCAAAACTATTTTCAAGTTAAAAAAAGAAAACACAAACCGTGGAGAACCCACACACATGTATTATTCAATATTTTGCCCATTAATACTTGTTATATTAATATTTTTTAAACTTACTTCTTTCCACTATCCCCGCTGGTGACACAAGGTGATGGTTTTATTGTGCTTTTAGATCACTAATTTTGTAGAGAAAAATGGGAAATCATAGCTTATCTCTGCCTGCAGACACTTGGCCATGCTAAAGCATGAAATAGTTCTCAGTTAGAGATATAGTAATGCTTTCTACAGTTTTGTAATACAGGGGGAAAAAAAATCCCAGGAAGTATTATACATCCCTCAGTGTAAGAGAAAAGACACATCTTATCAGTGAGTGTGTGTGTGCATAGATTTATCCTAACATATAGATACACATCGCTCTGCCCCAGACAGCTAAATGCATTTGCTCATTCATTAAAACTATGCTTATATATAATGAAATTACTAGCTTTGTAGCAAAAATATTTTGAGGAAGAAAGCAAGTGCTTAGACACAATTTTTCTATGATAGTATTATTTGTCATAGCTTTCAGCAGGCTACACTTTTTTAAACTTATTTATTTGGGGTATAATTCTGGCTGGCAAGCAGAGAAGTGAACCTTTCCCCTAAAGGAGAAAAGGATGGACACCATTAAGAGCTGAGGAGACAAACATGCACAGGCTGCTTGGTCAGACACTGGACAATGTGGGTTTGAGACAGTAGGACTTACATGCTTAAAGTTAAGTATGTGCTAAATTATTTTTGTGGCATCGGATCCTGAGAGCTGAACAGCTTATCAGATCCCTCAGCCTGGTCACAGGTATGGGTCACCTCTGTCGTTTGGGATGGGAACATCGTTCTCATGTGCTCAGGTGGGAATTTGTTCAGGAGATGTAGCAGGATTGCCCCTCAGCATAGCCAAAACCCCTGAGCTGCAGGTTCAGGACATACATTCAAGGACATTCACCCTGTCAGGGCTCCCCTTCACACATAACGAATCTGTGGGGACAGCAAACCCTAGGATATCGCCTCTGCTGCTTTTACTACTTACTGTTGAGTACTGTGTGTATTTCTCAATGACAAGTCAAAAGGTACGTGGGAATATTTCTAGGTACAAAATATATTCATTTTCCTACTTATAAATATGGATGTGGTTATATTTTATATATATGTGTGCAGACACTAAAATGGAAAATGTCTAGTGCAAATTAATTTGTTTGCATTTGTGGATTTGAAATATCAGCAAAATATCATTTCTAGCAATTATTTTTAGCTACAGGTAAATGATAGGGGACTGGCTGCTTCAGCAGCTTGTATTTGTTTATTAATTACAAGAATGCAAAAAATTGACAAAAACAATTGAGATTTCTTTCATGGCATTGTGAATCTCAGGACAATATCCTGCAGAATTAGTCAGTAATTCTCCACTTGGACAAAATCCATGAGAAACCTGACAAAAATCACCTGCAATGGATGCTTCTGCAGGATTCTGGTCTGATCTGCCATTGCAGGAACATACAAAACAATAACAAGTTCATGGGGAATCTCTGTCTCACTTAATATTTAGAAAAAATTAGGAACTGTCCTAGTCTGCAAGACCTAGCAAGAAAAACAGCATGATCAAATAGAGATGTTGATTTTGCTGGAAGGAGCACACTATCCAAAGTTCAAAGTAGGCTCATGTGGAGATAATCAATCACTATACTAATAGCAGCACCAAAGAGATGTGATTTACAAGGCTGCAGCTTTGGCCAGAGAAGTTAAAACGAGTGATCTCCCAAAAGTTACATCTTAGCCTCACGACCTGGCAGATCTCACCCCAAAGTCCCAACAAGTTCAGCCCCAAACAAGGAGACATTTTCACCAGTATTTCTAGATCTCCTCAAAGAAGGGATGAGTTTTGTGGATAACACTTCACTGCTGGTGAAACACATAGATGGGCATTGAGTTCCCTTGGTAACATTCAGCTTAAGACAAATTCCTTGGCATTCACACTTTCTGCATCAGAGAGAAAATCCTCTTTCAAGGCTGATATATCCATTCGTTGGTATGCCTCCCACAGCAGTGCACCTGTATTTATGGCAAAGGAAATGTTTATAATGCAAAAAATATGACAAGCTCATTGAGGAAACAAGGAGCCTCCTTTGTTTTACGTCACCGGCTTTCCTGGTGTTTTGTCACTAAGTTTGCCAGCTGTATGACACCTAGAGCAAAAGCTTCTCAGGATAGTCAAGCTGTCTTTTGTCTCTCTAGAAAGTACTGGGCACAGGTGAAGAGCTCTGCATCAGGGCTAAAAGGAGAGGAACAACACTATCAAAATAATGCATTAATTGAAATTTCTAGTACTCACCCTTTTTTTCCTAGAAGAGGAACATTGCCCACACTAACTGGAAGTGTCTGTGTAGTAAGACATCAGGTCTTAAAATCAACAAAAGCGACTGGCTTTTTAGCCACAGATATCAGACAGTAACCACAGGTACATTTACAGGGACAACACTAGCACTGCAGATGTGCTGCACCAGTTGTGACTCTTGCTCACTCAGTGATCAGAAGATCCACTTCAATGGCACCAGCACCTGAACTAATTAGCTCTCAGTGGCACAGTGCTAGTAGAGCTGGAGCCTTTGCAAGGTGCTGCACTTCACAGTGTGGAGACAGGAGCAGATACCAGCCCCATGCGCCACTGCACAGCATAGACCTGACTCAAAGGATTGATCAAAGGTCATGGAGGAGAAAAGTGACAAAGCCAGGATAGGAAACACAGATTTCATAAATTCTCGTCCTGTGTTTAATTCCTCTGTCCCTTCGAGGAGTTCAAGAATTTAACTGGACAGGCTATTGTGGGGTGATGTGTGGGCAGGTTTGCTCCATTGAAGACATTCTTGATTTACAAAGGAGCAGTTGACATAGAAAATCACATCCCACAGTCACTGTATTATATGGGTTAAAGCAAAAATGGTTTTGGAGATGCACATTTGCCTTCTAGGGCATCCACAGTGCAGCATAAAGGGAGCAGAGGATAGAAAGAACAGGAGAAAAGACTGAACTAAGAGAAGGGTAAATTGTGTTCTAGTAAAACAACATTAAAAAAATTATCAGGAAGGCATATCTATATTCCAGGCAACCTGGAGCAGTCGGCTTAGTTCATATAGCTGATCAGGAGCACTTGATGAGATATTCTACTGAAGTGTCTATTATATGGTTTAACAGATCTGGTTACGTACAATCTCATGTCTAATATATAGAGATATATGTGTGCATGTATCTCTATATGTATATTGAGAGAATAATAAAAGACATTTTTAACCATCTGTTTCAAACAATGCATCTGTATTAGACACTAGCAAAATGAAGAGAGAGAGAAGAAAAGAATGGGAAAAGAAATTTTTCTCTCCCTCAACTCCCATCTTTAATTACAATACACAGGTAAATAAGGAGACAGGCAGACGAGTAGGCAGAAGGGCACAGATAAAAGGGCATGTATGTTCAAAGGAAACATAATTACCTGCTATTCCCTTGCTCTCTGGAAAAAAGTTCAGAGTTTCAATACTGACAGAAGCTAAAAATTGATCCATAGAAAAATGTTCACTTCACTAGAGGCTGCAAAAGAGCCTTAGCAACTGACACAGAGGAAAGTTGTTCTGAATTCCTTCAGGCAGGTTGGAAGGCAGCTCTGACTTGAATAACGGAAGAGGCCTTTGAGGCACACAGATGCCCTCCTTTCTGAAAAGTTTTTCTTGGAAAGCAAACTTCCTCCTCTCAACTCACTCTTGGCAGAGAGGATTGCAGTCCAGACTTGCTGTGCACATTATTTCCTTCCAGTATCAGTGGACACAGCTCAACAAAAGTTAATAGCTCTTTCCTGCTTAGAGCTTTTTATATCACACACAAGTCATCATCCAATCTGCCCCTTCCCTCCTTCCATTCTTCTTAATCTCTATTTCCTGGCCATGCTAGCTAAATTCTCCTTCTCTACTCTGCCTTCAGACAAACTCAGCCTGAGAAAATTAAATATTTATTCCTTTCCAAGACCTGTCCCCTCGTAACGTGAAGGATGCAAGCACATCTGGAGGTGAACAGACTACAAACTTTCATCTCTGCAGTGTAACATGTGGTATTAATCCTTCTGTCCGCTCCCCCTAAATCTGTCTCTGGGGCAGGGAATAGCTATTTCCCCATGTTTCAACAACACCCAGCAAGATGAAATCCCGACTGAGTCTTTGGGTGTATTGGTGGACTCAGAGCTGGGACAGAGCATGCAGTCAGCAGGGCTCTGCTAGCCTTGCATGTGCTCCTGCTGCTCCTCCTCTGCTCCAGCTCAGCACCAAGCTTCTCCTACTAGTTTTCAATGTTCAGGGACAACTTCTATAAGGCAGTATTAGAGGTCCTTCTCCGTCATCATCTTCAGTCATGTCCATATTTTCTTTAGAGCAATAATTAAAACAACATATTCAGCAGCTGGGTTATTTTTTTCCCTAGATTTAATCTGTTCAGGCTCTGATTTACATATTAAAAGCACTAATTAGCCCCTCAGAGTGTCTGAGCACGGATAGTGCAATAACTGGTCATGTAGTCACTAGAGACCACTCCCTAGTGCTTTTGGTAAGATCTCATGTATACAGCCTCAGTCTCTGGATGGCAGGAATGGCCATGTGTAGAGGGTTGTCTGCTTTGTTTCGTAGCATTGAGGGACCGTAGTGCCGGATTGCTTCATTCTTGCATTTTTTCTTCTCTTTGAAGTGCTGTGTTTGATCTGTCTGCTTGTCTGTCAGGTTTTCCCCCTCCCCCATTCCCCATTGCATCATGTGCGAGAGCCTGCGAGAGGACGGACCGCCTTTGGCCAATGCTGGTGCAGAAAATTCCAATCCAATCAAAGGCACAATGGCCTTTTCTCTCAGCTTTGATGCAGCATTCAAATAAACAAGAACTGTGCATTCAAAAAAAAAAAATTCAATAACCCTCTGAGCCATTCTTCTGGCTAAGGATATTCTAAGGAATCGTTTAATTTTCTTTGCATGTTTAGGAGTCACCTACAAAATTGCTCAGTGGTCTGGAAGCAATGTTGCATAGCCCCAGGTGAGAGGCCTGAGACTGAATCCTGATTGAGCTTGTTTCCAAAGCTGCCAGAAGCTATGAAGCCCCCAGGGTGGGAAGAAAGGCTCTCCAAACCCAACTAACAGAGTTTTGATACTCAGCTTCTTCCTGGAAACGTGTAAATGCAAGACGAGCACCTTGTCCCCAGCGATCACTGTGAATACCCCATGTTTCTGGGAGACGCAGAAGATCCCATTACTCTGGAAAAGGTACAGGGCTTGTTCCCTCACATGCGATGCTGCAGCACGAACATGACACCTTTTGCTTGGGCACTGGGAGCTGGTATCACCATATAGCACTGAACTGCAGTGCCTTATGGCACTTGGCCCTTGGAGGGATATTTGCACTGTGTTTCATCAGTAAATTCCTTTGGGAAACACAACAGAGCAATTGGGCACCAGGCAGGGGCACTTCCACCTCTTCTGAAGAAACTGTGCCATGGATCGAAGTGTTTCTTTGAACCAAGGCTAGGGAGGAAGCAAGAACAAACCACCTAAATCAGTGCCAAGGGGCTCAAGAGGAGATTAAATTCTCCTCATTGCTCCAATCACACATCTTAATCTTATGTGAATATCTGAACTCCATCACCAGGCAAACCAGGCAAATGATTTTCAGAGCAAGGAACATTTGAACATCAGTTTGAACAAGCCTCGTAGAATCATAGAACCATTAAGGTTGCAAAAGACCTCCAAGATCATTGAGTCCAGCTAGGAAAGGGATTACTGGACAATATTCTCCTTGCTCTCTTTACTAGCTGACCAGAGAAAACCAGTAAACCAGTGTTATTGTTGTGGTCCCCTAAAGCAGTTAAGTCAATGTGAATGGGACTCCTGGGCACTAGAGCCATGCAAGTGCTCAGCACAGGAATGTTACAAGCCAGGGGAAGGTGGCATTGAGGTAGATGGAAACAAGCCTGGGAAGAAGAGAACAGGAAAAATGACTACTTCTTGAAGTTGTTGTCCTGAATGAAACTTAGGGCTGTGATTCAAAATTATTTTTGTGCAATTATGTTTCTTTGCCTAAATGAGCCTAAAGCCTATGAGGAGTTGCAATACCATAGAGAAAAGATGCAGATGGCATCTACATAAGTACCAGAGGGTTTGGCCAAAAACCAAGGGGAAATTGTCTTGGATGTGCCACCATCTTTGCTAACTATTTGTTCCATAACAACACTATACTTTTCCAAGACTCCCATTTCAGAACAGGTTTTTTAAAAAGCTTGGATTCCACTGTTACCAGGAGCCAAAGCTGCAAGACAGCCCAGGAGACTGTAAAACTATAGCTTCTAAAACTGTTGACTTCCCTTCAAGTTAAAGAGAGGAAATCACAGAGTATGTAGGTCTGGTGACACAATTCTCTAAACCACCCCCTGCTTCCAACAGAGGCAGATACCTCTGACATATTTAGAAACTTCATGAAAAGAAAATGAGTCAACAAAATCCATTTGATTTAAACTATAGGCTCCCTGAGGCTATCAGAACAAACCCTCTGTCTACTGAGGGGAGGGAGCTGCTTGACTAATGCCAGCTCTTGTGAGATGCCTCTCCAACCTTTAAATGGGTTGGGAATGCTCAGACACACTGCTCTGATTAGTAGCTTTGAAATTACAACTGGCTATGCAAACGCCATCATCCACAGTGCGTGTCTCAGTGATTTCAGTAAGAAAGTCCCAGTCACAGCTGGCCATAGCCCACAAAGAAGAAAATGACTGTATTTAGGAACTCCTCCTTCAGGACAGAGCAAATATTGTCTTGGAAATATGAGAGCTGGTGAGAATTTTCCAAGAAAAACCTACAGTTTTGCTGTAAAATCTTTGTAAAGCAGTAGCTCAGAGACCTCTAGAGGAGAGAAGACCTTCAGTCCTCAAAGGGCATAATTTCTTATTCAAATTTCCTTTTAGAGAATGTCTCAAGAACTATTTGTCAGCTCCTCTGATAATCCAGGCAGCTAATTTTTCCCAGATTTCTCAATAACTGAAGCCATATGTTTTGCTTTGATACAAGGTCTGTCAAATTAAAAGATTTCTCAAGAAACATAATTATAGCCAATATTTACTGGTAGCTAAAGAACAGCTGAAAGTCAGAGTTTTTACTGTGTGCATTCAGTTGGTATTGGTCTGCTAGAGTAGTAAATTGGAGGGTTCTGTATAGCCAATGCCGTTTGCTGGTACAAAAACTCCAGGAAGCAGAATCACAGAATCATAGAATGGCTTGGGTTGGAAGGGACTTGAAAGATCATCTAGTTCCAATCCCACTGCCATAGGCAGTAACACCTTCCACTAGAGCAGGTTGCTCAGGGCCTCATCCAATAATAATTTTTTTTTTAAAAAAAAACCACCTTTGTGCTTCTCTGATGCACCTGCCTTAGAAGCGCATGGTCTTGTGCTTCCTCCTTCCTCTCCTTCTCTCATGCTTTTATTACCTCCAGCTATCAAATGAGATATCAGCTCCATTCACAGCCCACTTAAATAACTGCTCCACTTCTTCCCTGATCTTTAGATCTTTCTGCTCTCACTCTACCAATACCTTCTTCCCTCTGATTTCCCACACAGAATATATCTGGACTTTCTCTTATTTCTCTGTTTCAAGTCTCTGCAGTCTCAGTGTTCATTTTCAGTGTCCAGGTGCTTTGTGAGACTCAGTATTTTATGTCCAGCCTTTTTTTTGCACTCTTCATAAAACCTGGACTTTAGGAGACGATAAAGTAAACAGAAAAGCACGTTCTATTTCCCATTGCCAAGGTGTCACAGCAAGCTCTCCTTTCGTGCTGTGCATCAGGTCATCATTCTTGGGGCACTGTTGTCTGTAAGTACATTATGGGTGTGTAACTTTGAGAGGGGTAGGGGACAGAGGCTCATTAAAAGCTTCTGTGGTGCCCAGTACAGAAGTAGCACTCATCGAGTTTCATTTTATAGCCATCCTTTCAGTCTCCCTAAACTGGCAAAGCAAAACTCAGCTGCCACCATCAAAACCACACAAATTCTTGCCTTAAAACACAATGGTGTAAATTCCCAGCTGACTCACAAACTGCATCAGACTCACTGCAAAGTATCTGTATCAGCCACCACTGTCTTGGCAGAGCTGGCCTGACTGTGATGTTTGTGGTCCAGCAAGACCAGCTGAGCATCCTGTGATGTGAACTGTGCTGGCAATATTTCCTTAACAAATCAGCTCTGTGGTCTCACAACTTTCTCTAGATCTCCAGAACTGTTTCTCCATAAAATTTTCTCTTTGCTGTGTTAATGGAAGTCCACGCGCATCCAAAGTCGGAATAACGAAGCTCTTAAATCCCATCACCTGTTTGTAGTCTCATCCTGAACAATGCAAGGCTCTCCTTCAACTACTTACTGCAGCATATGTGGAATTTGCTTAAAATAAAACGTGGGCTTAACCACTACCACTGATAATTGCTGGTTAAGACACAGCCTTGTGCCGATGACCAGGGAGAGTATCCTGTTCTCCATGCTGTGCAGGCCTGTTTCAAGGTCTGCAGTCTGATTGTGCTCATCGGTGAGCTTGCAGTGTATCTCTTACCAAACAGGCCAAAGTCCACACTGACACATTTTGGTAACAGAAAGATGTTGCTGAAAATAATTGGGCCTGGCAGCACTTAATTGTTTTCCAAAACCAGTCCGTTAGTTCCAAAGCTCACTGAGTGTTTGGTTGCTCTGTAAACCAGCCACATGCCTAGATATTGTGCCCAATTCATCTGGAATGAGTTTAATTTAACAATGTGTATTTGCAACAAGCTGCTTCTGTTAAAAAAAAAAAAAAATCCTTTGTTTTATCCCAGTTACACCTTTTTCCCTTTCTCTCAGCTGTTTGGCTGCCAGTGCCCACAGGTATTCCTCAGGGATGTGGCAGGAGACAACAAAACAACTGGCTTCTTGACAAGGGAGAGGTGGCTTGCCAACTGCTACCCATTGACTGGAGTGTGTGCTTGGCTCTGGGACGCAAACACTGCTGCAATATGCTCTCCCTGGAGAAATCCATCCTCAAAAATCATGACTTTCGTTGAAATATTCGGAGATCTCCCTACGCTTTTAAAGCATGGAAGTTGACCACCAGAAGAACCAGATAAAAAGTATATATTTAAGTTGTTGGAAACAGTAATGCTGTGCTTCCTCCCAACACCATTTCTGCAGGTTTTGAGTTAGTTTTCTCTGCACTGAACCCCACATCACCAGAAACAGCACAGACAAGGCAGATCCAGGGTCCAGGTGAACGCTGTCTCCTGCTTGCACTTAAAACCTACTCTCCTTGGAGGAATTAAGATTCTCCATTCAAACAAGCTTGCAGATATGTGGCAATGCAACCTTTTTACTGCTGCATTGCTGGATGCTTCCTGCCCCTAAGCTCAGTCACCTGTAAATCAGTTCTGTTAGCATTACACATCCACACAGACTCAAGATGTGCAAACAGGCACATCCTCTCTTACTTGGAACACGGAATTAATGGTGTTAGAGGTGTCGGATTTAGTGTAGCGACCACAGTCATTAGGCTGTGGGTAGCACAGACACCCTGATGTAACTGCAAGCTCACCACTCAACTGGAAATAGAGAAATCCAAGCTGGTTACTAACTTGAGTTATTTCTCTAAAAGGAGCTTATGGTTACAATGATTCCTAAAAGCCTCCAGCATTGAAACGGACGGAATCTACCTACATGAAGGAGGTTGAAGAACACCAGAACACAAACACTGGGTAGCATTCTTGCATCTCAAGTGCACTATGTTTCAACAGCAGGGATGCACAGGCTTTACTCATCGCCTCTGTGACCTTCAGAACAAAACAGAGGAAACTAGATTTACTTTCTTACTCGAGAGGATGCTAAATTCAGTCTCTATTTTTCCCCAGACTACTGCACCTTGCACTTTTAGATGGAAGTATTGGTCAGAAAAAGCAAAAATATTGCATTAGTGAGAGCATAAAAGAATTAAATTACTTAATGCATTATGCCTCATGAGACATCAGCAACTTTTAATCAGCATGTGAGATATTTCTTTGCACTTGCTAACTAGTTTGGGAGGAAGGAAGCTGGATTTAAATACAACTGTCCAAGTTTAGCCTGCCCAGCCTTAACTTCTGAGCCGTGTTACCAACCCCTCCCAGTCAGTGCTCAAGGAGTTTTGCTAAATTGTCTGCTTCCAAATCCTACATCCTCCAAACAGCCCCCACTTTCCTTCCAGCAGACAAAGTCTGGAGTGGGGAGTTTGCTTTAATCTTTTGGCTTACACTGTAGCCAAAAGAGACAGTACGGAGCACACACCACCTCCAGGCACCAAAAGTCCCCATCTCTATGCAACATGGGACTGGAGCAGAAAGGGGCTGGCTTTTGCATGATTTCCAGACCAAAATTTCCTTGTGAGGGAGGGAGATGACAGCACTGGCACACAGATACCCTCTTGGAGCATTTTATCCTTTCGCAAAGCCCTCCCCAAGCTGTGCATGATCCAGCCCTCCAGGACAGCTCACATTTCTGACCAGATTGTGCACAAGGTTCCAGCAACCGCCTGGAAAGTCACTCCAGCAATTAAGTGTTGGTAGATTTTTTTTTTTTTAAATACGAAGGATATGGCCCACTGTGCAGGGTATTGCAGCCACCCTCCCTGTCAGGCCGTTTCACAGTAGTATTGTGGCGCCATGGAGAGGAGCTAATTGGATTTGTTGTCACCTCCCGAAGCTGCCAGGAGCTCACGTCTGCTCTGGTTACAGATGAAGACATCACGGTGACAGGCTTAGAGATGGCTCAGCTGGCATCCTAGGGCCACTAATAGAGCCATGTTGATTTAATGTCCGAGTGGAGAGGTGCAGACAAGCTGTTCAAGTTTTCTATTCCAAACAAAGCAGAGATCTGTTATCAGTTGTCTGTGGATCAGTAAATAAACTTCCATGTGGCTCTCACAGCACCTAACCATCGCTACAGAAGAATGACAAAGTATTTTAACATTGAGATGGTACTTTTAAATGAGAGCACTGTCTCTATGGTTTATATTGCCCTCAGGGAAATCAGTTAATTCCTTCATACATAAATTTTACTTAACTATGTAATTATGGATGAATCCTATTAGTCTTTAAATTGCTCACTAGTTAAAAGGTGTGTGTGTGTTTTCTACAGCTCTTTTTTGTGGAATGTACAGATCATCTGCACTTATGAAGATTAAAAGCCTGTTTGGGGATTTTTGTTTGGTTGGTTGGTTTTTCTGCTTTTAAGTAAAAGTATAAAATTTATTAGAAACTCAAGCATAATTTTTTTGCCTTTTCTGTATAGTACTATCTACTCGGAGCACAAAACTGGGTTCAGGCAGCATTCCCTTTATCCTCAGCACTCTCAGTATCTCTGTCAGCACTCACCCTGGCCCCTGGCTGCCTTCACGTGGTATCACCCACCTCTCTGCTGTGCTCCATGTTAAGTGATCACTCGTGCCAGCGCGATGAGCGTGTGAAAGACAGCTCAGACACAACAGTGTCCTTTGATACCATTTTCACAGCTCTGAGCCACGGCTGAAGTACAGCTCTGAGTCACATTTTCTACTTCTCAGCACCCAGTGCCACATCAGACTTTCTTCCAGCAGCACTCGGATCCTATTCATACATTTCAAGCTTAGGTTTTTTGAGAGCACCAGAAGTCCTGCTCTTCCCACAGCCATATTTTGCAGCCAGAGTTTCCAAGGAGCTCAGCATTTCCCATCTTAGTGCCAAAATGAGACCTTTCTCTTGACGACTCAAGGCTAGTGGAACACTTTGAATAATCCACTCCTGCCTAAATCTGCAGGTATATATGAAATAGGTCTGTGGTTTTCAGCATTTCTGGTACTTTCATTGGTCCTGTTCTTTCATTGCACATCCTAAGGTCACTCAGGGCCTGAACAGGCCAGTCCCTGCCCAAGTGATGACTGTCCTTAAGAGCAGGAACCACAGTCCTGCAGGCAAGGGTGGGAAGTAGGGGTACCCATATACCCTCAAAGATGATGAGAATGCAGCTGTTTGTTATGGTTTAACCCCATAACCCCAGACAACAGCCAAGCCCCACACAGCTGCTCTCTCATTCCCCCACCAGTGGGACTGGGGAGAGAATCAGAAGGGTAAGAGGTAGAAAACTCAAGGGTTGAGATAAAGACAGTTTAATAGGGAAAGCAAAAGCCATGCACACAGTCAAAGCAAAACAAGGAATTAGGCAGGTGTTCAGCCATCTCCCTGAGACCAGAGCCCCAGCACATGTAACAGTGAAGACGAACACCATCATTCCAAATGTCCCTCCCTTCTTCCTTCTTCCCCCCGCTTTATATACTGAACATGATGCCATATGGTCTGGAATATCCTTTTGTTCAGTTTGGGTTACCTATCCTGGCTGTGTGTCCCCGCAGTCTCCCATGCACCCCCAGTCTCCTCCCTAGCATGGCAGTATGAAAAGCAGAAAAGGCCTTGGCTCTGTGTAAGCCCTGCTCAGCACTAACAAAAACATCTCGTTGTTATCAACCCTGTGTTCGGCACAAATCCAAAACACAGCCCCGTACCAGCCACAGTGAAGAAAATGACTCCAGCCCAAACCAGCACGATGTTTAATTTGGTACTGCTCAGACCACGTTCCACAGACCCCAGTCAGACTGTGGAGCCAGTGAGTGGTGGAAGATTAAAGAAGCTCAGAGAAGCAAACACTGGGGAGCTAAATGCTCAGCAAAGGAGGGAAAACACCTCTTGGTAGTGAAGATCTGCCTCTTTGCAGAGACAGCTGAGCAATTACTTATGCAATAGACATGTGGAGATAATGGAGGAAGAGGCCCACTGGAAAACCATTCTGAAAATTCACATCTGACCTTAAAAGACAGTTGTCCTCTGCATGTTGTCTTCTGAAGTGTGGATGGAGCTTCCACACAGCACAATGAGAACAAAGGAAAGCCTTTGACAAACTGACTGCAAGTCCATGCCAGAAGCCATTTCAAGAATGGCTTTAAGGACATGAGCCCAAATAGTTTTTGATGGCTTTGAAAACTCATCTGTGTTCCTTCATTCCTAAGGAATGCAGATTGAGATTTTCTGTGGAACAATACAGAGGGACACTTAAGAGTTGGGTCATGAGGATAAGACAAGCTTAGACTGAATCCTCCTCACCCAGTGGGCAACTGGTGTCTGAAAGCCTGTGGAAAGTCATCTGCTCCCATAAACTGACCTCTTACACTTCCAAACTGCCCTTTTCATGTGGTATTAGAGGCATCTTTTTCTGTCCAGGCAATAAATTTCCATCTTGAACACATCTTCATTTTTTCTGGCACAGCAGAAACTGTACTTAGAGAAATCGTCCAAAGAAGGGACAGCACTTCCATCCCTTTTTTTTCTAGAGGGAAGCCTCCTATCTGGTTACCATTGTCAGTAATTTCCACTGACAGTGATAGTCTGGAGAACTTGGACAGATTTTCCTTCTCTTCTTTCTAGGCTACAGTTCTAGTTCTTTTTGATAATCTCCCCCAAAGCTGTTAGGACAAATGATTCCAGCTTCCTCTGCATTGCCTCATATTAAATGAGCTAATTTGTGTATTGCAAAGTCACTGAGTAGATTAAACAAAGCCACCCGGTTGGAAATATGGTGCAGTACTCCAGATTTTTCAGGCTAACCATTTCTTCTGAAAAAATAATTCAAAAGGATTTGGACTGAGATCTGGACTAACTGAATTAAGATAATTCTGGCTCCCAAGGGCTTTATGGGATGTTTCATTTTCTTTTCAGGTATAAGGAAAAAAGAGTGTTATAATGAAAATGTTATGAAAACTACAATTCTAGATATAGTACACAGGAAGAAGTGCAACAGATAGAGCAGGTAAAATTACTATTTCGGCCCCTGCCTACTGGTCTCCACACCAGATGCAGACTTAGCTGAGAGAACATTTAGCAGCATAAACCTTGGCTAAGAGGGCAATACACTCCACAGTGCTCGGTAAGTAGCAGACTTCAAATTCCCACATTTGTAATGGCCAGAAGCAGTGTGAAAAAACCTTACAAGCAATTTCTGAGCAGCAGGTCTCTCATTACACCTGTGTGCTAGCTGCAGTCACCTTTTCCAGGGCTGCAGTACTCATCCCAGGTCTATACATCTGTTTGCTGTAGCTTTATTCTTGGAGCTGACCCCATATTCCCAGTGTCACCTGGCTAATTCACCTGGCTGCATCCAACCAGTCTCTGTCTCGGCCAAATGACCAGCACAGTCCCTCACTACAGGCCACATCTTGCTCTCCTTTCATTTGTGTCCCCAGAGCCCCAAAAATCTTAACAGGGAGCAATTAATACCTAGACGGTAACTATTTGTATGCATGTTGGCACAGACTGCACTGGCTGTGTCTGGAATTTGGTTTAAAGTTGAGTAACCAGAAGCCAGCTTCATCAGTGAGAAGGCAGGACATGAGGAACACTATCTGAATGAACAAAATGATCCAGCATCATTCCTCGTGCTGCAGGATAGCACTCCTACATATTGCTAAGGAAGGTGAACCCAGCTCATTTCCAGCTTCCCACCTTTCATTCTATTAATAAAGCAGTGAAAGAAAAGACCATGTGGTCTTCTTTCCTAGCTACACTGTCTATTTCATGTTTATCTAGATTAATTTGCTTTTATTTCCAGTGATATCTGGTTCCAAAGCTCTGCTGCATGACGCTGCACCATTTTTTCTCCCTCTTCCTGGGGATTTATCACTCAGGGCTCCCCTAAATTTCTCTTTCCTGCTACCACAAAGGGCAGGCATGCTTTGCCAAAACTAGGACAAGTCTAAAAAGAGACTGTTTCTTTTCTACACAGGAGGTTCAAACAAGTGGGTTAAGATTTAACCACAGCAATAGCCAAGTATATTTCATGCATTTACTCCTGCAAGTTCACTCTAGAGCCAGAAGCAACAAAAAGCTGCTTCCCTTCAACAAAAACGAGTTTTCACCTCCCCAAATGCTTTTTTCTCAGATTTAGCAATTAATCCAGTGTTCACTGGGATAAGGTCCCAGTAGATCCAGTAGTCACTGACTCATTGCTGTCCAGCTGCCTCTCCAAACAAGTCAGACCTGCCTGCAAAGAGACATGAATGTAGTAACCAGGAGCTCACTGTAGCAGCCAGCACTCACAGCGTGCAAGAAGCAGACTAGGGCAGCTGATCAAAGCACATTACTAAGCGTAAGTGATCGTGTGCTGAAGTCTTGAATAACAACTACTAATATGAAAATCATGGGAAAAGAATCCAAATGGGGCTTAAAAGTGGTGGCAGAACAACACAGTGTTGTGTTATGTGCCCCATTACATTGTTCAAGTGTAGGCTGGGAGATTTTCTTACAATAACAGATGACAAAAATTGCGTCTTCAGCCAAACCTTCAGCAAACTGAAGTTCAATTTTAAACACTTGCGATTCATCCATCACTGAAATGAAGTCATTAGTGCCAATGAAGATCAATGTCCAAACGAGGCAAAGCAACATGCCAGAGAACACAAGGAATACTGCATGCAGGTAGGAAAACAGGAGTATGTTTTACACATCCTCAACAAGGTTACCTGAATTAGTGGCCAGGAAGAGGATGCAGCAAAAGTCCCTGTTCTTACAAGTAATACCATAAGTTGTCAGTGCCAAAGACCCTGGCCGTGTCTCACACAGACACCAGACACTGAGTTCTTTCTACCATGAGGGAGAATTAGAAGATTCTGAATGGAAAGAGTGCCCTTGTTAAGCACCAAAGCCAGTGTATGTTGCCCTGGGAGCCTCCTTTTGTCTTCCCACAGGGATCTGATCAGATCACAACTTGAGCTGTCACAGCACCCATCAGTTCTAGCTCAGATTTTCTGTGCCACAAAAGCTCTAACCCTGCCATTGTTGATTATCATCTTTATATAATGTCAGAAATATGCATATATTCTTCATATTTGGAGGCATTAATTCTAAAATGAGCCATCAAGTAGTTTATGGCCAAAATAAAAATGTTAGAACTAGTAACACAGAAGGTGTAAAAGAAACCCCTGTCTTACTCTAGCACTTATTTATCTCTAGAGATCACTTTTAAGCAAAGTTCATTCATGACATTTCATATTCAGGACCTCTGTGCCAGCATTCAGATGCTCACCTCCAAGCCAGGAGTCATTTTGTATCAGACGCAGCACTGACACTGCAGTGAAATATTAGAAAAGTGCTGCACTCACCTTCACAGAGACAACCTGTGGGCTTACTAAGCCTCTCCCAAAAATCAGAAACATTGTGTTTTTCTCTGCAGAGGACACCTGACTCCAAGTCCTGCTGCTCTGAGAGCACTTCAATGACTTTAGGAAGGGGACACAGCAAGGCCCTCTGTGGCTAGGAGAGATCTGGGTGTAGCAGCTCCAGCTAATCTAGCCTTTTTCCTTCCTACTGCTAACGTAGTGGAAGAGAACAGTGCTGGGAAAGGGCAAAGACAAGCCTGGCTTTCCCTCCCTGCTGACCAGCTGCTCATATGGGGACTAGTTCTGATGCGCAGCTGGTTCCCTTCCCTGGAAGCCGAGCAGCACCTGGGGCTTTTTGTCTCTCGAGTTTCATGGTGTCCAGCACAGACCTGCCCTTGGCCCTGGTGCTTCCCACCCAGTCCGTGCACTGCTGGGTGTAGCAGGATAAGTTCCTGCATGCCTTTGGCTGCACCAAGGCCACAGATGTGCCTGCAGAGACCTCAGCACACCTCCTTTCACCACACCCAGCTTTGGTGAAGCTTGCAGAGACATGAAGGATGTTATAATTACACTTTGTTTCCCAGTCAGAAAAGGTGAATTTCAGCTCCATACCTCACAGTCCCTCCCACTTCATTCAATTGTTCTGCACCTCCAGAATCGGCAAAAAACATCCCCTATTAAGTTGAAAGGGAGGCCCTAAGGAACTGCTCAAATTAGTCCTGGCCAGTCTGAGAGGCTGTTCTTGATGTGCAGGCTTTAAGTCAAAATCCTTTTACCTGATACATCACCTAAATCTCCACTTAAACATGACTATGACAGTGTTATTTCAGTAATGCCAGTGCCCTGAGCCTTCTGGTGGTTATTTTGAAGAAAATACTCTCATACTTTTATAAATATATATATGTGTGTATATTATCTAATTTGTCCACTTTTTCCCAGTGTTAAAAAGAGAAACTTTTGAAACTCAACTCTAACGATATGGCTATGTGAGGCCCAAAAGACAGACCCTGAATTCATATGCTGACATTTGTATCTGTAACTACAGCCAGTTAGAAGTAACAACACACACACACACACACACACACATACACACATACACACAATACCAGGCTGTTCTTTCATGTCACCAAAGGCTCTCAGTAACCTCATTCAGCTCAACTTTTATTTTACTACTCCTCTCATCCCTCCTTCACATGCACGTGTGATCTGGCATCACGCTATTCAGTGCCTGCATTTCCCCTCTGCAATGTTGTAGTGTCCAGAGCAATCATTAGAAACCTTCGAGCTGTGGAGCAAACAAAGAGAAGTCCAATGCAAAAGGATTTCTTATGCCTTTACTCTTCAGTGGGCTTCCCTCAGCTCCAGAAAGTGAGTTTGCTTTCAGTAGTACAGATATCCCTGGCAAAGCTCTGTTTTCTGTGCTTTGCTGAACTCCTGAACACAGATGTCCCATTTGTGTTTCATTAGTACATCAGTCTCTCTGAGGCTTTCGACCTCTGCACTAGGCAATAATTACCTGGCGCAGACCCATTCCCTCGCCAGCTGGCCTGGGAGCTGCTCTGCTCAGACCAGGGCTCTCTCTGCTGTCAGCCCTTTCCAGTCAACTGGACAGCTCAATCAGCAGAAAATATCAAATATGGTTGTTGTTTAAGCTCAGCCAGCGTTATTTCTACTTGATCTGACAATGCCTCTCCAAAGGAAGATTATGCTTCCCAAGGTCTAGCCATGAGACAGGAGAGTTAAGATGTCTGACAGAGTTTGATGAGTTTAGGAGCTCTTTTGCCAGCAGTTTGGGCTGATCATGTCCTTCCCTTCCTGCAAGCAGTGTTGTAGATGCCTCCCTCTCCCAGGCCCAATGACTATTTAATTATTTGTACAAAGTGAAACAGCTCCGAGGAGAGCAAGAGAGGGCGGCTGAGCCTGACTTTAGTCTGGGGCCGGGGGCGCTTGCCTGGGATGTAAATAGGCAGTTTGCCTCTGTTCCAAGTTTTTGTCCCCTCCCACATGTGTATTCAGGGTGATGGGCGTCATTTTGCTTTTTCAAGGGAGATGCAGACTTGCCTCATCACGGAAATTAAAACCTTGGAGTTGCTCCCAAGCAATCCTTGCCTGCTGCACCAGAAACTACACACCACAGCAAAGGGAAATCCCGAGCTCAAACCAGAGCATCGCTGGCCTCCCTGTCATGCTTATGGCACAGCAGCCCTCACTTTGAGGGTTCTGCTACATGTACCCAGGGAACTTGTAGGAGTTAGGATTAAGGATCAGTTTTTATTCAACAGTCATTGTATTTTCTGCCACAGGATAGTGTAAATTAAGAGACAGGAGCAGATGACATGATAGAGTAACTGACACAGAGTCACAGACAAATCTACATTCCCGAGATATGTTCCCAGTACATTTTGGAGAATATGAGACTGAGCAGCATCCAAAACCAGACTGAGAACCATGGCTTAAAGGGGAAAAGATAAACAAGAAAAAAAGCAGTAGGGCTGACTGGAGACTCTGCTCAAAGAGTACAGTCAGACACATCTTCAATTCAGTTGAAAGGAATAACAAGGCATGGTACTTCCTGACTTGCATGATAGCAGCACTCAGGAAGAGTTTCTGGATGAGCTGAAACATTCTGGGGAATTCCTACTTCTTGTTTCACTCAGCAAATCCACTGCCATCCATAGAAGCAAAGGAAGGTTTCATGGAATCAAAGATAACTGCTAAAAGAAGGCAAAAAATATAGTTCATGATGCTGATCCAATAGGAGAGAGGTATTGGAGGCCAGGTGGTCAGGTGACTTCTGCTGAGGGTTCTGCTGTGTTCAGTAGGCAATGCCACAGACTTTAAAGAAGATTTTACTTCAGGTAAAGTATCAGGAACTATCACCTTGCTCAGTGACTGTTGTGTACTCTAAATTTTAATATTAAAAAAGATAGAAGCATTCTGAAACAAAAAGTGAATCCTTTATTCATAGGAATATATGGTGTTTATGTGTCTATTCGCAAAAGCAGGAAGGTAGAAATAAGCCAGAGGAACAAGAGGGTAGAGTGAGTAATGGATAACATGATCTAGTCAAACTAATTGAAAAATGGTAGGGTGAGATTTATAATTGAAATACTGATATTGATGAGTTCAATCTGTACAGGATAAGAACAACAATAATATTTAGCAATGATGCAGCACTTTTCATCTTTAGAGCTCATTAACTAATTAATCTTCACAACACCCCTGAGAGGCAGGTAAGTATTATTATTATTATTAGACCATAAGAAAGATAAATCCACAACAGAAGCAGAGGAAGGTGGAATTAAGAGCTAGAAGTGACTCTGTAAGGGAGAGGAGGGTGGAAAATAACATCCTTGTTCCGTCACAGAAAGGGGCAATTCCATTACCAGAGGAAGGTGGCCTGGAACAGGAAATATTCATATAGGAGATCCATCCTTTATTCCACACCAGAGTAAAAGGCACAAAAGATGAGGCAGGAACTCAATCAGTGTAGTAAAATTCATAAAAGGAAAGTAAGGTGAGTCCAAAGGCAGCAGAATGAGTTAATGCAAGCCAAGAACGGCAAAGGGCAACAAGACTCTGAAACCTTGAAACCTAATGCCAAAACAGTGCTATTTCATGCTGGAACTGAGCTCTTGGACTGAATTTGAGTAGGAAAAATAAATAACAAGGACTGTGTTTGTAGACGCTGAAGAATTAGCAAAGGCCTTGTTGATAAAGCTAGTGATAAAACACAGGAACTTGGCTATGCTCAATGGCAGGCTGGCAGCAGGCTCCGATCACAGAAATCTCGCATATTAAAATGAGATAATTCTTGATATTTAATTCTCTTATTCTCTCCTCTTCTGTGTGAGACAAAACAGAAATATTGAAGAGAAAAAAATTAGTAAGCAGGCATAACAGTAATCTCCCAAAGAAGGTAGGAGCTTGTGTGGGCAAGATTGGAAGAGCCCTGGACCAAACAATTTGAGATTTGTCTTGATTTTTGTGTCTTGCATTGAGGGCCTTGTATTTTAGAAGTCAGAGCATACACAGAAACAGTTGGAAGTAACAAAAATGTGCAATGAGTAGAAATTTTGCCTGAGATCTGACCAATTTTGGCAGTTAAAAAAAAAAGAAAAAAAATCACAAAATTGTTTGGCCAATTTGAAGAAGTTGTCCCTATTATTTCTCTGCACTTTCCTGTCAGTAAAATGGATATAGATCCAAATTTAACTTGAAATTTGACTTGATGTGTTACTACGGTGTTCCTGTGTGCCTACAAATTACCAGTCATATTATTTACTATTTTAAAACACAGAGATTCTCAAACTTACAAATGGGTATTTGCTGAGGCCAGGATTTCTGTTACAAAAAAACCAGAGAGCTTAAAGACTGACAAATGACCACAAGGATAAGATGAAATCTAACGAGGTAATAGCAGCTCTCTACAAAGCTTGGCAGTGTTTAGTCTGTAGGTCAAAACAAACTGTGTGATTCCTTAAGATTTTCTACCAAAGCAGGAAAACAGTGTGGCTGTGATGAGGAATTCCACAATTTCCTATGGAGATAGTTAGGGGAGAAGAGACCTGGAGACTGAAGATTCTCCTTCTTATAGGCATCAGGACTGGATTTTTCCACATCCTTTTTATATGCTTCCCATTTTAAGCCTATCTAAAGCCTTACATCTGTTTTTTTGATAATGTGGTTAAAAAAAAGAAAAAAAAACTGCACTTTTTTCTCCAGAGAAAATCTTATGCATATTTAATCGACATGCAAAAGTTATTTCTTGTCACTCTTCATGCACACAGGGTTCACCTAAGAATTTTTAAGAAAGCAAACGTTTCCCTTGGACACATCCCAAAGCAAAAGGCCTGGTTTGGACCAAAGGCACATATAGCCTTGCAGCAGCCTGCTGGTAAAGGGAACCCCAGCGATTTTTTCCTTTAGATGTTAGAATTTAGCTCTTGCACTCCTTTAGCTTTTCCTATTTTTTTGAAGGAAAAAGTGAGACACTGTTTTGTTTTGAAGTAGCAGGGGAGGAACTTCCTCCCCTGTCTCCCCATACGTGAGAAGAATCACAGTTGGGGCCAGCGATTAGAGGCCTCCACGAAAGCTGGAGCCTTTTGCACCTTAAAGGTGTGCCACCAAGATGCCCACAGTGTTTTTTCAATCCACATGTTTTCACGGCTGTTCCAGACGTGTTACAAACCTTGACACGTGACTTAGGCAGCAATACCACAACTTCACACCGAGTCTGGTCACCCAGGGTGAGAAGCAGCACTCCTGCCCTCGAAATTGTGCTGCTTTAAAGGTTCATGGAACTCTCACCACTGTCTGCTTCTCCCGGGGGGGCCAGTGTTCTGCCCTTGTTTCTTTGAAAGATGAAAAGTGCTTAAAAGAACGTTTGTGTTTTTCCTTGCAAGAGCCAAATGTTGGAAGTGAATCTGTCTGTAGGAACACTTTGGCACCCTCACTACAGGGCTGATCCCAGCAGTGTGCACAGTTGTATCCTTGCTGTGCCATGACACCTGCAGAGCAGCTGGAATAGGTTTCTGCTAGAGCAAGGAGCTGTACAGTAGCAACACTCACAGAATATGTAATTTCCACAAAGCATGCTTTTAAAGGGAGGAGAAAAATGGGAAAATGCACTATCCTGTGTGCTTTGGCCCTCTGTGGGACATGCTTTGTTCATTCCTGAACCGAGGATGGGAAAGAAATCTTTCTGCCTTATTCTAGAATTTCCATGTTTCTTACTCATTATGAGAAAGACTTTTCATTTAATAAGCTCTTTTGCCCTGCAACAGAAATCACTCTTTCTCCTAAAGAAGGAGGAGTGGGGGGAGGCGTTTTCTGTGCTTTTTATTGAGTAAGCCACATGTGGAAAGATCTGAATAATCTTTGGATGGAAAAAAAAAAAAAAAGCAGGACATGAATTTCAGAGCATGTGCTTTTGTGTTATTCAATATGACTGATAGAGAAGGATAAGGTTGAAGTTCAAGGCAAGTATGGAAAGTAATTTCTCTCCGCACAGTCGCAAATAAAATGAGTCACAGCTCTATAGGATTAAATTAATTAAAGATGGATCTTGTGCTTGATGCTAGTTTGATAGAACTAGAGTTTGTAGTGGTTGTATCACGAACATAAGTGGATATCTTTAGTGCCTAGCTAGTATTTTCTTTATACTCATGAGTGTTTACTATGGCACACAAATGCTAACCGGTTTTATCACACAGTCATTATCATATCTTCTTCCCTTTCTCTCTGCTCTTCAGGTGTTGCTGCTACAAAATGATTTCATATCAATTAGGAATTCCATTTCCTTCAAGGGGCTACTGAAGGAAAGCCACCTGTAATGCACGCTGTTAGACTTCAGGTGCTCTCTTTATAACAAGATCAGTGTTTTTAAAATCCATGTTCAAAACTGCAAGCGTTAGCAGAGTATTTTTCTTATTAAAAAAAAAGAAAAAAAATATACTGTCTCTGGAAAATTTAGTTCTTAGGACACTCAATATATGTTGCAAGAAAAATCTAAAGTGACTTTAAAAACAGAAAGTTAAAAATATATCAGACTTTTCATTCAGTGTAAAAGTGAAACAATAGCAGTGAAGTACTACAAAGTTTCTGCGTTGCTGTTGAAAGTACAGGCATTTCATTAAGCACGGTGTAAAGATGACAACTGCGTATTTAGGGGACAGTGATAACAAACCAAACCCAAACAAACAACTTTCCAACTATTTTTAGGGGGGGACCTCTAGCTTCTGTGTAATTTCATGGAAAAAACGATTTTGATTTTCTTCACATACATTAAAAAATCCATTTGAGAACAAGCATTCCAAGTGCACCTTAGCACCAGTTCCTAAGTAACATTAAGGGGATCTGGCATTTGGAAGGTTAATTTTCTTATCAAAACTATACAAAATCCTAATTTTGCAGAGTAGCAATTTGGAAAAAAAAATCAGCAATGGGAAAATGTTGGTTATGCAGCACTAGACATTCAGTACTCAGGGGATCAATTATAAAAACACTCATTCAGCTATTTCTATTCAAATGAACACCTGAAGAGGAGGTCTCAATGGTTTTAAAAGTGTGTGGATATTAGTGGATAAATGTTAGTCCAATAAAAGAGATCATCATCTGCTATTTGTGTGCATTTAAGTTGACACTAAAAAGATCTTTGTGGAATATTGCTGCTTCTTTTTCTTTTTGTGTGTGTGCATCTTTTATCTCATATTCCCTTAACACTTTGTGAACTGAAGAAAATAGACCAAATGAGCTGTTCTTTAAGATTAAAGGGGTAGCATTTAGTTGAACACACCTGAATGTGGAAGGAGTCTATTTTCCTCATACTTATGAATATGTAATGATGTGCTTGGAGGCACAGTCACGAACCCCTAATAAGAATGCACGAGTCTGTGTTTGAAAACAGACATTTGCATTTGCCCTCTGGTCACAGTACATGGGTCATTCTTATTCAAAAATTTATTTGCTTTATTTTTCTATTCCCCCTCCCTTTCCTGCCCACCTCAAAATATTTTCTCATTTCTAGGTTTTGTTTAGAGAAAAATTAAAAAGGGAGGGCTAAATCCCTCCAGAATGGTCAGGATTCAATTAGAGTGAGCTTACTCCGTGATATATACATTTATTTGTGCAAGTGAAAAACTCCATTGTCTGCTTTGAGGAAGGAGTATTTTTTTTTTCAGTCTCACAAATACGTTTGCTTTAACAAAAGATTTCAGCAGGATTCGAGAAGAAACAAAAAAAAAACCCACATAGGTGTGTAACACAACATTTTATAAAGTGAAAAGTGGGAATAAGGTAATAGAAATAAATTGATCTAGACAAGGGATATACTTCATAAATTGCATAAATACTTCAGGAAAGCTACCGCCAAGAAAGAAACAACAAAGCATCGTAAACGTTAATACGGGGAGCAATCAATGTCATGCACCAGACTACCAGTGTCGAAGGCACAGTATCCAGGTGGGGAAGAACAGGCTGTGGAGATTGGTACTTAATGAGAATATTGCATTTCTCTTAAAATTTCGTTTAAAAAGCTATTGAGGAGCTACTCCAAAACACACTCAGAATTGTTGTGGGTTTCTTGCTGCTTCCTAAACAATGTAGTAGCTTCAAATTAGGCACCAAAGAAGAGTTTGCTAAGAGTTTTTAACTCTCTTTTTTCAGTTCTTTCTCACTCCCTCTTTTTTTCGTCAAAGAAGAGCGAAGGGAAAAAAAGGAAAAGTAATAAAAAAAGAGAGAGTAAACTTGCAGCACTTTAGTCATTATCTGCACAAAAATGATGGAAGAATCAGGCCTGTTTGCTCAAAAACAAAAGAGAAAGAGAAAAAGAAATAAACAGACAAAAAAAATCACAAAGAAGTCCAAGCAAATTCATTTGCAGAGAACGGAATTACTGAGCTACTGCAAATCACAGTAAACAATTTCAGCTGCTGACTATATTAAAGATTTCATCATCCCTTTGCTAAGGGTCAGAGAAGTTAAATATCCATCCTAAAGCACGGAAGGATTTCAAAACATTCAGAATAAAGTTGTAAGTCTAATTTGTAGAGGTGCTTGAGCTCGTTGCTGCTGAGATAGCTCCTGGCAGGGTGTCCAGGGGCAGAGATGCCCTCCCACTGTAGGTGTGCAGGTGCCCCCTCGGTGCATACGGCACACACGTGCACACACACTCGCACAGAGCCGGAGCCGATCACACTTCACTACACATTTTCCAGATTTTACATTACTATCACAAGTGTGACTTTGGTAAGAAAAAAGAGCCTATTGTGACTGCAGCCGCAGCCGCCGAGCAGCCCATTATTTGAGATCTAACAGTGACACCTGCAGTTGAGCCCCACACACTGAAACAAACAACTCCCTTAGAGAAACAGCCCTGGTTTTTAACTATACACATTTCCTGCTTAATTATCCTCGTGTACCTCAAACTTGCCTCTCCCACTGGCAGCACGATCAGCTTCCACACCAGCATGAATCAGCTTTTCCACTTCGAAAGCAAGCAGCCTGCCATAAAGTACATAAATAGCCCACAAAATCTTCCTTGAGCTGCTTGGTGGGAGTAGAGCTGCCCATGCATGTACACACACGCAGATCTCTCCTCCACAAACAGGCGTTTCAGAAGAACAACCTGCATGTCTGAAAGGCTCATCACCATGTTTCAAAGATTTAATCACTTTTCTGCTAATTGCAATACAAAGCATTACATTTGGTATGAATAAAGACCAGATAACCTGGCGATTTGGATGAATCCCCTTTGTCGTCACCGCTCCCTCCTTGGTTTTGTTTACCAGCTGGTGATCATCTGTAATGTGGTCATTCTGTCTCCCTTCTCTCCCAGATAATCCAAGAGTTTTCACAGTTTCACCATTTCCTAAAGCATTTTGTTTTGTTCTGTTTGTTCGTTTGCTTTAAGAGAAACTATGCTGTACTTTAACTGCTGCTCTGAAGGCTACTTCTAGAGGCCTGACTCTCCAGTTAAAACAAATAATATGTAAAGGTCTATATCGCTTTTTTCCTTTTCACTATTCTCAAAATTTACTGCTTCTTCATCTTCCTTCAATACGCTACAAAACAAGCTCCAATTTCTCTCTTAAAAGCAGAAACTACAACTATAAAGTCTTCTTTACTGTAAGATGATTTTTTGTATCACCAAATCTTCTGACCCACTACAACAGTTTCTAACCAAGATCAGCACTGGTATTTCATACAAGCACAGTACGAATTTGGTTTTAATTTACAACTCTTGGAGACAGTCCTTTTGTCATGTAAGCTTTTAGACCTCAGATATAAACATGTGTTCACTTGAAAAAAAAGATTTCTTTATAACTTTTGTCAATATTCTGCTGATTGCTAGTTCAGTACCAGATGTGCTATGCTTAATGGTGCATATACAAGAAGCATTCCCTAATCCCTAAATGAACTTCTTATCTCTAAATATATACAGGATAAGCTATCTAAACTCAATTTAGCAACTATGCTATTAAATCTACCAGAACCAAAGACTGAAAGAATATTGTTAAAGCCACGTGCCTGTTAGCAAAAAACCAAAGAATCCTCCTGAAACAAAACATGGCTAACCATAGATCAAAATCAATCAGACATAGATTAATTTCTCCTATCAGGGCATCTTGGACCCCCACATCTTCATTTCACAAGTGCACACACCCAGTTTCAAATGCCTCTCGTTTTGTTAGCACCACACTCTGTCAGTCACAATTTGCTGCAGAGAAATGAGTTGTCATTAGATCAGACTTTTTAACTGCATATGAATGCAGACAGATCCGTTATGGGATTTAAGAGAAGTGCAAACAATAAAAAAAAGTGTCATCTGCTGGTTGGGATTATAGCACCTGGAAGCATTTCCTCACCAATTCCCTTTGTGACCCTGGGACACAGGTTGATACAGCACCTGGATACCTTCACTGATGAAACTACAGCATTTTCACTTTCATTCACAGCCAGACACTCCATCCCGGCCCATCAACTCATCAGCAATCACCCCTCCTGCCCCTGGACTGCGCAGAGGGGAAGGCAGGGGATCCTTGGGACAGAAGGGAAAAATGCCCATTTATACTTCTGATGTCCCTGACACCCCTAATTTAATAACTTCCTGGACACATCTATTTTATTCCACACAAGGGTTTCTTAAAATAGTTCACTATCTGTGAAGGCAACAAAAGCAAGAAAGTACACAGGAAGCAAGAAGGGGCAAGTCACACTCAGACCCACGAAAGAGATGACTCCAGATGTTTTCTGCCTATTGGATGTTATATGCTATGGTGGATAACTCCTCCACAGTCCACAGGGTTCTCTTCTACCTTCCCTGCAGTCCCTTATCCCCTTTTATTTCTCCTTCCCTCAGCATGAAGAGTGCCCAGTACCAGTTGTACACAAATGACCTTAAAATCCACTTTTTCAACCTTTGAGACTGAAAAGGAGCACAAGAACTTTCAAGTTTGCAGAGTTTGGTCTAAAGTATAACAAAATGCTGAGCAAAATGGTTGACTGTCTTCTCAGAAAAAGTTGCACCTGGAAGAACAGAATCTCACATCAGTACAAGAGGAGAGTTCTTGGTGTGGAACCAGAGAAATGGATGGAAAGTTGTCACAGAGGTGCACATTCAAGATGCATTTTGTGGCATCTGCCTATGTTTTCCTCTGCTTTTGTTCATGTTATTGTCTTATTACCTTGGAAGAAGTGTTACAAAAACACCTCACTTTAAAAAAGAAGAAAGGAAAGGAAAGGAAAGGAAAGGAAAGGAAAGGAAAGGAAAGGAAAGGAAAGGAAAGGAAAGGAAAGGAAAGGAAAGGAAAGGAAAGGAAAGGAAA
>VZTF01001211.1:1346377-1402316 GCA_013397755.1 Cnemophilus loriae
AGAAAGAAAGAAAGAAAGAAAGAAAGAAAGAAAGAAAGAAAGAAAGAAAGAAAGAAAGAAAGAAAGAAAGAAAGAAAGAAAAGAAAAGAGAGGGGGAAAAAAACAGGGAAAAAATAAGGAAAAATGTAATTTTAAAAGAAAAGGCTATGCATATGCAAAGTTGATTCAAATGCTTTCAGATTGCGCCATAGAAAAGCTGTGGCCTAGTTTTGGAAATACATATTTCACTTTATTTTGCACACAGCTGGGTTTATATTGGCACTCACACTAATATGCAAAATGCAGTATCTTATATTCATGAATGACTCTTTATAAAATGCCAGGAGGGCACCTGCTTTCTTTTCTTTAAGTCTATATCATGACAAAGAAGCAGCCTGTATTAATGGCCAGCTTCCAGCTCTGACCACAGCCTGGAGGGATTTATGCCAGCTGTACACAGGTTTGGAAGTAAACAACATGCCCCGGTCAAAAGGAGTTTCTTACACTCCACGGAAAGAGACTGCTAATGAGATGCAACGGACTGAAGGAGGGAGCACACGGCACCACTGACTGTGCAGAGAGCTCTCACAAACAAGTCTATGAGCTCTCAGATGTGCTGCATCCTGGTCCTCTCCACGATGTAAGTCCAGGATCTTATATGCACCATCCAGTCCTTGTAGCTTTGCTGCAGACGTGGCAGCCAAACACCTTCCCATTCCGGTGGTTCTCAGCGCTCAGGCTCAGTAGGTGCCAGAGCATTCGGCAAACTAATAAAAGGTACCCTGACCAGTAGTAGGTGCTGGCATTTCTTTCTTTTCAAATAGATGTATATGTCTCAGTGGTTTAGAAGGAAGCCTATTGAAACTACTCCTCATCTTAAGAAGCTGCTTTGTCTGCCATCCAAATCTGACAGGATCTGTGTGCGTTGAACTTCAGATCATGATGCAAAACTCATCTCTCAGCATTCTGCCCCCCAAATCAGAATAACATACATGAGACAGCTTGATAAAGATTTTTCTTTAATGTAGAGTTGATTAAACATGTACTTAAGAAAAAAAATGTTTCTAAATGAGATGTGGAAAACAAATATTAGATAAATTTCACAGACATTTGTGCAGATAATTAGAACTTCAAATTGGCATTTTTAAAATTAGACTGATGTATACTCATTATATGGTCATGTTAAAAAAAGTTAGATATTCAATTCTAGCTTACAAACTGGAGTTGGTCAAAAATATATTAAAATCTTTATTCCTTTTACTATACTCTGCAATATTATTCCTACCATGTGTTTTCTGGGTCTGATTAGGATTAATTCTTTCTCCTGACTAAAAAAGGCCACCACAATAATTTTGGTGTGCACTTCTGAGTTAAGCAAGGTACTGACCTTACAGTACCTGATCTGACCTTACATATCAGCCTGAGTTTGCACAGGATGTTATTGACCTAATAGCTTTCCATCATTACTGCACTACACTTGATATACTGTTTGACTGCCAGACCAGAATCTGTGTTTCACCAGGTATCAACCAATGTATTTTGCCAAGTGTAAAAAGAAACTGAAAAGTAACAACAGACACAATGCAGTTATAGTAAAACAAGTATGTGTATAATATTACATCAAACTCCCTAACCAAACATTCAAGAAAATTATATGAAGATAGAACTGTATCTGTGATCAGTTCTTCAAGAAGTAATTGTCTTTTTTCCACTTCCAAACTCCAGACTTAGGCTATGTCCCTATTCCTGCATCAGGAACAGGCAGAACCAAAAAGCATGAGAATCATTGACTGGAGAACAAAACTTGTTAAACTGAGCTGTGTTCGCACATTCACCTTTGTCTCCCAAGGCCCTGCAGCAGCCTACAAAATGCTTGTTGCCAAATGCTTTGCCATTTTCGGCAAGTATCAGAACAATTGGAGGTGTTTATTCCTGGACCAGTACACTGCATACAAAGTATGAATCTTCCTGCAGAAGCTAATTTGTAATTGCTTGGAGATCTCCCTCTGCAGTCTGCACTGCGAGGTGTGAATTTAGCAGCACGGCATCTGCAACGTCTTCAGAAACAGCAGCAGAGTTAGGACACTATTCACTAGTTCTTATTGATGCAGAAAGCAAAAATTTATTGATGAAGCAAGTTATCACTGAATTAACTAGCAGCATTAACTATTCTAGTAGCAAGAAGAATCAAACCAGAGCCTACAAGTCTGACACGTCCCAAAAGGACATTTCATGCACTAAAAGAACTGTGAGAAATAAAGTCACCCTGCTCAAGGCAAGAGCAGTGTCCTATGTGAAGGTAACGCTCTCACATGATGCACCACTTTGTGCATACAGTGTTTACACATACTGTAAACTGCAAGTCAGATTTCTGCATTTTTCAAACTAGCAGCAAAAGTAGGTACATGCTTTCTGTATTCAGGTGACAAGGTAGTTCCAATAAAGTTCTGATGAGAAACAAACTCATTGCAAGTACTAAGCTTAAGGTCCTCTGAGATCTATCTCCATTTTCGTTTATTTCCTCATCCCTCTTTCATATTCCTGCTAGTCCCATTCTTGATACGTAATGTTTTTAAAGGATTGGATAGCCTCTGCTTGGATGCAGATAAGCAAGTAATGAAGATACATGTTTTACACGCCTTAAGAGATATTAGGTAAAAACAGGAAATATAAAACACAGAGAACTACAGTTTTGAGTCGTGACTTTTTTTTTTATAACTATTAAATTCTTTCACTGGGCTAGTTGCACAAGGCAGATAATTGTTTTGGCGAAGACTAGGAACAATTTAGTATTGTAGAAAAGCTCTGGTCACTGTCAGAATACAAACAGCAATTAGGGTGCTGTATCCATCTTTCCCCCTGTGAAAGTCTGGTTGCTGTTTGCATTTATCTGGGAGAATCTGATTTAACCCTAGCAATTGCAAAGGGGAATCAGGCAGACAGTTTCCCACCCCTTAGCTCCACTGCTGAATTAGCAGGCGACCTTGCACAAAACAACTACTCTGTATCTTCATTTACTCATCTAAACCACACCTATTGTATTTATTTAGCTCACAGGGGCATCAACAGGCTTAATTAATGTTTGCAAAAAGCTTTGAGATCATCAGATGAAAGGTCCAAAATATTTTAAAGTCAATGAGAAAAAAATGGATAGGTGCCAAAAGAGTCAATTGGACAAACGGCTTCTCCTATCAGTATTGTCCATATTTCAGTTTCTAGTTTATCAGTGGAATATACACGGCTGTTTAAATAAAGTCTCACGCATGTTCCACTGTGCACAGAACCAGCCACCAGTTCGTAGATCTGAAAACAGTTAGAAAGCTGTAAAAGAACACTTGGGAAGACATATATTATATTTCAACTCCAAAACAAAAGAAGTCCTTTCTCCAGAGTGTTTCTATGCTCTATAGAAAAATTCCCAGTGGCAGTTAGCAGCACATACATGGAGTTTGATTTCATATTTTTATTTACTTTAATTTTTTGATCAATGGACACTGAGAAGCATCTCTCCTTGACTGTTTTATGAAGAAGAGCTTGAATTTAATATCTGCAGGCATATAACCAGTGCTTAAATAAATTAGAAACTCCCCTTTCCCCAAGGATCCTAATGCTATAGCATCTAGGTCACTGCTATTAACCTCTTCCCTAAGGATTTAGAAATAAATCCAAGATCCCAAGTAAACTCTATTCCTCAGTTGGCTGCATCCCCATCAGATGACACTGTTTTCATAATTTTTCTCCTAACCTGGTGATAAGTAGTTTTAGCTTAGAATTGCTCACAGAAGAGATCTAAGATATTGCAACACTGTCCTATTCCAAGCAGGACCAGGCCAGCTGAAGACTAACTTGCTCAATTCATGGCATATCCACCCCAAAGCCAAGCCCACCTTTTGTATTCATAGGTTTTAATTGCAACCTGTCTCCCAGAAACAAAGGTTTTAAACATGCTCATGTGGGAAGGGCAAGTGCTGTGTTAACTTCTTCCACAAAAATGCACCTAAAGAGGCCAAGCTTTGGATACTTTGTGGTGCCTCTTACAGAGACAGGCTAGAATAATAAGATAAAAGATGAGGATGGCAAAGCAAAGCATTACTGGCAATCACTCAGCATAGCACACATTAGCATAACTCCCCACTAGGTTTAGTTTTTGCAGCCTCAGTTCAGCCTCCCAGGTAGAACAAAGTAGGAGGAGTTATTTCAAAATACCAGGACTACTTAGGAGAGTGCTGGAAGCAAACAATTGGAAAGTGTTCAAAAGATCTGAGGGGAAACGGGATCACCACAGGGCACATCCTATTTGCTAGCATAGGAGTACTGACACTTGTTTCTGGACTAAGTCAGCCAGCCTACAACTAGTTGTCAAAACGACAGAGGAGTCCCTGTGTTACTTCCAGATTTTCTTCCACAGTGTTGCACAAGCTGACACTCAAAAGGTGGTGAATTTAAACTTCCAATCTTTGCTTAGGCTAACGTCTATATAAACCAAGGCAGTGCCGCTGCGCAGCGGTGGAGCAAAGCACTGCCTTCTACCGCTCTGACACACTACATTAGAGAACACGTGGGTCTGGGTTTTCTTTTTCTTCTTTTTAATCAACAGAAAAATAGAAATGGTAGGGTTTTTTTGTACTTCCTTTGTAAACTGCACTTCAAAATTATATCGGCCTTAAAAAAATAAAACCCTTTACAATAACTGTTGTGAAGTACCTAAATGCAAACTGTGAACAGACTCATACAGTCAGTCAACAGACTTCTCTGATTTTCAGACATATGCTTCATATGAAAAAAACTAGAGCTTGGACAACTAGAAAAATTTGTAAGTTGAACATGAGAAGCCAGTCTTCCAAAGACATCCTCAACACCTTCACTGGTTTGGTTTACAAGGTGAAATAGATCACAGATCTGCATCTGTAAGGAAAGGGTTAATAATATTCGGAGTATGTGCCTTAAACACCTGCTCAGTGGTGAAAGTTGTTGCAGAAACAAAGATGCAAAGTTTCAGTTTCGGCCTTGATACTTCTTGCAGCAACCTTCCACTGTGGCGTGTCAAGTGCAAACTGTGCCAGCCGGGTCACAAACAGGACACTGGACTTTGGGGGTATTTGCCGTGTATGACCCCCAGGGCTGACCCCCGACAACCACCAAACCAAGACCAAAACATGTGCAGCAATGACACCCTGCCATACCTTCATCTCGTGCTAATGAGGAAGCAGAGAAAAGCAACTTGGAGAGTGAACCAGGCTGGACCCACCACCACAAAGGGAACCACGGCACTGAAGGACCAATAGGACACTGCTGGATCCACAGAGGTGACTATTTTCTGCTTGCTCTCCCTCACTTTCCCTTTTCCCTACACATTTATAGTTACAAATAAAGCCGGTATTGTCAAGCCAATACTTAGTCTCATTTGCACCTTAATTTGGGCAGAGGACTTTAACATCAAATCATAGCAACATCTTTGGTTTGTATTGTCAGAAGCTGAAAAACAGAGTAGCTAAAATTTATTCTCAGATAAGTTATACTCAATATGCATCACACCAGTGTATCAGTGAGCTAGAAAGCCTGCAGACCATATACAAGCAAACAGAAAGAAGACAACAGGATTAAGTAGCTGATGATCAGAATGGCAATCAGACATAGAGCTTTTAGGATCTAAACCTGTATTTTTCCCGGGGAAAAAACACCAAATGGGGGTCTGTGTGTTTATATTAAAATACTTTTTTTAAAAAAGGCAAAATAGAATGCAGTATGTCTTCAAATAAAAACAGCACCCAGTTGCCCAATTTTGTTGTTTTCCTCTATTGGAAGACTGTTCTAATAGCATGCACAGGAACCTTTCCTCCTTCATGTTCCTTAGAACTAATTTACAGCAGGATATAAAGATGATGTATGTGTTACAAAACAAAGACTGGAAAAGTAGCATACGAGATTCACGTGGTGTGTGATTCATGCCTACAGGAGAATCCAATGGTACAAAGTATCCACAATATGAAAATCCCAAGACATTCTCAAATGCTGTCAGTCTTTCTGAAATGTCTGATAACCACTACTCTCATTTCTTATATAAAAAGTTTGAAGCAAGGAGGCACTAGCCTTGCCAAGGTCACACACACCCAAGTCAGAATCAGAATTTAGGTTTGGCTTTGCTGTGAGCCAGCCTTTCGAACAAACTGCTTCGAACTGCAGTAGTGATGAGTTATTGTTGGGATTCGTGTGTTTGCTGACACATTATATAATACTCCTTATGGAGACACATAAAAATTGTTTCACCTTTAAAACAATATGCACACGTCCCTTTTAATTTTGAAGGAAATAAACCACTAGAATTATTTCAAAACAGGAAGCATCAAAATGAGGTGTTACCGCTGAAGAACACGCTGATGACATGTGACATTGATGGAATGCACAAGAATGGACAATTCATTCGCATAATTCTTTGAAAGTTTTTGGTGTTGTTAGGTAAGGCATGTTTCAATCAGTTTGACACATAACAGCGGGTGCTGAAAATAAAAGTTAGTGATACCGGAACACTAAATAATACTAAAAGCTAAAAACGTCTCTATTTTAAACAAACCTAGCAGCCTACTTCCCTAATGAATGCTCAGATTACCCTCAAAAATCTAACAGGCCAGAAAGGAAAAGTCAACACACTATGGTGATTGCAACAACTCAAAGTGTGACTTCCATGCATTTTTAAAAACACAGCTTATAGTAAATCAAACATAAAAGCATTCTTTAAGCATAAAAAAAAAAAAATCCTAATGGTGCTAGATCAAACTTGCATTTTGACTTTATTTGCAAAGACAGAACATCTGGTGTGCTTCTGGCTAGACAGCTCCCATTCAGAGCAACCACTGCTGAGGCTATCAACCAATTCCTACACCTTCAGAACAAAATAAATACAAGTGTGTTAGCTTATATCCCTACATAAGAAAAAAAAAAAAACAACCAACCAAAAAAGTCTTCTTAGGTCAATTAATTTACAGACTTGAGAGTCTCCAAAATTAAGCCTGCATTTTCATGGAACAAACTTTGCTCCCTTTTTTTAAGTAGCCTAAGTCAAGATAAAAAATTTTAAAAGTGGGGAAAAAATTCCTTGTGCCTACACCAACTACTAGAAAAATGCTACTAAATTAATTCAACTTTTTTTCTTCATAGCAATTACTATAAATATGATTTCATCCCTATTGAAGTCATTGAACAGAAGCAGCTCTTTTCTTAGTGTTTTGTTGTTTGAGAAAGAATACATAACGAATGACTTTATTAATTCATTAGTAAACTGTTAAAAAAAAATTATGAAACTATGTCCTGTGGGAAATATCCAGGAAAAAGTCTATACTAGTATTTGTGCAATTTGTCCACAGAAAATGATCTACCACCTCTTAAAATGCAATCAGACCAAAAAGATTGATCTTCCTCCCATAAATACATTGAAAAGCAAAACACTGAAACTGCTTTTTAAGGCATTTTTCTTGATTCAGGTTGTGAGGATCTTTTTATCTCACTACCTACAAGGACTAGATGCTACAAGGAAAAAAAAATACTGCCAGATGAGATAGAGCATTTAGTGATCAGAATAATCACCAGTGAATAGAAAATCCACACACTGTTCTGGGTGATGGTAAGAAACAGTAGGAACAATCACTAATAACTCTAATATACTGTGTGAGCAGATGGCCTAAACTATCAAACGTTTTATCAGTCTCACTGTTTTTTACATTGTCAGGGATAAAACTTACAGATGATAAACTGTGGCTGAGACAATGAATGCGCCCATCTATCATCCTGGGCTTCTCTTACTCCAACCATGTGACTGAGTTGAATCAAGTTTATGGTGGCGTGGCAGGAGATTCCTGTGGAAGCTAATATCTAGACTGAGTACATGTATAATTCATTTATTCCCCATAAAAGCAAAAGATGTTAATTTTAAGAATCTCCATTTCACTTCATTGAACCAGACCACAATCAAATATTTTAAAAGGCCTAGGAGATCATTTTCAAAAATTTCAGCCTTTATATCACTGCTGAAACTGTGTTTATTCTCAAGAGGATATCAAGTTTTTAAAGAATTGCATGCTGATCCTAAATAAGAGAAATCTCACTTTAAGAGCACAAGCTCAAAATCTAATTGAAATCCCTGGTACAAGCTGCAGCTCCTCTCCCCACGCGCTGAACAGGCTTGGCACAGCGTCCAGGCATGGCCGGCTCTCTGCTGGGGGCAGCGTTCTCGGCTGTGAAGGCAGAGCGTGCCCTCTGTCACTCATGGCGAGCAGTCCTGTCCAACTGTCTCTTTTCGACAACTTTATCATCAATCTCTTTATTAACAGCTCTGCTGCAGACTGAGAACGCAAACAAGGACAGCGCGCATGCCAGATTTCTGGAAGCACACGGCACGAGACACCGCTCAGGGCCCGGAGCGGAGAATGCTGGAGCAGAAGACGCAGCACAACTCTTTCACGCACTTTTTTATGTTTACTTAGAAATTTGATTCCATTTGGGGAGAGAGGGAAGTTGTTTCTCAAACATCAAGGACTGCCCATCTTGCCTCCAGTTTTAGCTTTATGCTATTTGAAGTGCCAGATCAATAAAGGGTACTTGACCCAACATTCCATTTAACTTTAATAATTCTATCTGCTTTAGGTCAGTGTTTTACCCTAAATGAAGTACATGCCACAGAAATAACCTTAGATGAACTGAAAAGTTTTATTTGACGTGTAGACTTTAGGCATGTAAAAATTTACTTAAGTAACCTTATTCAGGCGATTTACTTCTAAAAATACAAACAGAAAATAGGAATGCTAAATCACAGATAGGAGAGCAAAAAGGGCATTTGCACTTGCAAGCTGTCCAGCATCTGTGTGGGCCACAGTCATCATGGGGCAGTTTAAATGCATTGGCTAGTTTCTTAAATAAATAAATGCAGCTTTTCTTACCTAATAAGCTGGGGCTTTTATCACCTTACATCAACAGTAATTTTCCAGTTTGTCTTTTCCTATTACTTTCCTGGACTCTGGTTCTTATTTAGAGACAGCAATTTATTGCAGCACCAAAGCTTAATAATATCTACATATACTAGAAAATATTTTTTTCCCAACCATTATTATACCCTTAAATTTTACTTTAATACAGTGTGTTGGACATTTGTCATTCTTAGTTTATTTTAAACATTACACTAGAACAGAGATCATAAAAATACTGAGGTAACTAAGATATCCAGACTTGCTGAATAAGACCATTAATGTAATTCATAATTAAGTGTGGAAAGTAGAAAAAAAAAAAGTTACCTAAAGACATCATTCCAGAATTTAGTTAGAACAATAAAAATATACCTAAACTTTATTAAAATAAAATTCTTAGTAAAAATATCCAAAACACAGATGGAATATTGAGCAGTGGTTCACTATATTATCTTTTTCATAAAACATGCCCTCTGAAGTTTCATGTTAAAGTTCGCATTCTTTTGGTGACAGAATTAGCAGATGTTTGTAGATATTTCAAATGATCAGTTTGAACTTTGTGGACATATCAAACTGCATCTGCCTCTACCAACAGAACCAAGATGGTTTGTTTCTACTGAACAGACGCTTAATTCTACTATGATTATTAAAGTAAACTAAAATCAGTTTATTACTGACATTTTTCCAATATGAATACTGGATCTGTAAAAAAAGTGAACCTACCAAGTATTCAGTTAATATACGTGCATTCAGATATTTCTGACTGTACCATCAAGACCTGCATAATAAGTGATGAAATTTGGTAAGCACTGTTCAGCCACAATGATGGCAAAGAGAGATTAATCATAGCAAAGATACTTGACTAGTATGTTCATGAACTTACATAAATGATGCCAGCATCACTACAGCATGCAAATACCTTTCATAGAAATGCACACAACTTCTAAACAATATCTATTATGAGGATAAACCTAATCTGCTTCCTCAGTAACTATAACAGTAGTTTTTCGTGCATTTAAGTATAGGTTCTGGCTCAGAATTAACAGCGTGTGTATTCGTGCTATGCTGAATTACTTCTGGTAATTCTAGATGCTGAAGAACTGTTTCATCTTTTACTGTCAATAAAATTCATTCTCCCATTAAGGTACATTTACTAACAATGGATATTCATTACTACTCAGTTACCATATACTTGTAGCTGCAAGCTTAAAAGACTTGTGGTTTAAGAAAAATCCAAAACAAAGAAACCCCCCCCCCCAAAACTAAGAAATGCACTAAGAAGTGCATTTAATAAGAAGTGGCATGCACACATACTACCTACAAGGAAGCAAGAAGCACAACTTTAGCTAGAACTCATCAACTCAAATGTCTGATTCCAATCAGTATGTCTAAAGCCATCTGTTAAACCATGGCTTATTAATGTTAATTATTTTGGCTACAACAGTAATTTTCAGCTTCTTGTTTGCAGATCCTTATGAGTCAGTGAACTTAATTCAGGAGGTTGATGATGGGCAACTCAGAAAAACAAGCTATTGAAACCTATTGCCAGTAGACTGAAAAACATCGAACAGAAATTTGTGTATCTACTAGCAGATTTTTATTGGTCAGAGAAAATAAAAGACGAATTAAAGCCATAAATAACATCATCAGCTGTGATGAAAGGGAGATGTGGTGGGCAGGATATAAAGATGATGAATCTATTTTAAACAAGACAAGAAATTGCATGCTGTGAAAAATATATACAACAGAAAGGTTTATTGTTTTAGGCAGGGCAATTATAATATGAAGACCATAATCATCAGTGGTTTAGCAGTTAAAAAAATTTTAGTCAAAAGGAGACTACTTATTAAAGTTACTCACATCAAGCATTTGGAGGATTGGGCTCATGCTGATACAAAGATCAATCAAGTGATGCACAGCTAGTTGCAATTTTTACTTTTATTTCAGGACACACTTTAGCTACTTGACAAGAAGAGAAATAGTGCCATCTGCTGACATAAGGAATAGGCACTTGCAAGAAAAGCCTGAGGTGCCAAAACTCTCACAGCCAATGTTTTTAAAAAAAGAAGTTCAAACTTTTGCAGAAAATAGTGTACCCCCAAATTGTTTAGGCACATGTTTCTTCTAGTTTTGTCCGCTTTTAAGAATTTAGGATGGAGAGATGGAATTGATGCCCTTAAAATGTTTTGTGTGTTTTTGGCAAATCTGCCCCTGCCAAAACACTGCACGATTCACAAACTTTCCATTTAATAGCTAGAACCCAACATCCTTCTGAGTGTAACTTCCACTTCCTATAGCAAACATAAATGAATGTTCTTTAAATAAGCATTATCTACTATATTTCCTTTAGGCTATACTGTATTTTGCCTTAGCAGAAAATTTAAGAGCTAAGTAAGAATTAAGAAAGTAAAACCAATCTAGTACATTCAGAAAAATCAGACAACTGTGGGATTGTGCTGTTTTTTATTGTGTTTTCAATGGAGAAATACATCATCTGTTTACAAAATAGCTCTTGAAAAATACAAGGAGTACAGATACTATAAAACAAAGCAAACTCCAGTCATGAGACACTACGTACATCATGCGAAAGCAACAGTCTGATCTCCAGGTTATGAAAACTAGAATTAAAAAGTCACTATACAGAAAGGTTCCAAGTTTCCAGCTTGGCAAAACTTGGGTGCAGTTACATGAAACGTTTAATAAAATGAAAAAGATTTTCCGATGTGTAAACAAAATGACAAGACTAAATTTGTGCCTGGCAATTTCGATCTAAACTCCATAGCTACACAAAATACACAGACAGCTTGTACACTTCAACTGTTAAGATATAACCTTCTTTGGGGGGTGGACGACAGCAGGCTGCACAGGGCAAGGAAAAGAGAAATATCGTATACTAGACATCTTAGACAAATGGCAAAAAAAAAAACCCTTCAGTTACTGCACAGCCTAAGTAAAAGATAAGCTACACTCTGACTTTGGAGAATTAATTTAGAAGGATAAGGGGAAGAGTGTTAAGTAATTGAACTTGTAACATGAAAGATGCATGTGTAATAGGATGGAGCACAATGGGAGAAGGGAGTTCGTAAAACATGCTAATCAAAGTATGGGAAGTATGATTTGACATCCCACATATTTCTGACTTAAGTAATAGTAACATGAAGTTTGTTATCTACATCTGGTATTACTGTTGGTATCCCTCATGTTCCTCAAATACTGCTGTTCTTTGCCATGAGAGCTTCAGTTCTTTCAAAAGGAAAAGTTGTTACTTTTTTGATAGGACTACAAGAACAAAAAATAGGAGTAAGAGAGCTTACTAGATGTCAAGTGCTTACTAGAAATATGATTTTTAAAAATTTGGTGTTGTTCAGTATGTAAAACTACTTGTGATGAACTATCTAAAAATAAAAAGGTTAAAATTCTTAGGGAAAAATCTTTTTGCCTTTATTTAAAATTTGAAGCTTTTTAATGCATACAGGACCTTTATGGAGTGTACAAAAATCATATTTAGTGATTCAAAGGCCATCAAGACAGGTGGTGTATTTCACAGGCACACAATATTTACCTAAACATTTTAGTCATGGGACAAATTTTGAATTTGTGCCTAGAGGCCACAAGGTATTATAACTAGGTAAGGGGCAGGGGGGAGCCCAAATGAGTACATGGCTTGTTTTTATTTTGTATAAATAACTATTGTCCTATATGGTGCATACAAGCTGAAAAAATAATTAAAAGAAAAAAAAACACAAAAAAAAACCCCACATTAAATTCAAAAGCTTATCCCAAGAAATAAAGCGATCAAAAAAGGGAATAAGGAGTTCAATTAGCTCAAAAGAAAGTTTATTTACTGTCTGATTGCTGATTTGTATGCACCTTAAAACAATCCTATAAATAAAAGTAAACCACATCTTAATCATGTCCCACCAATACCAAAACTTCCCAATTACTTCCTCCACTTACGTCTTATGACCCCAAGATTTGACATTACATTTTAAAGACTTACTGCTGCTTGATGGCAGTTGAACTAAATATACTATACACTTTGTTTTCAATGTATAGTATATCATAGAATGTCATCCAATTTGCAAATTACTACTATTGAAGAGATTCTTCAATAAAATGAAAGTTTCAGCTAAAGATCTAAAATTAGTCATATTCCAATAAAAAAAGTACATAAAAGTGCATTTAAGGGATTCTTATGCCAGTTTTATCTCAATTTTGAAACAATGCATCAAACAAATTCAATCAGAATGTCAAATATGGCTACAAATAGTGTTCATGTTTTTAAAGGCAGTAATCCTTCGAAATATTTAATGTAACTGTTGCTAACACATTAATTGTACTCCTGGCTTCACATACTAACCTGGACTTCCAATCAAGCGGCGACTTTAGTCCAGAAAGGGAAGTGCACAACATATACCTAAATCCATTTGCGATTATGTTCTAGTCTTGCACCCTCCGTTCTCCTTTTTTTTCTAGCATTAGAAGACAACAGGTTGAGTTGGCAGATACTGTTTATGGACCCCTGAGGTGGTTTTTACCGGTTCAATCTCAATTTTATTGAATTCTTGATAACAGGAATAGGATTTGCAGGAAGAGCAGGGATATCTGAAAGGTCTGTACTGGGTGTTTTCTGAAAAGAAAAGAAGTTTGGTTATATTTTAACTTTGTAAATATAAAAAGAAAAATATTGTAGTAATTGGCATTAACTTTCAAAACAAAGATCTTTAGAAGACTTTTTAGGAATATACAAAGATAATTACAGATTATAAAGAGAGAAGCAGGTATTTCCTTTGCCTACACAGTCTTTACAAAGGAAAATTTCTACAAGAATCTTTGTGTCTTTAATTTTTTTTGACAACTGCAAGAAATTAGCAAGTGCTACAGAGAAAGCTGGGCCTACTAATAACCTGTATTATAGTAAAACATCTACATAATTAGAGTGCTTGATCGGTGGCATCTATCTGATCTACATGTTTAGTATTTAAAAATGCCTTTTAACAATTCAGTGTTAAGTCTCTGCCCTTACAGATGAGTGACGAAAAACAGTTCCCAATGCGAAGTGTGTGTCTTCATACATTCACATTCCAGACTGTTGAAAAACTCTTTACAGTCAAATTTCCAATTTTTCATATTGGTTCAGATTTACATGAAAAAAGGTATAACAAACTCTAAAAAGGTACTGTATGAATGTGCTCAGAATTCCACCTTGACAAGAATCCGAACATTTTTTTTTTCACTTAAAAGACTTAAATACCATTAGCAAAATTATATCTAAAGCAAACAAAAGGAAAACACACAAAAGAAACACTCTCAAGATTCAGTGAGATGCATTAATTTCTCACTTGCCTTACATGCCTCTAAGGTTGGTGTGGGGTTTTTTTAAAGTATTTTCACTTCCACTGTGGCACATTATTTGCCATCCCAGTAACTCAGTTACTATGCAATACTTCACATTATTTATCATAAAATGTTTTCCTATGTTATAACTGTTCAAAATTTATATAAGGTACATTTGACACGTGGGGAAAACTGCATTAAAATGACTGCTCTTAATTGGTGTTTTATTAAAACTAAATCAATCAAGTTAACATTGACTAATGCAGTAGCAAAGCACAAAGTAGCAAGGACCCAAGGCAAAATAGCTCTGAGCCTCGCATCACCCCTGCCCCAAGTAACCCCCGGTGGGTGCTGATCTGAAGTTTGACATGTTTCTATTTTCTGAAACATGGGCAGTGCTTTAAACAAAGCCAACAAGAACACCGAAAAGTGACAGAGGAGGCTCACTATCCTTTATAGTTTCCAGATTACTTTTGCTAAAGTAACAACCACACAATCTGTAAGAAAGCTACAAAGCTTTACATAACCCCCTCAACAACAGACAAAATAAAATTGGTGTACTTACTAAATGATCTAAAAACTTCCCCGAAGCAGTTTAGGAAGTCCATGTAGCATCTACAGTTTTTGCCAAACAATTTTGCTATCTTTATTCAGTACTGCTCATACAGTTCAGAATGTCCAGTGAAAAATACCATTATTACTATTGCAACAATCTCCATTTTCAATCAACACATTTACTACACAAACTTTAATGATTCAAGTGTGCAGAAAATGCTTTTTGATAGCGATACTTTATTCAGTAGAGCCCTAAGAGAAGCTTAAAAATGCTAGTAAGACACAGATGTGCTCTCTAAAATTGTTACAATATTAGAAACAAAAATTTAAGTGAATGACACAGAATTCTTACTGTTTTCCAAAGGACCTTACACTGCTTACACCAGCTGGCTAAGGAGTGACAAGCTTACAACTTCTCTCTCGTACCAAATATTAGAATCTGAAGCTACATTTCAGACACCCTCAACCTCTACCTGGGTATCTTTCAGCAATAGCTATTTAAAGCATTTGTTTCCTTGTTAGAAAGGATTATTCTGTGATGTGCAAAGCACAAAGGAATAAACTGAACCCCTTACTTTGAAGGCACAATTCAGAAGAGCGAATCCAGCTTCGGTCAGTTTGTATGGCAAGCCATACATGTTTAGCTACAATGCACATTCAATAAGATCAATGACCATCTAAAACACAAAAATTGTGACAGTAACAAGAAGTAGCTTTCCATACAACGGATTTATATTTAAAATTATACAATTATTTTTAACATCTGGACTCATTTCAGTTTCAATGCTCTCACCACAGATTAGCACACAAACACATCGCATGGCAGTATTGCTTCTAAAAACAGTACCTGAGGAGCTTGCAGAGAAGTTGTCTGAAGAGTTTCTGTTTGAGAATTAACATTCACTTCTGTCTCAATTTGCTCCTGAAAAAAACCAAAAGCATCACCACAGTTACACCACTTCCAATGAGCTACTCATATAGAACTCCTAGAACTCCAGAATGCTTTATATTGTGCATATACAGCAAAAGAAAAATCGGTGCTTGCTGCATTGACACTCTTCCTTTTATAATGCAGGAATCACCACACTGAGAATGTTTCACTTATTAGGGATTTGACATCAACACAAGCTATATCACTTATCAGTTGTCACTTGTTTAACCAATTAACACCTTTTATACAGAATCCTATAGCAAAACATTACATATCATTCAACTCACTAGAGACAAAAAAGTATATTATCAAGGAAGATCATGTGAAAAGCTATAGAATTTGTTTAAAAAAATCAACTGCTTTTCCATAGCTTTTGCCATTCTGCCAGGAAAGTTTTCCTGCTGCTTTAGTGGGTTGAATCAGCTTTCTGAATGAATAGGTGAGTGTCAGAGACTGATTTTCAGATACAACAGTGGGACTACAGGACTAAAGCAGGACAATAGCACATTCTCATTTTGATAAAAACAGCCTGCTAGTTCAAACAGTACCATTTAGTAATCATACCCTAAAAAAAGCCATGCATTTCAATGGATGAAAACCTATGTTTATGTTAATTTAAGAAATTTAATTCCACCATTTCCTTCCATAAATACTAAGGACAAAGACTTAGAGGAGACTGCCAATAAAAACTAACAGGATTACCTATGTCTTTTATAACAATCTGTATTCAGTGGATCTATTTTTGAAGTGAAGATTAAGCACTTACAAGTCTTTTGGCCCTCACCTATCTTAAGTTCAGAGACATTGCAAGGTTACTGTCTAACAAGATACAATTCCTTGCTTAAGAGAGTTGAAGCTATAAACCAAAGAACTTACATTTAACTTTAAGCATAAGCATAATTTCTAGAGTATTCCAGAGAAAACAGAATGTGCCTCATAAAAACTGCAAAATCCCAAGTGAAGAACTGCTACCATAAGGCTAAAAAGAGTCTGTCACCCTTTCTGTTCACCACTAAGCTGAAAAATTGTCTGCTAAATTACAAGATACTGGAGGGGCACATTGAATCTCCAAAGTCCCCAAACAGTATGCTGTAACTTCCCACAGTAATTTCACTGCCACAGACAATTTACCTAATATCACTTGAAAATTTTTTATCTAAAAACTGAACAAGGTGGCTGGCTTTAGGATTCTCAACCCAACATGCAAACTCCAAAAAGAACACACAGGACAATTGTTCTTTCACTAATTAACATACATCAGGTTTGGGATGCAGGCAAAACACGGCATATTGACACATCCTTGATCTAATTTACCAAACTGAAATATAAATATGACTAATTTTTTCACCATGCGTAATACCATGTGAATGACCAGCAAAGAAATGACAGTCCTATGTGACTATGGACGTGGGCTCAATTTAGCATGGCAGCAGGCAATGGACTCCAATTCATCAATACTGACATAAACACTAAAAAAATAATGTATCATTTTGATATATTTACTGGAAAGTCTATATCTAGACACATTCTTAATCATTCTTAGAAAGAAACACAGTAATTTTCACAAGGAAGAGTCCCAATTAACATAAACAAAATTATATAGTCTAGGCATAGATACCTTAGTTTCCATCTTTTCATGTTCATTCAAATCTATACAGCTAGTATCTTCACTTATTTCATCCTGCTGAAAAGCAAACACAGAAACGATCACAAATCATAAAAACATACTTTTAAAAAATCAAGAAGAAAATAAGGTCAAAGTGTTTAGAAGGACAGAATTAGTTGTAAGACCTAGCATAATATAGGCTTACCAAAATAATTACTTTTAAGACAAGAATTTAGATTCTAAGCATTTGTGCTAATGCAGTACATGTGTCACGTGATGAGTATCAACAAAATAAAAAATACTAACACCTTGGCAAGCTGAAAACATCAAGCAGCAATGCAATCAGATTAGGAAATATCTGAAACTTGGAATATGAGAATCAGTGCTCTGGGTGAAATGAATATTCAAAGTTTTGAACATTGCTATGGTATGATCTCAAAATCTCAAATACCTCTTCAATTTTAATTTTCTTAGGAGATTCTTCTTTATGGGGAGAAGATGTCCTTTTCACTGCTGCGACAGGGCTAGGCATTTTTGTTGCAACATTTCCTGAACTTCTTGGTGATGGATTTAATAGATACGCTGAGGGAACAATTCTAGAGATGGTAGGCTTTGGTGGTGGAGAAATGGCTGGTTGTGTGGCAGTTTGAGGAATGCTTTCATTTGAAGTACCTATGGACAAATAATTTAAAGATCTTCAACAAGAGGAGTCGACACAATCATTTCAGTTCAATCATTTGTATTTTTGGTCTCTAATCAAAACCCATGACATGAAGCAGGCATCAAGGAAGTGGTACATTTAATGGTGTAAGCAACGTGTTTGGAATAGCAGGTGTGCATACACTGCACAGTTCAGTTTCAAGCTCATTCTTGAGCTTGAGCGCACCCTCAGCAAGTTCACTGATGACACCAGGCTGTGTGGTGCAGTCGACACACTGGAGGGACAGGATGCCATCCAGAGGAACCTGGACAGGCTGGCCAGGTGGGTCAGTGCAAACCTCATGAAGTTCAATAGAGCGAGTGCAAGGCCCTATGGCTGGGTTGTGCCAATCCCAGGCACACCCACAGGCTGGGCACAGAAGTGACTGAGAGCAGCCCTGAGGAAAAAGACTTGGGGGCTGTGGTTGATGAAAAACCCAAGGAGCCAGCAAACGGGCTCACAGCCCGGAAAGCCAATGTGTCCTGGGTCGCATCCACGGGAGCGTGGGCAGCAGGTCCAGGGAGCGGATTTTTCCCCTCTACTCTGCTCTTGTGAGACCCCATCTGGAGTGCTGTGTACAGTTCTGGTGTCCCCAATATAAGAAGGACATGGAACTGTCGGAGCAAGTCCAGAGGAGGCCACGAAGTTGATAAGAGGACTGAAGCACCTCCCCTACAAAGACAGGCTGAGAAAGTTGGGACTTTTTCTCCAAAGTCAGCCTGGAGAAGAGAAGGTGGCACGGAGAACTCACAGCAACCTTCCAGTATCTGAAGGGGGCCTACATGGAAGCCAGAGGGGTTCTTTGTCAGGAAGTGTAGTGACGGGACAAAGAGTAGTGGGTACAAACTGAAAAAGGGGATGTTTAGATTAGGTATTAGGAAGAAATTCTTTACTGTGAGGTAGTAAGACACTGAAACAGGTTGTCCAGAGAAGTTTTGGATGCCCCAACCCTGGCAGTGTTCAAAGCCAGGTCAGTTAAGGCCTTGAACAAACTGGTCTAGTGGGAGGTGTCCCTGCCCATGACAGGAGGGGTTGGCATTAGATGATCTTTGAAGTCCATTCCAAGCCCTTAATATTCTATGATTCTGAGAAAGAACTCCTGTACCAGCCACAGGGTAGCCATGGCAATGACACTCTGCTTAGCCTAATTAACTCTGCTTAAGGCAGGCTATATGAGCCCAGACAGAGCTCTGTACTAATACAGCAGTATTAGAAGTTCTACTGCTTCTGTACTCAGCCATATATATGCATTGCCAAGACTGCCTTAAATCAAATCCAAGAGCAATCTGATACTCCCTTTCTCACTCAAAAATGAAGTTTATCACTTCTCAGTGATAACTGAGGCTTAGATTACCCAATGACAAATATGAAGTCATCACAGAGCATCAAATAAAGAATTGATATTATACACATCCTTTTGAAAAATGCTCCATATGACAAAGCTCTATCTCATCAATTGCCTACCTCAAACCAATAAGCGCACATAGGGAGATGCTCCAGGATGAGAAAAAATACATTGAGGAAAATTTTCATTAACAACTATCAGGTGATTAACATTTTGATTAACCAAAATATAAGAATGAACAACTTCTGATATGCTTCCAAATCCAAAAACCAGTCACGCCATTTAAGCTCCATTTACTGCTCATGGACAAACTTACTCACACTGATGCACCTGTGACACGATAAAAATCAGAGAGAAGTAAGACTAAACCATGCCACATGTCAAGAGCGAAATGAGAGATTTCATTTTGAAAGACTAACCAGTCGCTCCCCTTTTCCAGCTATTTCTGACTTGCTCCTTGTACACAGCTAAAGCTCCGTCAAAAAAGAAAAGTAGCTGACTCTGAGAGAATATTTTCACTAGATGCTTTTATTCTTTGACTAAAGAGTCAAGTTTTGAAATTTTTTTTAAGTAAAGTGTACTTTTTCTTGCAGAAAATGGTCAGCACACACAGTGGGACATATCTCAACAGACATCAGTAAGGAACATGTGTTTCTGCTTACATCTAAGTCTTTTTCATTCCTAGAATCAATTTCATGAAGCACAAGGAGCAGGAACATGGGAGCACAGACTACATACAGACAGTATAGAACCACCTTGAGTTTAACTACAAAATGAATTAAAAATAAATATAAAAATTGTTCTTCCAGTTTTAGATAGCTTTTTGCTCATTTATCCAACAAAACTACAGTCCTAAATTAGGTCATTGGAACACTACTGCTATTGTGAATGGCAAATATAAATCTCTAAGAATAAAAGAAGTAAACATCACAGCAAATATTCCTCTGTGATTTTCTGAATCCTAAAGAAATTATTGAACTATGTGTATCAAGGAGAACACATTACAGCGTGTGTTAAGTAAAGACTAGAAGACTCAAACTGGAAGAAAAACTGCCTTATAAACATTACCAAAAATTCAACAGAAACAATTTGCTATGCCATTTTCCTTACCCCCTGAGCTTTCACTGGAATTTATTTGTGGCACAGTGACTTCAGAAGCCTGTGTGTTGGTCACAGATGCTGCTGTTACAGCTGGCGCAGGACTGCTTCTGCTAAAAAGAGAAAAATTATGAAATGCTGAAGACATTAGTAAAGCCATGGTGCTACATGATCTGCCTTTCATCACATCATATGTGTGACCAGTAACCACAGCTGGTATTTTACCTACATTACAGAGCAGAACTTATGTCAGTAAAAAGGTAAAAGTGAGCATTGGCAACCTACTATCAAACTCAAGCAATGGAAGCTATTTCAAATATTTAATTTAAATCACTCAATGACAGTTTTTGAGACCAGGAAAAGGCTGTACTTAAAAGACAGGCAAAAATTAAGGCAGTGTCCACCCTGTGCAGGGGAAAACACAGCAACTATTTACTGAAGGATGAAACAAAATCAGTGTGGAAGGACTAGAAAAAAAAGTTTTAATTTACACACACTGTTACAATGATGATTTTAGTCTAAAATCATCCCAAGCAAAGGCGTGGAGCTTCAAGTGACCAACCACAAAAATGATCCTTTTTCCATCTTCAAGAAATTAGGAAGCAGTGTGTCTAAAATCAACCAGGGGAATTTTCACTTCATCTGTGACATCCTAGGTATCACAGACTTATTTCAATAGCACAGATAGTGGTATCAACTACTGTTAATCATTTACCAAGGAAGACTAACTAAAAGAACACTTGTCAAAAGGACTAAGTCAAGTATTTCATCCTACACAACGTCCTATAATATATGTGTAATACTGCTTAACTGTAGGAGATTGATAACTCCTATGTGTATCAAAGAGACAAACACGAGACTCTTGAAAGAAGAGAGTACACTCATTTATCGGGGCAAACTGGAGTTAAGGTAGGAAAAGACTTAATACAGAAAGTTAGTATTAAGAAAACTTTAATATGTACACTTTGGAACTACACTGGGAAATTATGTTATGCATAGGTATCATCAGTAACAGCAGTAGCACTACTGATTTCCCAGGCAGAAAATCTAAACCTCTCTAGTGTCTCATACTTGAATCCCAAACTCACAAAATACTTCCTCATTCTCACAACTACCTGCTCACTACCTCTCATAGCCTCCTACTGCAGGGTCCAAGCTTTTCCATCATTGTGCTCTTCTAAGCTTTTTTACCCAACTTTATAATTCCTCATCTCAAGTCCAGTGCCATGCTCCTTATCCCCCAAATTTCCTTCTAGGGCTCAAACTGGAAGTAACAGTGTCTACAACCTCCATCCAATTTAGAACACTCCCACCTCGGTTACGGTGGTATTGCACGCGTGCGGTATTTGCCATGTGTTTAACACAACTGACTCAGGAAGAGAGAGCAGCAACAAGACTGAAAGTCTTCCTTACCCCTGAGAACTTCCGGAACTGTTCAACGGACTCGTCTTCATAGCACTGGTAGGCGAAGGCACAGACGTGCTGTTATCACTGTCCATAGACAAGTCTAGGCTGCTGTCATTCAGAGCTGTCAACCTGATCCCTTCTGTCGAGTGCTGCAAGCCACCAGGCAAAGGAAAATTCTGTTAGTCTAATTAAAGGTTTAAAAATCAACTGAAATTCAAGTTATTTCAAAATGTAAACCTTAAATGGACAATTTTCAAATCCTTTTACATGTAAATAATCCACTGTCCTCTCACTACAAGCATTTACATTTTCATGTTCACAACTCTGGTACAGATTTGTCTGAACCAATCATGTTCAAAAACAAACTGTTACTGTATTTGATGATTATATTTTCAGCTTTATTTCAAATTTCTGTAGTTTTGTGGACTTATAAATACTTTCATTAACTTTATAATAACTGACGTACATCAAAACAAAGTGATATTCATAGAAAGAATTTAAAGAGGATTTGAACTTAGTCCGTGGAGAAGAAAAACCCTATTCTGACATAGTACTACTACTTAAAGAGATATATTACTTAATATTTACATTGTTCTCTGAAACAGATCTACACTTGGTGTCAATAAAGACTTCCTAGTCCTTTAAACGGCATTCAATATAAAACAGCTATAGAAATAAAGCACGTTATTCAGCTACACTTAGAATATGTAACAGTGGTTTAACTATTAAAATATCCAAGCAAACCTGTACTGCTCTCAGATTAAGCTAATACAAAGCAGCAGGGATTTTGAAACAGACTGAACTGTTCAATTCAAAGTTCCACCCGTTCTTCCTGATTTGACTAAAACTAAACAATCCAATGCAATCTTAATTAAAAACTAATGCTACCATTCTCACATATGGCCACACAGGTAAACTACCCAGCCAGACAAGAAGATACTATCCACATTGTTGATGTTCTGAGAAATCTTGTATTATATTTAGTGCACCTAATAATACTGCTACACTCAAATGGGGTCATATTGCAGGTAAAACTCAGATCTCAAAATGTGATTTTAATTCTTTGATTAGTAAACCTAAAAATCTGAGTAAACTTAAATTAGCAAACCTAAAAATCAAAAATTTGAGAGCAGGGGCATTCAATATTAGTGAAGTTTACCTTTTTCTTTTTCTGAAGCACGTGATTAGGTAGCAGTTGGTGAAGTTGCTTACGTTTCACATGCCTTGCAGCAATCTTCATATCCATCTCAAACATCTTGCTGTTTATTGCTTGCCTATAAACTACACAATTAGAGTAACATTAAGACATACTGAAGCATTTTGCAAAGTCCACTTACTTGCCCAGGCAGAAACAAATTGCATTTCAGAGCACTTATTGCCCTCAAGAACAAGAATAATGTTTCCTTGTTCTGGAGGAAGAAAGGGAACTGCCTATCATGGCAGCACTGAGAGTACAAACACAAATATTCGTTTGGAAACAGGTGACCTGTTCTCCAAGAAAAATGTCTTGCAAGCATACAGATCTCTATATTTTTAACTAGTTTTAACTATAAGAGCTCTGAAGCAAACTGTTCATGTCATCTCAAAGGGACTAAAGATAGAAATAAAACTTCCTCGTAAGAATTACAGTATTTACATAAAACTATTTTCTTCACAGGTGATTTTATTTATGCAGCTCCTGCAACAAATGGGTTTTAATTCAGGAGTTAAGTGCTCATGTGCCACCTAATGCATTAAAATTACTCTGGCAACTCATACACCACTACGTTTTTATACAAAAGTAATTTATGTTTGGATTTTTTCTGTTTTGTTGGGCTTTTTTCTTGCTTTGGTTTTTGTTTTGGATTTTTTTAATTTTTTACAGTTCTTTTGGCGGGTTTGGTTGATTTTTGTTTCTTTTAATTTTGTCTACTATAAGGAGTTATTTCTCTTCACCTCAGAACACCTGCTTCTCTTAAGTCAACATGGTAAGTGCTAGTACAAGAACTGCACTGGAACCCAGGATCCTGGCTTCAAGTGAAGACAGGTAAAAATGAAAAGCTTGTACTTTCACACTGACTGTCTCCACAACAAAAGCTGGGGCAGATGTATGAATAAAAAATGGTTCTGTAGATCTTAAACACAAAAACTCAAGAGGTATCTCCCTTATTCACTGTCTACAGCATTACGGAATCTCACTGAATAGGCTATGAACATGTAATTAAAAACATGTTAGGAGAGAGGCACATGAAGAGCTCAATGAATACTGAGTATTAAAGAGAGTACTGCACTACTTTTTGGTAATGCTCTCTGTAAAAAATTATACAGGGTACAGCTAAAGTATAAGCATGCTCAATGAAACCAGACACAGTTAAAGCATTCTGTATTCCTGATATTAGGTCTTATCAAAGTTTCCATACAAGGAAAACCTAGATTACTCTTTATGTCTCTCTTCCTCCCCTTGCTCCCACTAAAAAGCAAGCTATTCTTTAATTTCATCCTGGAAAATAGTTAGTTACTTTTGATAAAATCTTAGGATCTATTCCAAAAGACAGGGCAAAGAAGACTTTAGGATGGATTAAACACAATGAAGACAGACCCACATTAATTTCAGATTACCAAAAAACCCACAATACACAAACAGAAATTGTTTACTAGATTGTTACTTCTGGAAGTGTATTCACAAATCGAAAACTCTGCATCACAGTTTGTAAGGATCTTGATGAAATGCTACTCCATTTGTAAGTGCATATATTTAGACAAACTTCAGGAATTTAATACAAATGAATCACACCTAAAATCATAAGTGCAAGTTTTACTCTTTTCATACCAAAAATCTCTGACAAGTATACTACTGAAATATCTGTTCATAAACAATAAAAGGCCTGAGAAACTGTAACTTCTGAATTCCTTCACTCCTTCAAAGCAGCAGCCAAGGTATTGTCTTTTCTAAATCTCAAAAATTAGAAGGATGTTCCTATAGTTGTTATAGTTTCTCCTTCACTACTAATCTAATTCACTACTAATAATTTCAACTCTCAAGAAAGAGATACCCCTCTGCAGCTATGTATGACAATAAACAACTTCGAAACCTTGGCATGATTTATAAATATACCTATATACTTATTGCATTCACAGGTGTGTAGTGAAGGGGGATCGTGTTCAATTCCCTTGCTTCCTTAGACTGAGTCTTAGAAATTCAGAGACCAGGGCTGCATTAAATAACACTTGAACCTATTCCTTGAACTCTAAACACAGAATGCTTGAGCCTCAACTGCTGTTTGTTTAAAAAAAAACCCTGCAAATTTATTAGATAAATCTGTCAAAGCTACTGTTCCTGACACTCTGGTGTCACATTACCCAGCTGTTACCAATTCTTTGCTTACAACATTTCCCGTGTGTGTACTAAGTTATTTCTGTGAATCAAAAAGTAAACATCAGAAAGTCAAAAAGCTCTCTTCCACTGAGTGCTGGACATGAAAGTAAAAGTTACTGAATTAATTATCTAGTATGAAATACCACGGAATAAAAGACATTTTGTTAATCCACTGATAAATTCAGTTTCACCAAGTAACAAAAATATTTAAACTATACTCAAAATTTTTGAGCTTAAGCTTGCTAGTTTGCATATGATAACAAATTCATCTGTTTAATAAAGATTACAAAATAATGTACCACACTTTTAGTGAGATCTGCAAGATGTATGTATAATTTTTACCACTTTTAATGAGAACAAACTGAAAATGATTAGTCTGAAGTGTTTAGGAGCATTAAAACTCATTGAAAATGTGTGTCATTAAGTAAAACCCCTAACTCTTTAGCTGAATCCCTCTGTGTAGATGCAATTCTACTACTATTATGAGCATTATGAATAAAGACTACATTTTGAGCAAAGTCAGTAACTTCAACAAATTTATTAATACCAGAACACCTAGAAAGCAAAACTCACCTGTGTCTGTAAAAGACTGAATGTCGTAGGTAAGATCAACACTTAAATTTTCAGAGTTTTCAGTTTTCTTAAACACCAACCCAATCACCCACATTGTACGGTACTCTTCCCTGGAAAATTTTATATAAAACAGTCACGTAATACTGACAGAATTAAATGACTTAATAAGTTATTTGCTGCAATAGACAACAGTTGTACTTTTTAGCTCCAGTAGCAATAGGAAACTAGACACAGAAAGGCACAAACCAAATCTGCCTAACAATATTCCTATTTCATTCACAACATAAAAGTCATTAAACACTACACATCTACCTCCGGCAAATGAGCTAAGATCATCAGTAGATTACTCCATTCAACTGTGCTCCCATATAGATCCTCTCATGTAGCTACTAGAATGAGAGTAACCAGCTGTCAACTATCCATAGCAACTACAAAGGCACTGAAAGCAATTAGAATCTAATACCCAATTAAGCAACTCCCATTTTGCAACCTAAATGTGTCTTCAACATTTAAATTTCTTAGCTGTAACTGACCACAAACTGCAGGTTTCAGTTAAAACCCTCCCTTTGACAGCTCCCTTTCACGTGGGAATGTGAAAGAATGTCCTTTGTATACACTGGGAAGACAACCTTTGCTGGAAGTGTTGCCTGCATCACGTCCTCTGAAATTAGAGCTAATTGAAGCCTCTGATTATGCAGGCAGTTGTAGCTATACACACCCACTAAAATGGTGCTGAGGAGGTACTGCCTGCTTTTGTCCAATTTTACTTGGAACATGCATGTCACAATTATATAACCCCTAACAAAAAGCAGCACTATACTGTACTTGAATCAGTTAATGTGTGAAAAAGTCTCTGTGCAAGGCTAACAAGGCTTTTCACGTATCCCAGAAAAGATAAATTTCTCCCCCATTCTCACACTTCACACCAAAATATGATTCCTTACAAATTAATTACAATGCTATCTCAAAATAAAGTCTTAAAAGAGTTTTCAGCCCCCACACACCTGCAATCACTGTTTTGAGCGGGGGAGGGCAGAGCAGCAGAGAGGAAGGAGTCAAAAAACATCTAAAATCCTCAACATTCTCAACTACTTGATATTCTCTCCACTGTTTCCACAACCTGACAAATTCTAACAACAGTCATTATGATTTCAATGGTATTCATCCCAACTGCTAAATTTTATAACATTAAATGAATTTAGCTGCTCAAGAGCTCCATTCTACAGTGTCTGTTGTTCTCCCAGATTCTCAGTGCTTCCTCACAATTAAAACAGCATCAACTAAGTAGCAGTAACTTATACAAGCTGCCAAGAAATTATGCAATTAATACCGTTATTAACAAAAATACATTTCCCCTTATTTTCTGATTTAGAAACATTCTTATACAGAATTAAAGAGTACCTAATTCTACAAATAGTACTTAAGAAGAGCTGGACATTGTTTGTTTGCCTTTAGGTGCTGTCATTAAAAATTAATCCTGTTAAGATTCTATAAAGATGTCTGTTTATTTATTAATGAAATTGTATTTTAGTTAAGTTAGCTTCTCCCTACTAAATGAAGAAAATGGGTTTGCTTACTTGTCAGGATTCTCCTTGGGTGCTGGGAATGACTGTGGATTCACATGAGCCAGTGTAATGAATTCATTCTTCTCCAGGTTTCCAACTAGAATACGGATTTTTGACTCCACCAAGCCCACCCTGTATAAATGTCATTTATTAACAAGATCTCATTAACAGGAAATAATAGAAGTATCTAACATCATGTATCAGGATAAAATCCTTAACATTCTCCTCATACTAATACTTGAGACTACTAATGAATTAGTGCAGGTCAGATTAATTCAGATCAATAATTTCAGTTAAGACGTTACAAAAACTGACACAAGGGAAGCTTAAGAATGCCCTGCAGCTCTCTCTGCGGCCTGATTCTACAAATGGAATTCAAGACATTTCACAAGACATTTCACATCAAGTAAAAGGCAATCAGAAGGAACCATCACATGTTTATCCAATATTCTTTTGGCTTCAGATGACAAATTTTAGAGTTGAAGAAATTCCCAATACCTGCCAATCTTAAAATTTCACTAATAAAAAGAGAGCAGAAACATGCGAAAGGGGAATTTTTGTTTTGAGAAATTTCAACTGACTGAAAACATACCTCCTCACACTGCTTATTAAAAAAAGTGCACAAGGCATTTGTAAAGTAAACCTGACAGTGCTGCTAAGGAAAAATTTAAGCAACAGCCTTCACTCCCCAGTTTTTCATTTTTACTGTTTCATTCATTAAGAAAACACCTGATACACCAAATACTCCCTTGTGTCCAAGGCTGATAGTGCGGGGAAGGCAGGTGTTGTTTTTGTTGTTTGTTGGGGTTTTTTTTGTTTCGTTTTTTTTAAATCTCAAGGATTACTCACCATTCTAGTCGCTGCTTTTCTGTCGGTGCGCTTGCTAGAAGTACAATATAATGCCTTTGGAAATAAAGACAATATGCTATTCTATATATATTTCTAAAACTAGACATTCAAGCCTTAATATTAAAACTTTGCAAGTAATTCTAAAAAACTAAAAACTTTGCAGTAAATTCTACATTGTAAAATACAGACTATTATCTTAAGTATATACTGTACATTAAATTAAGCTTTGTTAAGTAGAAAAAGGGGCTATGTCCCAAGTGTGTGACTAACAGACTTCGAAACATTTTGGAGTTTAAGGCCATTTGCAATTCCACCGTAATACCAGTAACCTTAATAAAAGGTTAGGAATGTAGCACTGGTTGAAATATTTCACTACACCTGATGAGATCAGCGATTTAAGTGACTACAAATCAAGAAAAAACAGTTGTTCACAACTACCTTTACATGTCAGCTGTCTTAGTTGCAACATTATTTCTGAACAGTGAGAAGAGTGGTTAGCACATCTGCATTTGTTCAAAATCCGAAATAACACTATGAAATGTGGTTTAAAGAATCTGTATCTGCATTTTGGAATTCTCTGAAGACACTTATCTGAAATTTCATAAGGAATGTTTCCTCTGATGATAATTCTTAAACTCTCAACTATTTTCCAGGATATTCAGTGTATATCCACTGTAAGGAGATTTCAAAGAGACAGTATACAAAACAAGAATGGTAGTTTAAACAAAGAAGCCCAAGGACAGCAGAATGGGAAAATATTACTTTTAACTTGAGTTCCTAATGAGGGAGCTGAGGCAATCTCACATGCTTACAGCCAGGTTTTTCAGAAGCTTAGCTGGGAAGCCTTTAACATCCTAAGTCATCCAATGCCGCACTACTCTACTGAAATGGCACGTTTAGGTACCTTCACAGAAGGATTTAAAGAACAGTAGTAACACGAGAGACTAGACCCTAGCATATATCTCATAGAAAGGAAAGCAGGGTCAATGACACTGGAAAACTATGGTGCAGAGTCCTCTGGTGCCACAGGCCTTCAAATGATAACAGCAAATCCAAATCACCAGATCAAATTAGCAGCTACATGTTTCTCCACTTTTATTTAGTTGGCAAGAGCCAAAATCCTGCTACATACTACAATCCTCTGATTTCAGTCAGAGAATGTCAATGAAACAACAGAAGTGCAAGGGAGACATTTGGAGAAACTTCTTTCCTGTTCTGAACAATATAGGGATAAAACAACCTATTCATTTTGCCAGTATTAACTGCTTCATAGAAAAATGTTATGGAATAAGATAGTAAGAGTCCTTTAATTCTGTATGAGAAGTTACTAATAACTAATATTGGTTTATTCTAAGGAGCACTACATTTTCAGTAAGATTCCTACATCACATACACTGCACGCTTGCAGAATGTTTCATTCAGTAGAAACGCTAATGTTTAAGCTTTTTTATATTTTTAACCACCTCTGAATTGAAAAAGACAAATTTCAAACGTAAATATTTGAAGAAACCCATTTTCCAGTTACTTATTAAAAGCATCTCTTTGAAACAAACTTCTGAAGAACCATTTAAAAAAATTAAAAGTAATTTGGCTATGTCTAAAACCCTTGACTAGTTGGTAAGCACCTGGAAAAAAACCCTAAGCCTTATTTATGAAAAAAATAAGTAACTATTTTTGCTCAGGTAGTGTTCGCTGAAAAAGAAAAAAGTAAAGGATCCAATTTCTCCTCACTCACCTACCAGCTGTTAGTGCTGGGAGGGAATTATTCACTAGAAATTTCCTACTACCATTTTCAAAAAATTAAATAGCAGGAGCTGTTCAAAATTAAGATATCCTTAGTTTTAAGAGTCCAAGGTCTCACTGCAAAGTTTTGCTAAGACAAGATTTGTTACCTGTGAGTCATTAATAATTTTATCACAAAGCACATGTGTAATTCAGAAGTATCTATCACTTCATTATAAAGAAAAAACGGTCTTAGCTTAAGCTTCTGCCTCTCGATGGTGACTTTTAGAGTCTGGGTATTATTCTGAAGTAGATCAGTTTGGGGTTTTGCTTGTCTGGGGGCTTGGAGGTTTTTCTCACTCCTCCTTTCAGCATTCTTTTCATAAAAATACCCTAATGTAGATAGCATGGCATTGTAATATATCATCAACACAAGTATTTCTAAAAAACCACCCAAATTAGAGTCATATTACTTTCTGGGGGAAAAAAAAGCCAAAAACCAAAACAAAACAAAAAAAAACAACCCAACTAAGAACATCTTAACATGTTAATTTTGATTTTTCTTTATTATCTGTCTGGGAATTATACTTTTATCCAGTACTGTAAAGCCCTATGAAGCCAAGAATTTAAACCACCTTTTTAAAAGGTACCTTTATAGTCTACTTATTTAGCAGAATTATCTCTTTTAATGACATAGAAAGAATATGCTAGAGCTCATTAAATGAGTGCTATTTCTCTCAAAACAACACTGCTCTCTTGGTCTTAAGCTATAACGATTTCATTTCTCATGCAACACTACAAACTCATATCCATTTGAAATTCTTGTCACTTCCCTGTAAAACACCGTACCTATATGTTCTTTGTTGTTGCTTCCCCCACCTTTTAAAAATTTAAATCTACACGAAGGGCAGATAATACATGTTGTAACTCCCTAACTCCAAGTAATGGCTGACATTTAAAAAATAACAAAAAAATAAGTAACTAAAAGCAGATTTTCTAATTTTCCTAGTTTCTAATCTGCTCCTACTATGCAGGTATGCAGTAGCCTCTAGATTTCCTTAGTCACACATCACTGAGGTTTATTTTAAGCACAGACAGCAAGTCGAAAGTGCTTATGAACAACAGGTATTTAGCAACTAATTGCCATTGAGAGTGATAGATTACTGAAGCTATGTCTTCAGAGATTAAAAGAAATGTTTGTCTCAGAACAAGGATCAGATGTTCTCTTATCTGGCAGAGCATTACACACTGCTATGAATTTCAGCAGAACATGCCAAGGCATCTACAATTTAAACAGGAGAAGAATGTTAAGAGGGGAAAAAAATTTCAAAACATCTATCTTTCAGATGGAGATCTGACCAAGAGAGCCACATTTACTGCATACAGATGACTGCATATAATTATTTATTTTGTAAAGGCTACTAACCAAAATTGTAAAACTAACCTACTAATGGAAAACAGAGAAAATCTTGGGTAGTTTAAATTAAAGCAGGCTCCATAATACCATTCCACAGTTAAAAAAATAAAATTAGAGCAAAGATATCTTGGGCAAAACAGAAAACCTGGATATATAATGTTGAGCAAGAAAAGCTTTTATTGCTATACCTGGTAAAATGGCTTAAGCTGGTACACAAGAAAACCTGCTTTAAAATTGAGTTCTTTTCAAATGACATTAAATGCTTCCTATTTTCTCCTACTTCTGAAAGAAACAAAGAAAATGTACTAGGGAACTTATAAGCAACCTCTTGAGCAGAAACTGATTTGTCTGCAGCCCATTGTTTGCTTCAAAAAATAATATAATTTAACAGTGGTCTTCTAAATGTTTTCAATCTTAAGCTCCAAGGAACAACATAAAAGCCATCCAAATGTTTTAAAGCTTTTATCATGCAAAAGGTATAGAAACAAAACACAGACACATTATGAAGGTCATCAGTCTCTTTTAATGGGGGAACTGTATATTTCAATCTTGTTTAGATTAGTACAAAACCAACCAACCACCCAACACAAACAAGTGTAAAATATATTTGATCTTGATTCAAGAAAAATGGGTCTCCAATTTCAACTGAGGGCAAAGAAGATGTAGTCCATATTTTAAAAATCCATATTTATTATAAAAATACAACTTTCAGCAAGTCCGTATACATTTAACAAGCTTCTGCCCCACAAGCATATTACTAGAAACCCTAAAAGTGTGAAGTATGGATTTCAGTATTTCCCTCAGAGACATTACAAAATTAGAAAACCTATTAAGATCCAAGAGCCTTAAGGTTTAATGAAAAAAAAATCTAGTAATAACTAGTACAACTGGTAGTTAGTCAACACAATTGCAAAGATATCTTTTATTATCCAAGTAAACTGTTGACTATATTGACAGAGGAAAACACACAGTTTCAAGTACTTATTCATTTTAAGTGCTGACCTTCAGAATAAGTTCTTTTAACATCTTTTTTTTCCTGGGAAGACCCATTTTTATAATGCTTACTGACAGCATTAAAGAACACTTCTATTAGTCAAACCAGATGACACTTCTTCACTGTTACTGGTAGCATACCAATTCTAGAGTTACCTGGGGACATTCTAAATATCTGGTCAGGGACTAACAGGTTTCTGAAATATGTGTTTAAGAACACAAAAAAGTACCTGAGGAGATTATTCACTTTCCAAGAGAAAGGACAGTAGTGTATTCTCTCTCCTACGCTATATAAAAATCCTAACACTTTCTGGACATCTAATATATGTATATTTATGATCCTGTGCTACAGAGCATTATGAGGTAGTTCAACTGATAAACTTAAAATATTCTGCCATGCCATAAAATACATACTTGTACTTCTGAAAGAAGTTTGGAGCTTCAAAAAGTTTGGACCACTCTGCCTTACTCAGCAAAATTTCATCTGTGATAGCAAGACCTAAATTATAAAAAAAAAAAAATTTAAACTTTTTTTTTTTAATACAGTTTAGTATCCAGAGTAAAGACAGTTTATTAACTTAGCTACTACAAGAAGACTACTACAAATTATTTCCTCCCTTCAAATTCACAGCAATTTATCAACAAGACTTATCATTCAGTCATACTTTCATTGGTCATTAGTTAAACAAATCATACGTTTCAAAAATACTCATAATCTGCGTAGAAATGTACATTAATTGATCAGACTGATTATTTCACATATTTTTGCTCTGCAGCGTAACACAGCTCCATTTAGTTTTTTGCATATGCCACAGTAACGATTCAGTTTAAAGACAACAGATCTTTTTCCTTACAGTATTTGAATCACCTCTTCTGCAAGGCATTTTATGAGGCAAAGAAACAGTGAGACAATAAGGTACTGCTCTGTCTGAGAAAGCTACTTGCAGTTGTTCCCTGCAGCAAATCTACTTCTTGCTTTGATAACCTCTTATCTGCTATAATTATTCAAGTACATTACTTGGATAAATCCAGAGGACTCATCTTCAAGAGAGTATATTGCCTTATATTAGGCCTAGAAACAGGCATCAAGTGGAACTACTATTGCTAATCTTTCATGTAACATGACACAATTTAAGCCACTAAAATAAAGTTATTATACCATTAGTTCTAATTTTCAGAGCACAAGGCATTCTATTTCATTACCCTCACTTTCTAAGAGTGAAGGACAGACCTGCAGAAGGATCTACGAAGTTTGCAGTGCTAAGCAACATTAAGCGTAACAGGCCAAGTTCCACCTCCCTAAAAAAAGTCTCGTGTCAATAAGCTTTTTAACATCCACCCACCTCCCCCCTTCAAAGCATACCCGCAATGAAACTATTTTAAATCTGTCTGAAAACATTTACATAGAGAGCATAAGATAATACTTACCTTGTTTAAATTCCTCAACCATGACCATCCGTGTGGAAACGGACACATTGTACGTAGAGTTCTGCTGTGGGTATGCTGGTGTAATTATAGGCATAAGATGGTACCTATCACTGGGGTTTACCTACATATAACAACAGCCAATCAGTTTTCTTCAAGCATACACATCGGTTAACAAATTTGGATTTCTCCCCTTACTACAACCAATTCTTAAGTTCTAAGAGACCCTAGTTTGCAGACCAAGAGTTCAGAGAAAGTTTAGAAAACAAGAATAACGCTTTCACAAAGGACATCTTTCTGAAAGACAGTGATGTGGGAGGGGTGTAACCTGTCAGCACATCAAGATCAAGTTGCAGGCATTTCTAAATCCAGAAATGCCAACCAAGCAGAAAAATTCCCCTCTTTAATAGAAATTAGTTTGTGATCATATGAAACCAAGGACACCTCATCACCATATGAGCACCTTCTGCAGAATGACTGTCTTCAGACCTTGCGAAAGGTATTTTATACTTTATTTCTGTAACACTACTGAAAACTAAGAGCCATTTTAAGAAAAGAGGCTCTATGCAACCTGACAGAAGCATCACTTGCATTAATGTACTTTTATTTAACAGCAGACAGGGTAACAAAAAAGAAGGGACACAACATACACACGCAAAGTACATTAAAATATTATTAGGGTAACAATCTTGTAGAAGGTAAATAAAAGATAAACCCCTGACATTACCTTAGCCCACTTTGATTAGCTACTACAACACAGACAGTTCCCATCACACACTGACCTCAAACCTCCTGTCTCAAGAATAACAGTCTCAAGAACATGTTTTCAACTGTTCCACATATTTAAATGTGAACTTTTGTCAATCAGAAAAAACAGATTTGAAGTACAAAAGGGAATACAACTCAACCTCTGATGCTTACACTATTATTCAAAATAAAGATTAGTCGAATATCAACTGTTCTGTGATTGACAAAATAGCATTGAGCACACTCATATTATGCCCTATTGAAAGCTCACAATGGGAGCCATGCATCTGCTGCAAGGTGTTTCACTGACTGCCTGAAGGACATTCATGTCCAATGTCTTTAATGTAAGTGCTACAAAGATGGAGATTAAGTATTATAAACAATATACAAAACAACTAAAAGACTTCAAGTTATGATCTTCTTTGGTGCAAGATGAAAAGACACTTTACTACAACTATATGAAGCCAAGCCTATCCAGCCGTAACTTGCACTGAAGCAAATTCAAGACACTTGCAAAAGCAAAAGGCTTTAAATCATAAGCAAACCACTTTAAGATTAGCAACTTTCCAAATATGCATTGCTTTAAGACATATAACTACTTATGCTGAATTTTTATTAAGATCACTTATTGCAAAAATTGGGATAAAAAGTACATTGTTTAGCAAGTGTGCTTCAAGCGGTCAATTCAGAAAATTAGGGTAACTTTGTTCTATACTCAGGAGACTTAGAGGTTACTTATGAAGATATAACACCACAACATTAAGTTCAATAAACCCAAAATGAAGTTCACCTAGAATTTTTTAAGCAACCGAATTTATTGTACAGTGTGACTTAGACGGGAAAAAATAACACACTAACCCTTGGGTCCCATACAGGCAAATTAAGATTGCATTCTTCTGGCTGTTTCAATAGCACTGGATTTGGCCATTCCCTGTTCAAAAAGATTGTAGCACTGAATAAGACTACTGGATACAACCATGTATGTTACACAAACAATACTTTTGAATGTGATCCTTCTTAACTCTGCTCTCAAGATAAAGCACCACTTCCTCAAGACTAGGCTGGTCTAACTGGGGTTGTTTAAATAAGCTGTATTGCTAAACTACAATACAACTGCAATTAGCTTCTCCACGGCATCAGAACAAGGAATTTTCTGTAGTTTTGAAGGTTTATAACCACCGGTTTAATTAAAACTCCTCTAAATTCTTCCTGAAATATACCCATCAAAGAGAAATTCCTCTGTGAAGACTGGTATTGGGTCCATCTTCAAGCTAGCTGTTTCATGGACAAACTACAGAACAAACAGCCAGCACAATTACAGCATACAGCATTGTTATGAACCGTATGTATTAAAAGAAAATTATAATCAAGAGAGAAAGAAACCTTGTTGAATGAAACACTAAAAGAAGCACTTGTTCTTCAAGTCATCTCACTCCCCTGAATAAAAGTTATCTCCCTATAAAGAGCAGAAGTCAGTTAATCTCTTGGAATTTGTACATTATGCTCCTCTGCTATGCATGTACAAACTGGAGATAAGTCCCAGAAACACACTAAACAGAGATTGCAACCAATTCCCCCCTATTACTTTAGTGTGGCAAAATATTACTAAACACTATGTACCTCAAGGAGGCTATAAAGCCTGTGAATGTAAGAGTGAAAGTGTGCAAATTATCTTCACATTAAGAAGACATTATACTTGGAATAAAGCAACACCTTGGTAAATGAGTCTTAAAATCTGTCAGTGTCTCATGAAGAATATAGGTAACCAGACATGGTCTTCCAAGAAAAACAGTATTCATTTGTAACCTGCAAAGTTCACTTTTGCCCTATTTGTTCTAAATTTACTTGGAATGTTCCCATCAGAGTTATTCAAACCATCTTTCTGAGCCAACTAGCTCAAGAGTATGAAACGCCACATAATTCTGAAACACCTACCACTCCACACTGACAAGATTAAAGTCCACATTTTTGACACTGGTTCTCTTAAACTGCATTTAAGCTATGTGCCTAAACCAGATACTGGCATACTTCCTTTATCCATTATCCCAGTATCTGAATGTAAAAGGACTTTAAATTTTGAGGTATCTGCTATTATTTGGTACTACATAAGTATTTTGTCTGAAGAGTACTGTTGAGTTACAAAAAATACTTGAGAAACCTTTAATTAAGAACTGGGTGGTTTTGGCTTGGATACTTCAAAAACAAGACACGTTGGATGACTTATTGAAAAACTAAGCTGACAATTTCTGGTGGCAAGAACAATGCTTCTAATTTATCTTAATCTGGTAACAGCTGAAAATGGTACCATAAAAACAGGACTAAAATTTAGTGTCTACAAACAATTTTATTTTAGTTTAATCTAAATTAAAAACAAACAAAAAAAACCAACCAAAAAAAAAAACCAAAAAAAACATACCATTTAGAAAATACCAAGAAAAATTTATGTACAAGAGTTGATGCTATTGCATTTGGATAAAGCTGGCAAGTTCTTGCTACTAGCATAGCCCAGGAAACACCGCCAAGGAAACCTAGTATATTGGAATAGATGTTGTGGCCTGTGGATTGAGAAGGAAAGAGACAAAAGGAAAGAGATGTCAGTAACCAGAAGAGGTAGTGAAAACTTCACAAATTTTGGAATAAAACTGCTTACGTTTTGCCCACAATTTGATAGCTCTCAGTGTTAACCTGAAGTTGTCAATGTTTGGTACTAGATGCAGAATTTCATCGGTTACGCGGCAACCTGCAAAAGAAAGAATTAATTACGGTTGCTGCTTCCAAAGTCTTTTGCTTGCTTATGCTCCCTCACCATCAAAACTACCAAACCTTTTAGATAAGCATGCTGGAAACTCATTTCATATTCTGATCACTTTTGTTTTGGATTAGAAAGCTTAACATATTTTCATGTGCCTTTTTTCATTTTTTAGTGTTTTATAGCAACACTCAAGTAGCCAATTCATGAGCCCGTGACTACAGTTTCAGACTGCTACTTGATTTTTTGTTATTAATGAGCTGTATAAGCTGTTGAAGAAACAAATTCTGCTGTTATGTGAATACATGCAGTATACCATGGAATGAGCAGGCAAACTAAAAAAAGTGTAAGTCTTTATGAACCTACAGAAAACCCGCCACCCATATGTCAAAGCTTGAATTTTTAACAACGGGTTAAAAAGAATAGTTTTCAAACATACTAGCTGTACCACTACTTTGATGGGATATTTTCAGACTGTAACATTATAAATGGCAATATTAACTGCTTGATTTTAGGGGGTTTATAATAAAGAATAAGTAGTACTTCATTGTTACTAAGTAGTTGCAGAGAGCTGTTTGTAAGAAAATAGTATTATCTAAGACTACTTTTAAAGTAAGAGGCAAGTACAAATTCTAGAGATTGCATAGATGGGAATTTCACAAAACGGTTTAAGTGGCTGTGATAATCTCAAAATATCAAGGTTTTAGCTTGTAACAACAATCGGCGCTCCTCATGCAAACATGCTGCTCTTCCCCACCAAGCTGTAGCCAGGCTGAAGCCCCTACCTTCCTGTATATAAATAACCATTTTTTAAGCTAAGGTATTATAAGGAAGTTAAGGGTTACACAAGATAGTAAGCTACTGTCCTAGGTTACAATGTAAGATGTGCCCAAAGGTATGTATTCTATCACCATCTTCACAAAGTAGGTAGGGCAGTGTTCATTATCTCCTACCATTACTCATCCTTGGTAACTCCCTCCCAGAGCTATCTCTGTTTAATGGGCGATTAAGGATTCCACCACATGACTCATAGATAACGCTCTCCGGACTATTTCCTGTTAATGGGCCCATCAATGCCTTACCTCATGACTCACCATCCCATTGTGAGATGCTCCACCCAGGGGGAGGAGCTGGGCATTCTCAACTGTATATAGTCAGAGGTATGGAACACCACAGGTAGCTCTTACCTACGGGACTTCCCAGGAATAAGAGCTACACCACTGGACCTTCAGGTGAAGACCAGACTCTGTTCTACAGGATCGCCACTTCAACAGGACCACTTCAGCTGGACTGCTACCAACACCCTGACCAACAGGGTGTCAGGTTGTATTCTGACTTTGTCAGTGGGGTCTCTTTTTGTACCATTGCATTTATTTTATTTTCTTTTCCTATTAAATTGTATTGTCTGACTTGGAGTCTCTCACTGGTTTGCTTTCAAACTGGGACAGCTACTAAAGACCTGACCTCAAACTGACACCATTTTGATATCTTCATTTTATCACTGAAGCAATTTCATGTCTGTTTATGCAAACACAAATTAAAAAACAAGCACACACCTTAATTTACAGAAATAAGTAATGCTCCACACAAAAGTCTTGCAAGTCTCATTAATTTCTAGAACCATATACCAACCAAACAAGAGAAAAAAAAAATCATGAACAGTCTGGCCAACAAGAAACAACTCTTCTCTCCAGAAAGATACGGCAATAACTTCATTTCTAGATATGAAGTTGCTGTGTTTTCAGTCAAATCCACAACTACTGTATCAAAGAACACAGGACAGTTGCTAAAGATCAAGTTGATATACAAAACAGTATATACATACCATTAAGACTTCGTATGCATCTAATGTCTAAATTTTTAAGTAGGCTGTCGTCTCGTAGATCTAAGTCCTCAGGAATAGTTTGCAGTGCTAATCTCGCAAACAAAATATCAATCTTAAGAGCAAAAAAAGAGGTAAGACATTAGAAAACTGTTCTTTCTTCTGTAGAATTCTGTAAGTCATTTTCATCAAGTTTACTAACAGTAGGCTTTCTAGTATAAAGAATCCCTTTAAAAAATACATACTAACATCTTTCACAGACACTAAAAGAAACACTTTCAGATGCTTCATCTATCTTACAGCTCTTTTTCCAAGAAGATAAAATACACATTTAGATTAATATACAACCAGCAAAAAACTATGCTGACTGTCAATTTAAATAAAATAACTTGGCACCAAGCATCACTTCTAGGTCCAGAATACAAAATCCTACCAGCATCAGAAAACACCATGAAAACATAAATCCTGGTTTTAACCCAAATATCCTCAAATATTCTAGAGAAGAATTCTAGAAGACTGAGGGGAGTCCTCATAGCTTCCCCTCATGAGGATGCTGAAGATGATAAAGGGGCAGGTATGGATCTCTTCACTCTCATAACCAGTGACAGGACTCGAGGAAATAGCATGAAGCTGAGCCAGGGGAGGCTTAGATTACATATCAGGGAAAGCTTTTTCACCCAGAGAGGGTGGTTGGGCACTGGAACAGGCTCTCCAGGTCAGTGATCACAGCCACAAGCCTGACAGAGTTCAAGAAGCATTCAGAGAGCCCTCTCAGGCTCATGGTGTGACTCTTAAGATGTCCTACACAGGGCCAGGAGTTGGACTTTGATGATCCTGATGGGTCCCTTCCAACCCAGCATATCCTATGATTCCATTAAAATTAACATGGAATTACAGAAAGAGTAGGATACCTTTCCCCATCTAGCCCTGTAAAGCACACGTGTAACTAGTTGACTCTATATAGACCACTATCTATGAAGAGTCTACACATCTGATTACAGAAAAGGTTCTGAAAATTCAGCAAGCTGCAGAGCAAGCATACACATTTTGAAACTATGTCCAATTTCTTTGCTATTACTTCTGCAATACTTAAACATAACAGTTTTTCTAGGCCAAGAACCATCTAAAATACTAGTCAGCACTGAGCTAGTTTTACATTGCCCCACACACAAGGACACTACCGAGCAGAGAAGTCAGTTTGCCTTTCCATCAGTCAGCTGATGAGAATATCAAGTGCATATCAGCAGACTGTCTGCAAGGCAACAAAGACACTTCACCAAATGAGGCTTTTAATCAAAGTGGTTATCACTTGACCTGCAAGACGATGAAATACCTAGTACTATTGCACCAAGAACAAAACTGGTTTAGTCACATTAAAATTATTTCAGATAAAGTGAAGCTGAAGACATCCTAAAGACTTTTTGTAGGTACTTAAAACTTTGCATCCATCCATTTTCAACTATGAAACCCTTCTCCACAGAAAAGTATTTCCAAAGTATTCAGTGCATTTTGTACCTTGAAGTCCTTAATAGCTGCTCTCATCAACAGTCTGTATTACACACAGAAGTTCCTACTTGAGTCAAAAGTACTACTTCTCAGTGTAAAACAAGTTCAAAATTAACTTCAGCTTGAAGTTCTGCTCGGATCTCTAGAAGGTCTAGCACCTCTAAAGATTCAAAGCTCATTGACATTTATTTCCAAATAAAGACATTAACAGTCTGTCTTATGTAACTAGGGAACAGGTAGCTGGCAATCAAATACAAAGTACTCTACAGGAAGAACAGAAAAATGAAGAAAGTTGTTTATTTTAAACAAGAACATAAAATGCTCATGCAAAAATTTATTGTCAGAAATTTAAGTTTTAATAACAGGATCACCACAAAACTAAAGTCCTTTTCTTCAGTTCTAATTTTTGGCATGTTTTGTCTGGGTTAGCAAAAGGAAAATTAAATTTAAATCTTTTGATACTGACATAGCTGGGCACAAATACAAGCATCAGAAACTGTGGCCCAACAACACTGGTATATACAAAGAGTGTGCTTATGATATAAGAAAAAGAACTCTCATGCACTGGCAGCAACATGAGTTAAGTCTTAGTAATAAACCTAAGCCCATCAAAGCCCATCATAAATTACTATACTGGAAGAAGATGCTACTTCTTTTAGAGCAAACAGTCTTTTTTTTCCCCATTTGGTCTTGTATTTTGATTTTCATTTTTTAAAAGGAGAGACAACTCCACTTTGAACATAAATGACTGGAGGAAAAAAAAAAAAACAAGATACAAAACCAAAACTGACCAGAGGACAGCTAGGGCAAGTTTCAACATCTAGAATGAATACCTAAACTATGTGAACAGAAAAGAGATTCTCCAGAAGAAGGTTCCTAATACACAACTATATATGGACAGTATAAAATGGCTAACAGATACAAAATCACAGACTGGGAGAGACAGAATTGCCAGTCTTGTGTACAATACTACACCATGTCATTTGCCAGAAGATTAGCATGGGAATTCCTTCACCTCTGTAAACTAACCTTCTTGTACCCATCAGTTACTGGTTGATATAATCCAACTGTAAGTCTCATTAACTATGTGTATAAACAGTTCATATGCTTTTGTCTTGTCACCAAAAGATGACAGTTTGACAATATAACAGTCTGAGAAGAATTAACAGAGTATCTTTGGAAATCACCATTCCAGTTTCCTTAGAAAAAAAATCAAATCAAGCAAGTTCAGTGCTCCAAGACAGCTCATCCATCAGGCTACAGCCACCAAAACAATTGTTTTGGTCACTTGTTTACAGATATGTTAAGAGATCAGGATAAAAGGAATACCCAGCTTGCCTTCAGCAGCACATTTTTGAGAACTAGTTAAAGACCACAACTTTCTATAATGTAGGATAATAAAGCAAATCTTTCATGTTTGGACAGTTAATCATTAGCAGTCAAAAAAAATTCTGAAGCCACATTATTTACAAATATAATTTCTATTCATTGTTAAGCCTAAATAATGCCTATACTGGTACTCTACAGGTCAGTAAACTAATCAGTAGAAGTGGGTAGCAGTGCCAAAAAAAAAAAAAAAGAACAGGGAGATATTTTGCACACAGCTTTAAGTCCATCAAGAAAAACTTGTTTCAGCCTTAAATCTCAATTTTAAATTACACAACTGAGGACTGTTGACAAAATCTTAGGTATGAACTTCGGAAAGTCACTTTAATAGCATTCATATTAATAAACAATGACTCAAGATCTTTAAAACTTTGTTTTAACCATGTTCTACTGAAACAAATTAAAAAAGGATCTTTACCTCTATTCCATCAAAACAAAGTTTAATAACTGGGACAAAAGCTTCTTCAACAGCCTGGGGGAAAAAAGTTGTATTTTATTTTCAGTATAGAGAACATTTACAAACAATAGCTACCAGGTCTAGACAATCATAATGAAATGTTACTTTTATCAATGCTTTTCTGTTTTCAGGTTGATTTTTGTCAGCAGTGTCTTTCTCCACCATTGAAATTTATGCAGTAAGCACTGACCTACTACGTGCTGCAACTGTCTAGATGTTAATTATAATCCAAACTCGTACCAGCTCTGATGATGCTACCTCAAGGTCCAACCCTCTTTCTCCCTACACACGACATGATCAAGCATCTTTTACTCCTCACAAGTATCTCTAAGTATTCCTAGTCCAAGCTATGGGGATTCTCGCTCTAAAAGGCCTCTTATTTTTGCTTCTACAGTTAGTATAAGAAATGAGGAGAAGACTGTGTAACTATGCAGCCTGACACCACCTAAAGCAGTTGCAAGTCACCAGTCTCCAGAGGTCGAGCATGTTTTTAAAATGTGGTCAATAATATGGTGTTTTGATGACTAATATTACGATGAAACTATGGAACTTCACATCTATTCTAGAATCAGCTACAAATATCCTTTTCCTGAACTGAGCATCCGAACTAAATGCAGATCTGTGGCACATTGCTTTTGTAAAAGCAAAGAATGCTGCCTACCTCCAAATAAGAAATACTCTGAACTGTTGGAGGATAAACTGTTCCAAGAGTGTTTCAGTTCCTACTAAGAGGAGGAGACAACACTACTGTTTGTGCTCAAACCTTAGTTAAGTTTACCTTAACATTACTGGTTGGCAGGATGGATCTTAAGCAAAATATCGAATTCACAAGTGTCTCATAAGCACTCACTACAGCAACCACTAAGAAAGTCTATGTTCCCCTAAAGATGGAGATGCACAAACTCCTAATACTAGCTGGAATGATTTACAAGTGTCACGATACCCTGACAAAGATTATTTGCATCACTGCAGAGCTACACTGAATAGCATACATACCTTGCTGCTAAATCAACTACATTACCTGGAGTTAGAGTTTACAGCAAAGTCGAATGGAAATCTGAAAATCTGAATCCTCTCAAACATAGCATGTCAATTTAAAGATTACTAAAGGTGTTCAGATAATAAAGCATTCAGAACAGTTGTTTCAGTGCATATAGCGTTACCACCAGATGTTTGCACTACCCTAGTAGTTACCAACTACAGGAAGTATAGAGTGGAAGAATGTTGCAGAGACAATTCCATTTATTTTATGAGAACAGGGCTAAACCTAACAAAGACTTGCCAGGAACTATCTTCATCTAAAACAAAAAACTGGAGCAGAGAAAATTTGCTCTGAGCCAATACCAAGAAGATTAAAGCTCCCACCAGTTGACTCAGGGAGGCTTGTCAGTGAGGTATAAGAGAAACAAATTACTGCATTAGTACGGTCTTCCACTACTACAAGGGAAATCTTCATCTTTACATGCTAAAAATCTTGCACAAGCATCTAGTAACAAGACACACTAAAAATACAGCTTCTCTTTTCAAATGCACAGTTGACAGCCAATATAAAAAGTTTAGTTAATATCAACCACCATAACGGTTTATATAAGCATGAAGTTATAAAAAAGCAGCATAAAACCTTCATTAAAACCTAACAAGTTTGGTCCTGAACCCTGTCAAGCTAACATCTACATTTGCATCTGCCTGCTTCCAGAGAGTAAGCAGAAATTTTGCCATACTAACACACATGCTAGGAGATCATTCTGCTATCCAAATGTTTAAGTGAGTGTATCTATTACGTGGAAGCAGAAAAAATTTGGAAAAATCTCTCTTTATTTCAACTCTTATGACAAGCTTTGCTGCAGGTTAACAGAAAATCCTTTTCAAGTGCAATCCTTAACAGTAAAGTTATATTTACTTATTTAATGCATCATGTTTTACAACTGAATTTTCTTAATCCTCAAGTTAGCAAGCTGTATCAGGCGTTTCACATACCCTCAGATCTTTCACTTCTTCTTGTTGTTTTAATTTTTCATAAAACGATGTGAAAAAATCGCTTCTTTCAACATGTCTTGGTGCAACACAGAGGGCGTCAATATCAGCACCTGAAATTGTTAATTAGCAGAAGTAAATTACTCAATACTTCACACGCATGGAATGCCAGCAACAGACAAATTTTTATTAATAATTGAGCAAGAAAATTTAGTTTCTCATCATGTGGAATGGTGTTTATTTTAAATACTAAGTCAAACCAAATAAAAAAAATTCATGGCCATTAAACATACGGAACACATATATACACTCTTGCTTCAGCTGTGGAACACTTGTAATTTTCAAAGAACAAAACATAAAAATTTAAGTATACAAATTCCTCTGTCTTTAAATAATTTTCGATTTTTTTGTGTTTCTCACAGAATAATCTCAATGCATGATGAAAACATAACACAGGAATATATTTCTTTTATTTAGGATGAAGACTAGAGATGGTTAACTGAAAAAATTAAGAAATCTAACACCACCTCAAAATACAGCATGATCAATCATAAGCTCAAACATATGAATTTTTATCACCAAAGGAAATGTTACCTTTTGTATGAACCCCTAATCTATAGGATCCAAATGTAAAAATTTTTCCTCCAACGTTTTCTATTACAGATTGTGGAAGATTCTAAATGGAGCAAAAAAAAATTGGTTATTTTACCGAAACAAGTTATAACAACACAAACAATTTATTTTCAAACAAGAAGAAAAATATTGCACGAAATTTATGCTGTTGAACTACTGAAATAATCTCAGTATTTACAGAAAAGACTGAGATATGTTTGCCACTTGTATCATTTGTAATATTTCAACTATGTTACACATTACCACCTCAAACCTGGTAATTGTTGCACCAGTTCTGGACTTCAGGTGCAATAGCTTTATAATATTACAGAGATCTAACACATTTTGCTTACCACTCAGGCATTTCAGACTGTCACAGAAATTGATGATGGATTCCAATTTAGAGCAACACAAAACACAGTCTACTGTAGCACTGTTTATTACATTACTTTCAGAGACACCTGTACAATAGCCCTTAAATAAAAATTTGGGTTTGGGAAAGGTATTTATTTTATGTTTAAACTGTTTAGGTACACCTACTAAAGTTCCTATTCTTTAAAAAACTGTTGAACCCACAGTACTGTGGGCAAAGAGGGCTATCCTTTCATAACAGGATGGAATGCTACAATCTGAAACCCTATATGAATGTTTACACAGCAGAAGATAAAACAAATCAAAACTTCTATTTTGCAAGGTATCTGAGATTAACTTACGTAGCTTTCAATCTTACACCAGTCACAATATTCTCACTATTTTGTTTTCAAGGATCAAGATACACATAGCAGGGCTGTCCCTGCCCATAGTCTTGTTCATATATAACTTCACATTGCATAAGGAAAGTGTACAGAAAAAATACAATCTCAAATACACACAAAGAAAAATAGCTTAAAAAATTAGGGGTTTACTCTAAAAAACCACAAAACTATAACCATACAAGTCTATAACCATTCAAAAAAGATGTGTGGGGGCAGGGATTACTACAACCTGGCAAAAACACTATGAGCATTATCAGTCTACAAAAGTACCATTACAGGACTGACATTAAAGAAAAAGAGCACAGACCACAAAGACGCAGGAAGTACATTTTAAGATCCAGCACTGTTTCACAAAGGCAAATAATCTAAGCCTGTAATTAATACAGTATTACATGAATGAGTTTTGAGAAAAAAGTCTACATCTATCAGCTTCTTTCTTTGACAAGGTTCCACTGTGAAGGGGCAATGCTGCTTGTAAACAAAAGAAACTACACAAGGATGGTATTTGTTTTGATCCCCAAAACTAAGGTTCATCCCATTTAGTATAGGAGCATATTTTGGAATAATCTTCCTACAGGAGTCTTAGAATCACAGTATTGGCAGCTCCATGTAAAATACATCCATACCTTGCTTTCACTGATTTCCCGTATCCATTCCTTTACCAAGTTATTTAATTTTCCCAAAATTAGAATCCTATTAATAAAACAGCAGAATGACGGGTTATAAACTTAGACAAAACTAGTAGAATTTTTAAAAGACCATGATCATCATTACACAGTAAGTCAACTAGAGTAACATTACCGATCTAATTAGAGATCTCGTACAGATATATATACTGAAAGAAAGTTACTCCTACAACATTCCCACTATTTTTCCCCCCTTAGAGACATTCAAGAGCTTTAAGCTCAAAAAATATGCAAGCATGCAAGGCATACACAACATAATTAATTTTCAAAATAAAACTTTAATTCATAGAACACATGCATCTAAGAGAACGCTGATAAGCAATACTGAAAGGAAAAAAAAACCTCTACAAAGCTTAAAAAGGAAAAAAAAAAGTATAAGGTCCATTACAATAAAGTAGTGATGAAGGAGAAAAATGCAAACCAGCCTCTGAAATTTAAAGGCCATTTTAATTCCTCTCTGTGTTTTGAGGTATTCCTCTTAATTGAGAAAAATTAAGCTTACAATTCCACTGGGCTTTTAAGACAGCATTTGAAAGAACACAAACACACTTGGGGTTCAACAGTCATACATGAACCTCACGACAGGACACAAAACAGAGTGTTCACTCACCTGCGCTGCAGCTCTTCTTCCTCTTCAAATACGCCATAAGGTTTTAGGGTTTCGATTAATTTCTGGGTAAGCATGCAGTCAAACTCCTTGGGGGCAGCTAAACTGATTGGTGAGGTAATGCCATAATGCTTCTGTAGTTGCTGTGTTTGTGATCCCTGGGTTGTAACGGGACTAATAAAGGCAATTAGATAAAGTTACTGACAGAAACAAAACAAAAAAAAAATTATTTATTTTTTCTCATCAGAGTAGCAGATAAGATACATACTAAGAAAAAAAAAGTTAAGCCTACTGTTAGCATTTTCATCCCAAAGATTTAACACAAGGTGTTAAATCTGTCCTATTAAGGGCACCAATAGAATTAAGGGCACCTTTCACCAACTCTTAATATGCATTAACTTTTTTTCCTCCTAATTATTTTTTTCATTCTACTAGGGCAAAAGCTGTACCATCAGTTTGGGCCCCTTCACTTTCATAAAGTCTAAAGTAAAGAGAACCCTCCATGTCAAAAAGTCAAGCTGATAGCAAATGTGAAAGTCCCACTCTCGGCAGGCAGAACATTCCTTGGTCTATTGCTGTAGTACCAGTCCTGCATGTTTATACCTATTATATACTATTTCTATCATACAAAATGAGAAATATTTTCATAAGGCTAACCTATTACATGTGGAAAAACTACCGTATGACTTCAATTTTACTTCCATTATTTGTTGTCATCATCTCCTCAAGATTTCATTCCTCATTTCCATAACGACTATTAAAAAGAACACCTAAACTGGAAGTTGACGAGAATCCACAGAACGTGATATAATTTTTCACAAGTTAAACCCATTTTATAACAATTCTAAGTACTATAATTTGTTTGCAGTCAAGAATTTAGTCACAATGCAGGTTTGAGCACATCTGTCCCTTTGCTCGTCAGCAAAAAAAAACAAAAGGCAAATCAGGAAAAATATATTAAAAAGTGTACATTAAAAAAAATAACCTTCAAGTAATTGTGGGGACTGGGGCTATGTCTGGGAAAATTATTTTATACTGTTTCCTTCAGCTATGAGGTTTTAATCAACTAATGAAGAATCTGGTAGCAGTTGAACAAATCATTTAGAGCTCAGGACTTAGGTGTCAATGAGAACATTTCTTTAACAAAAGCTGTTCAGATGAATTACATAAAACAGTAATTCAAATTAAGGACAAAGGAGGCCCCTAAAACTTTTCTTTTCTTAAAAAGAACTTTAGGAATGTCAACACAAATAGTAGCTTCAGCCACTTAACTGCCCCTAAAAAAAGCAGCCAGAAAACAAAAAGTGTCAATATATAAACATCCTCTGAATATTTTGAATATTTTAACTTATACCACAAAGCAAGTTGTTTGAAGTACATTTTCTCCCCTTTTGCCAACTGTTAATTTGAAAAAGAAAATATGCTTTTTAATTTAAGAGTTTTCAGTTTACTTTTACAATTTTTTTAAAGCAGTAGTACAAAACAATCAATATTTTAGCTTTGTGTAATAATTTCCTGATTGTCTAACTGTAATTTTCACCCATTCGTAGCAAGAAACTGAATCCAATACAACAGATACTAGACTTCATTAAAAGGGCTGGCAAAACACAGCCTAGCAGATGCTGTTACTAGATTTCAAAAAAGATTCAATGTCACTCAAAACCAAATTCTGCAAAGCTAATTCCTGAAGTCAGCAATGCTGACAAGAGGCCTCTGTATTCCCCCTACTTGTAAGGGCCATGAGTCACAAATTCGAGAACTAACAATTTACACATAATCCTTTACCTTGTCTATAAAATTACAGTACATAAACCCCAGCCAAACATCAGATCTCTTCCCTAGCCTGGTTTACACACAGCCCTGGCAGTGCAATGTGCAGCTCTGCCTTCGAAACACCACAGTGCCATGACCTACACCAGTGTTCCTCCAGCCCCTACAGGACCACCAGAGGACGGCCACAGGGCACAAATAAGCTTTGAAACTGCTCACTAAAACGACAGTTTCAAACAACCAATCAAATCAATCACCAGATATACATCTTTGGGAATTGTTACACAAAGCCAGCTACAGTTCTTACACTTACTTTCATAATAATGAAATAACTATGTTGTCAACAGCACACGACCTTCCCAACACAAGTGTTTCACCTCTTTTTGAGGGTTGAGGAGTTAGTAAGTACCCTTTCACCAGGTTAGTGTGTAACAATTCTCAGCACAGCTGCCTTCAAGATTTTACAGCTGCAGAAGACTGTATGAAGCTTACATTTTAACACAGATTAACACTGAAGAGAATACAGGTTATTTCCAGATAAAAACATTTAAATTGAAGCTCTGCCGTTTATACCTGCTAAGTTAACTCTAGTCTAAGGTTTCTGTAGCATAGCAAAGGATATGAAAAAATTTCCTTTGGAAAATTAAAGAAGAAATGGTATGGCAAGAAGGTTTATTAAACTCAATGAAGAACAGAATAAAGTAATTTATCCTAGGTCATCTACTCATTTAAAAGGCAGCATGTAAGTTACTATAAACAAACAAGTAAAAGCATATGCTCTCCCTGCCTCCTACCTCCCATAAAATCAAGAAATTCCAGATAAAGCATTTGCTACCTGCTTTTTAAAGTAAAAGTAAATTATCTCTGAAAAAGAAACTTTAGGTGCTCATTAGCCCAGCTTTAATGCTGTATTTACACATTACATTTTAGCCAGAAAATGCTAATGATAAATGCTCCTAGACTTCTACATTTTTTCTAAAACCATAAAGATCATATTCACACTCCAGTATCTTCCCTTTTAGTCACACATGGGCATATGGACATTCTAGCTTTTACTTGTGACATGTCCAGAGAAGAGCTTAAACTACCAAATTTATTCAAAGAGAAAGGTGAAAAGCTAGGGAAGTATCAGTGCTAACCTTCTACCCAAGAGGATTAGAGATGTTAAGGCCTTGCTGGGGAGTCAATATCTTGATGGTATGTCACATCTGGTACTCACTAAAGTTAAACATTAACAAAAAGCAGAGTATTAAACAGCAACTGGAAGTTCCATCTCAGCTACTCACTCTTGATAACAGCAGAGACAGATTTGGCAGACCATATCAGGGTCTGACAAAACTGAAAGCCTGAAAGCATGTTTAGTGCTTGTTCATATTTTGGGGGGTTTTTACCCTAAAAAAATAAAAAGAAAAAAACAAACAAAATACCCAAACAAACAAACCAAACAAAAAATCCCCTTAAACTTTTCAAAATCACAAAGAAAATTAAGATACTGTTTGGGGCTTTTGGGTTTTTTTGTTTCTTGTCACCCACATAAAAACATGAAGATCATCTTACCACTCCGAGACGACTATGACCTATCTGTCAATTGCACGAATATAAAGTTACAGAAAATGATGTAGAGTTAAAGTTAACATACTATTGTTGTAGCTCTGGTTTAACCTGAATTTCTGAAGAACATATACTGACAATTTACCATGTGCAAATTGGGCAACAGCTACAGTGGATTAATTCAAGAGTGTTATGATTCAGTATTTCATATTCAAATATTAATTTTATCAGTAAGAAATGCACATGTCCTTTTTCCCCATACAAAAACACAGACACACAGCTCTAGTCTGTGCTAAGCTGAAAGCAGTGCAGCCAAACAACTTCTGTCTCAGAACTCCAAGTTTTGGTAGGCAGTATCTTTTTATACTGTTACCCATAAGTACCAAACTAAAAGAACAGACCTTGGCTATATGGTCACTGCTAAAACCCATTTTAAACCAAGTGCGGAAGTGGAAGAAAAAAAAACCCAAATAAAGCTTGTGAGAAGCTTTACAAGCTTTACAAGTTTCCAGACCGTACACCTCTAAACTCCTTTAAATGGAAGTGACTATACATTGTTTTAAGGTAGAGGAAGGGTTACAATGCATCTTTTGAAGATCAGGTTTACATCAATGTAAACTGAACATAGAGTACATACAGCTATATCTATTTAACACTGTCCCATATATAACTAAGACTTGGATGGTAATTCCAAGTTCTGTACTATTGTTTGCTTTTACAACACTAGAACCTTGCTCCATCCTCAGAAAAAAACAACAATCCTGTCATGAACTTCTTTTTCAGACGTGCTTTGTATTTAACTCAACTCCTATCCCCACACGAAAACCTGTCTTTCTAAGCACTTGTTCCTCTTCTCTCCCAGTATTACATGTCTATTCTGACAGTACTATTTTTAGTGCTATTTGTGTTAAGATTTTACATTTCTTATCACAAACAAAATACAGCTGCCATCAGCACCACACTATCTAAACATCACGTTCCTGAAATTTGGGAAACTTCACAAAAATAAAAGACAATATAAACAACTGAAATATTAAAAATACATAGCATAATATTGAACAAATCATAACAATTTAAATTCCCATAAGTTTCAAACCCATCCAGATACTAAGACAAAATACACAACTTAAGGATTCTCAGTGAATACCCTCACTTCTTTATTTGCCTCTACTGATTACCTCAGCAAAATTTATTCTTTATTTGCTGATGTAAGACACACAAGTCAGATTCCTGAAACAATACTGGTCATCACACCATCTGGTTAACCAGCTGGAGCTAAATTCATGGAGCTCAAGCTCTACTGTGTCCAGATTCAGAGAAACTCCGTTGAGGGGTTTTGCTTCTTTTTAAGTTTCCTTTAACGAGTAACTGGCAATTGAGACTCAAGTTTCCAGCTTAATGCTAACATCATCACTCCACAAGAAGTTTCAAAAATCTAGGCAGGAAACATCAATGAAGTCTGTGCAAATCAGCTACTGAGGAACATATGTTTTAAATGGTGAAGACAATAACAGCTGTCCCCCCTGAACGAAAGGTTCAGTATCTAGCAGAATATAACTGGACCATTCAGACCATGAATTAAGTCTTCAACTGTCAGTAAGAGATGTTCAAGATACACAAAACTGATTTGAATACAGGTTTTGGAGCAACAGCAGGCAACACAGCTACCGAAGAGACTCACCTATGGCAAAAGGAAGATCATTCATACACATTCTGCTAACCTTGGACTCTCTCCTGAGCTCTCTGGCTCTTCTGTTTGCAGCACGTGCAAACATAAACCCATCCAGGAATACTGATTCCTACTAACACAGCTGAAGGAGAACTTTCTCAAGCTTAAAGAAAATAAAGTGCTAATGAACTGCACAGGCAGCAGTTGAACCAAAAATTATTTTTATTGCTATGCTGGAGACAAAAACCTCAAGAGTAATTTAAGAAATTCAGTAAGGCTTAATCAAAAGATAACAGGGAATATAAACCAAGAACTAGGAATCCCACAAAGTGCTGCACTGTTAAGAGATTAATTTGTCTCAGTGGTGAAATGTGCTCAGCCCAACATAACTGAGTTTTCAAGTTCTGTGCAGTTTACATTAAGTTATATTTCCAAGTTCTCTGCACCTTTATATTAACAGGTATAAACTCAGTCCTTTCTTAGAGTAATACTGGAAGACTGAAAGCTATTGGAAAACCACATATCCTTGCCATCTGACAAATTAATCCTCAGTACAGATTTTTTTATATTAATTGCTTCTCAATTAAGAAAGCTATCACTTTATATTACGGCAACTGTTCTTCTAAAGTCAGTCTGGTGCTTTGTAAAGTTAAGAACAATTTAATTCCTTTCCTAACAGCCTATAAAATTCTCAACTCTCTCTGTTCAGACACACACTACTTAACCATTCCCAATCAGCACAAGCCATTTTAAATACAGTGCTATACTTCTGGCACATAAGTCGACAGTCTCTAATTAAAAGTGAAGGAAACAATGACTTTGCATTTGTCTACAGCAAAGTTCAGTGAAAGAAAAAATGAAAAGTCTTACTTTAGAAGTGAGAATCAGCTTGACTGTCCACTGGAAAGAATAATTCCTAATGACATTCCAAAACTCTAATACAGAAATTACCACTACTAACAATACTTAAAATTTATAGATCTTATGGCACTTTTAAACATTCATGTATATAACTCAATGCACTTTTCCACTTCTGGTTATAGAAAAAAACAAAACATATCAGAAGTGTTTTGCCATGAATTCAGCAGACACAGACATTCAGTAGCTTACCAAGAAACAGATTCATGTTTTCTCTATTTGGAGGGTTAGAAAGGCCCGGGTTACATGAAAAAACTACATCATCACTTACAGAAACATAGCTCCAGCTTCACTGAGTCAGTAGGCTTTCTGTATAAGCCCCAGACCCAACCACAACACATCAACAGCTTAGTGAGCTTCATTCTTCCCTGGCATCTTATGTTTCAGATAATGCACAGGAACATCCTGTACCTAACCGTGCACTAAAATATATCTTGATGACAGGGGAAGTAGTCATCCTTGCTTCTAATCAGCTTTTTTGCTGAAGTCTTCTTCCTTATACAGCTGCTAGCACCTCTCACATGAGAATTTTAACAAAAAGTCACATAGGTTTCTAGGATAAATTTTAATGTTTAAAAAAATACTAAAGGCTTCTGCAAATGCCAGATATCAGCATCAGCAGTCTTACTACTGATGTACCATGTACAAAAAAAATTTGCTTGGTTTTATACTTTTGTACCATACTGTTAATAAGCACAACATGAACACACACAGCGCAATATGAACACTGGTGTACAGCTCTGGAGAACCCAGAACTTCCAAGTCCAGAATAATGATATTCTCCGGTTGTATGGGAGATCAGTTTTGACAAGGCCTATCAATTGCAAACATCAGGATTGAAAATGAAGTTTGAATGACATATTGAAAGGTCAGGCCAAAAAAAAAAAAAAAAAAAAGACCATTTTGTCACCATGAAAGTTTGGCACTAACATAGGATTGTTCCACTTTCACTCAAAAAGATTACCATCCAGAAGATAGAATTAACTGGAAAGAATTATAGAAGAAAAATCTTCCCAAGCTGCCTCTTTCTTTCCTCTAAAGTCAGAGGTATCACTTCACAAACTCAAGAATTAGCATTACCAGCATTTCTACTTACTGGCATTATAATACTGACTTTTAAGTCTTGACTTTGCTAACTACAATAAACCTCCTGTACTAGTTGAGTTGCCAAATAATGTTTATGCTGAAAATAGCAATACCTTGTGCAATTTTAACTATGTACTGTTATGTGAGTTTCTTGTAAAAGTATTATAGATACCTACCTACATCAAGAGAAAGTATCAAATAATTCCAAACTTTTCAAAGTTGAAGATGGCTATTATTACAACTCATAAAAGCAGCCCAAACTTTTAAATGTTGTTACTAAGCATTTGGAATTTATGTAGTCACAACAAAATAAACTAAGACTGAAAGCAAGCAGAATAAACACCCTCCTATTTTCCTGAGGCTGAAAAGCCTAGCCAGCTTCAAGGCTGACTTCTAGTAACTTTTCATTGCCATAATGGACATGTGCAAACCTTATCTATAAGGACATTGGCGCTTCGTTATACAAGCATTAGAACCTACTCGGCGTAACCATTTTCCTTCCTGCATTCACCCACTGGTCCTTTCCCTGCCACAAACCCTTTTAGATAAGTTTCTATCATGTTATCTACTCCATGACTAACTTTGCAGTACTTTAGTCTGAATTAAACAACCACAACAGACAACCTTGGCTATTCTCCACTTAAAAATTGACATATTGAAAACCACGGCGAATAATCCCAAATTATAACAGTGAAGAAAAGAGTGTATAATCACCAATCCTATTTCTACTTCAATGGAAAAAAAAACACAAACAAAAAAACCCAAACAAACAGACCAACCGAGCAAAATATACAAACATGTCTTATTCTGAAAAGTCATTTGATCCCCTACACAACACTGCTTCCCTCGATTTGTATAACGTAATAAAACACTAAGATTATTAACTTCAGAACTGAGGACCTGCAAGTTTTGTCCTCTCAATCAAGAATCGTAAAAACGTCAGCGATGAGAAGAAAAAAAAAAAAAAAAGGAAGCGAAAAAAAAATTCCAGGGGTGGGGTGAAAGAAATCAGCGAACAAACTGGGATGAATAAGGTCACACTTCGTTATTCCTGACTGCCAGCTGGGTCACGGCACGGCACGTCCAAGGCACAAGCGCCCCGGACTGCCGGCGGCGGGCGGGGGGGACACACGGGCACGCAGCCCGCGCTTCCGGCCGGAGGCGCTGCCCGGAGCCACCGGCACCGGGGCTTCCAAGGGCAGCGCGCTGGGCTCGGGGCGCCCACTGGAACCAGCAGCCCAGGGTCTCCTGCCCGCGGAACGGGGAAAAACTGCCCGCGTGGTCACTGGGAGAGACTCTGCCGAGGCTCTTGGGGGAAAAAGCGTTTCATCCTCAGCGGCCAAGGCAAGGAAGGGACAAACACGCGGATCTCGCCCCTTCGTGCGCCCTGACCCAGCAGCGAGGCGCGGAGGCCGCCGCACGCGTCTCCCCCGTCCCGCACATTTGCCGCTGCGAGGTCTCAGAGGTGGCGACAACAACGCAAAAGCCACATCACCATCCCCTCCGGGGCTCACGGCGATGGGGGCCGAGGACAGCGCGGAGCTCCCGGCGGCGCAGGCAGCGGCGCCAGGGCCGCACACTGCGGCAGCGGAAGCGCCCGGGCCGAGGGGACCGCGAGGGGGGAAGGGCCCGAGCCCCGGCAGGAAGGGCCCGGGCATGCGGGGAGCACCCGGCCGGGGCCGGCACAACGCGGGCCCCGAGCGCGCCCCGCGAGCTCCCGGACTTACAACGGCATCGTCTCTCCGGCCCCTCCTCCTCCTCCTCCGCCGCCGCCACCGCCACCACCGCCGCCGCCGCGTCGTCCCCTTCTTCCTCCTCCTCTTCTTCCTCCTC
>VZTF01001211.1:1402490-1437872 GCA_013397755.1 Cnemophilus loriae
GGGCCGGGCTGGCCCCGGCACCCCGGGAGCCTCCCGGGAGCCGCCGCGGCGCTCCGGGCTCGGGCCGCTGCCGGCGCGGAAGGGACTTGTTCAAAGGCAGCCCCGTGCGTGGCTTTGGCTGCCCGCGTAGGGCTCACTATGCATTCGTGCCCTCCACAAAGCAAACGGATCCTTTTCTAAAGACTTCTTCCTTACACAGCTGCTAGCACAGCTTCTTCCTATATAGCTGTTAGGAACATCTGCCTGGAGTAGTCTGCATAAACTTGCAGAATATTAAAAAGAAAAAAGTCACACTCGTTATAGATCATGTCAAAACTTTATTCTTAGAAAAGTAAATGTATTACAGTAACTCGAGTACACCTGGTTTACCCTCTCTTAAGTGTCCAGTTTTCATCATTACTCTGAAAAACAGCACTTTCAAACTAAAAAATTGTCTAGAGCTACCAATTATTTCATCTTCAACTGCCTCATAGGATAAATGGTAGCTTGGGCTGACAGCATAGAGGACGTATAGATCACAAAAAAGAGTAGGAGATGATGGTTCTGAACTCTATTCCTGACTTGCCCGTGTAACTGTATGAAAACAGATTAAATAAGATACACTAGTTTTTTTATAGAGTATCTGGATAAAAACATTGGGCATTAACACATCTAAAATTCTGATACTCAAGGTTATAGACAAAATAGCTATAAAATATTTCTATATCACTATTTTTTCAGCTCTTCCTCTTTTTTCCCCCCTCCTTTTGCACAAAAGGTCTTTGCCTTCTGTTTTGACAAAATCCTGTGTTTGTTTTACACCAAGTATACAATCAGTTTCGGCTCAGTCAGCATAGATACGGTTCCTGTGAGAGCTGGATGAAGTCAATAAAATTGAGAGGAACAGCCATGTGCTGGAAAGTCTAGATTCTTCACGAATCTCTGAAAATATGTATCTAGTGTTGAATGCTGAAGATTATTTAACGAGATCTACAGCCGTGTGTTTGATACCAAAGTAAAACACAGCTTTTATGACATACCTATGCTGGGAAACTTTACTAGTCAGTCTTCAGTGCAGCACAAGAAGACTGTGTTGTGTGACTTTTCTTGGTAACTGGGAGGGGAAATAAGAGAGCCTGCTGCTTCTATTTATTTCCTTTTTCAGTAGAAACACTTTTCTTTTTTTTTTTTTTTGATAAAGGTTTTTCTCTAGGCTAGCTGCCTACATTCACTAAGGATTAGGAAAATAATATATTGTTTAAATAGAATGTGTAGCTGAAAATAAATCCAGGAAGAAGACTTTACAGAGAGAACAGAATTCTTATGGTTTTTAGTTTCCAGTAGACATTTGAAATACAGACGTGTAAATGTATCAATCAATACATGCAGCAAATGGAAATGTTGTAGAAGAGTATTAAAAACCCAGTACAAAATAGTAATAAAGTATGAGAAATAAAAATGAAGGTTACATAGTAAGCCTAAACAAAAATAACATCAGAAACTAAATATTTTTATCTATATATTAGGAATTTTCTCCCTTTTTGTTTCACAATTCCTATTGCTGCTAGGATTTAATGCTTATTCCAGTCGATATCAGGACTGTTCTTGAAGAGATATTCTGCCTATAAACAGAAGAGTTTCAAAATTACAATTATTTTTGCATCTCCAACTTCGAAATGTATGCAAAATAACAAAGATACAGTGGATAACATTACTTTAAACAAAACTGCAGAACATATTAAATGACCCTAAAATGTAACTTATTGCAGAAAATGTCTCTATGTCAGAGAAATCTCTTTCTCCCAAATACTATCCAAAATACTATCAACCTCACTCTCTCTCTTCATAGCAGTCACCCTGTTTCTATCGTGGGCAAGAGAAGGAAGTGAGACATTTATAACAATTTGTCACTCCATGGAAATGTCTAAGGAGTACCGTAGAACCTGATTTCTGGACCCACTGATACTGACCTTTAAAAGCTGTGCAGTTGTTAGGGGAGATCTCATATTCCTACAGCTACAAGTAGTTGTCACTCACCAGTAAGCAAAAAGGTTAAACCAAGAAAACATTCCTTAGTGCCTGAAGTGGGATTGTAACACCATTGCTTTCATTTCAAGCTTTTGCTTGATTAGTAAAAGGCTCTGTTTCAGCTTGTGAACAGCTTGGTTGGGATGTGCAGGCAGAACAGCAGCACAGCAATAACGTTACAGCACCTGGATTCCTGTCTGAATGCAATGCTGACCCTGCTTGCAGCCAAAAGTTGAGCTGGATAACGTCCTGAGGTCATTTGCAGCTGGAATTAATCTATGAATGTCCTACAGGACTTTCTCCTTTATTTATGTGTGTATTGTGAAGGGAATTACCACAGAGCTTGCATTTATCATTACAACAATGTGTTCAGTTGTGCATAGGGTGGTGAGAGTGATGTCCTGCTTTCTGAAGGGTTAAAAATTTTATATCATTTGAAAGTAGACATAAGTAGCTAGAATTTTTAGGCGGCAGGTTGAACTTTATCTGAACCATATGGTTATGTTTTTAAGTCAAAGACGGATTACAGTGAAACCTGGCGCCAACAATCTGAACATTAATAATAGAATAGACAAAGCTGCAGCTTAAACATTACTTAAAAATTAATAGCTGGAGTGGACAGCCCATAGATCATGGTATATGAACCATAACAACCACATTATTGTAACAACCAGAGCCAACCAAAACCCTACTGAAACCGACCTAAGAGGGTGTGGACGTGACCGTTTAGCAAACCCTTGGTAACAGACAGCAAACCAATGAAGGGCAACCAGATCTCAGACCCTCACAGAGCTCCTGGTCCCATGAGGGATGTCCTGTGAGGAATGGGGAGTCTACATTGTAAGGATGTAATTGCCCAGGGATTTCTTTGTTTGTGGACTCTCTTTTGAGGCACGTAACTCGAGCTACCAGAGATCATAATAGGTTCATTGGCACAAATCAATCTAATGGAAATGAAAGCCTGATGTAAAAAAGTTCTTTAACTTGTAGTCCTCTATGGCTCAGCAGAATTGTCAAGGTAGGTAAGATGTGCAGAGTGCACATACCAAGGGGAGACAGATTCTGGTAGTGATTGCTGTCCTATTACTGTTTAACTACACTGGATACTGCTCTTGATACACAGTATCAACTGGTCCCATAAAGAGTAGTTTCTGGGTTTTAATTTTCACTATAATTGCTGTTCACCAGAACTGCAGATTCTAGTCATTAATTATCCTGAAAGTGGGGAGGAAATTTAAATCCTTCATGAACAGAGATTCTTTGGGTCTACATGAGTATTCAAAAATATTTAAGAAACAAAACACGATCACCTTACCAGAAAATTGACTGGATCATCTGGCCTGATCCTACAGCATTCATTTATCCCTTGCATAAGTGTTGGCATGACATTCTTCATTAAATAGTTTCGTAGTGGAATAGACTGGGCCTCCAATAACTCTTGTTCTTGTTTTTTCACTTCCTCCTGCTGTTTATTCTACAAGTGATAAAAAATAATAATTATTATGTTTATAACATCTATCAAATAGTATTTGGCTAAATAATAGTGCTGGCCTAGAGAAAAAAAGATAGTGTTAGAAGCTGTGGACAGAACTTTAAAAAACCAGTTGACAGGAAAAATTATTAACTGCTTATTAAATTTAGAGCACACAACACACTGAGGACAAAGAATTGAATATGATAAAGACTAACATAATCTCCTTACTAAAATGATTTTATTTTTCTTCTTTAACACCTAAAAGGAGGTTTATTCTCAGCTATTCCAAATGGTCCTGTTTCCATAAGGTAATTGGCAAAATGGTTGAAATACACTGTAGCACTTCGAAAATTAGTGCTATTGCAAAGACAGGTAGTTTCTTGAGGCTTCTTTGAACTAGAAGGAAAGGAGAGTATTTTTACTCAGTAGAGAGCCCAGGCTTTCTAAATTTTTAATTTGTTCATTGTGGTGGGTTTATTTGTTTCTCTTTGGTTTCCTTGGTTTTTTTTATTCTTATTTCATTGATGTGTTTGAGCAGCCTGAGAATCAAATACACTAAAACCACAGTGAATTACATCTGTTTCCACCAGCTAAATTTATTTCTGAATTCAGGTTCAATCAAATGCAATTTTTACACTCAGAAAGTAAGAGGAATGAGGAAGTAAAACTGCTGCAAGCTTTTCTTCCTTCCATTCAATAGCACTTAGTAGCATGCATACTTGCAGCAGCTTTAGTCAGAAGATTACTCCAACCCATTTTCATTGTCCTCTCTTCACTCATGTTATTCATCAGTAGCCTGAGTCATATATAGATACAGCAAACAGATGATAGGATGAAGACTGCTTTTCTATACTCAAGGCATAACACAAAAGCAATGTTCAGATAAAACAGATACACAAATTTTAACTTATTCACTCAATCCACGAATGCTATTGAATAAATCTTGCAAGTGGTCTTTGGTCACTACTCAGAGACAGCAGCTAATCTACAGTGTCAAGGGCAAATGGACAAAGGCTTAGATTTCCTGAGCATCTGCCTATTTTAAAGCATAACCTTAAGCACAGGTTTTATTTAAACACCTACTTCAGCTTTGATTAATGCACAGTTTGCACTTTTAAAGGTACATGGCTTGGATTGAATCTAGCTAAAATGTGTTAACTATCCTTATGAATTTTACAGGGTACAAATTGCTGTTTAATGTTGAATGAAGCTGTAAATAATCATAGATTAAAAAACACTTATTTACAAGCCAGCATCAGAGGAATGTAAATGCTTCTTTAAAAGTCAGTAATTTCAGCATATTATTACCCCATAGATATGTATGGGCATTCAAATATAAGAAAAGGATTTCTCTGTGGAATGTTCAATTTGTTTTTAAATAGCTCTAAAAGAAGACAATAGACTTGCCTTCTGGTGAATTGGCCGGACTTTGGGTGTGAACAGGCACATTCTTACAGTATGCATTTCAGGTCATTTAACTAAAATGTCCTCGGGTGTGGCAAAGTAAATAAGGAAAAAGCATCACGTGCAAATCTTCTGGGGTCAGGTAACCTAAATACCAAGTACTTATTTGATTATTAGCAAACAAAAACCGTCCTTCAGACTGCACCAGGTAGTCCTTACTGAACCGAGTACTCAGCTCTCACAGGCTTTTCTTGCAGGCTCTGAAACCTTTCTGCAATGTAGGCTGGAAGACTGGTCAATGTTGAGTTAAAAATCTGGTTTGATAATTAAGACATATTCAGGTGCTTAGAAGTAAAATGAGCAAAATGCAAAAGTCCTATTAGACTTGGTAAAGAAAATCCCCATTGATTGTAGTAGATATTTATAAATGGTAAAACAGAAGAGCTACAGCACAGCAGCAACAACAAGAGCACCATAAAAGTATTTTAAAGACATGCTGATACCAAAATGCAAAAAAAACCCCTATATCTGTAATAAAAAAGACACTATATTCTGTAAGATGGGCTTCAAAATGCACTGTGAAGGTAGCCTAACCTAGACTTAAAGTACAATATAAGGAACGAGAGAGTTTATGCTACGCTTCCCAAGTGTATTCACATAACAGATTACTTGAAGCCATCTAAAACACATAAAGGATAATGTTTTTCAAAGAATATGTGTTAACCTACCCACTCTTCCCATCTTGCCATTCTTTCCTCCCTTTCCTTAGCTTCTTTACGCTCTTGTTCAGCTTTTTCTTGAGCTTCTTTGACAAGGCGTTCCTCAGCTGCTTGGCGTTCCAAAGCCTCCTTTTCTTCATCTGTCAAACCATAATTCCGAGGTTCTCCAATTTCTTTGATGATCTTTGGTACAGTAAGTCTGTTCTCAGAGTCTTCATATACAGCTATATCTTTTAAACAATACAAGAGAGAACCATTTCAAGGCTTTTGTCAACTATCATCAATTATTATGCGAGACCTAAAAATAAATGGTGTTCATGTTGTTTGAATTTTCAAGTAAAAGATGTTGTTTTCAGTTGCTTATAAATCTTTGTTACATAGAATGAAGTTTTCTAAATCTGATTTTCTTTACCAGTTTCAGCTAAAATAGCTTGCCTTTTAAGACGATGTAAGGAAGAAACATACTAAAATAAATTTTACAACTATTGTTTAACAATTGCAGCTTGTCCAGGCTTTGAAACCCAAAAATGAGGTCAACCACCAGCTCTCAGAGCTGTTCTTGACACTGATCTTATGTCAACTTATCCAGAAGCATAAAACCATCAGTTTTTTCCTTCTCTCCCCCTTGAATGCTACACAATACGTTGTTAGAATGTGGCACAAACTCATACAGATTTACAAGGACACAGGCCTTTCTCTAGTCGATCTCTTACTGTGCTATATTTACAAAAGAAATTTGTAGCTTCATGTAGGAACATAAAGACTGAACAAGACCTTCTCTTTCATTTTATTCCTTCTCCCCTTTTAATTCCTGGAAGTTACTTGCACATCAAACTTGACAAGAAAGAAGAAAAAGAAAAAATACAGAAGAAAAAAGACTTTCTCCAGGGCTCTCTAGTTTCTGAATGCATTCAGTGTGGGGAGGCGGAAACAGTACAGGAATGTACACGGAAAAGAGGAAAAGTGGCATTCGAGGTAGAGAATACAGAGGTAAAGGGCTTGTTCAGGCGCACAAAATGGAAGATGTAAACATACAGAAATGGGTAAGGAGAGCATGCAGATGAAGGGAAAAAGAAGAATTAGAATACAGAATTTAGATGAGATGAGACTCCAGTAGTCCTTGCTTCCCAGTTCTTTAGGACGTTATTTTGAAAGTCATTGGCAAAGCATTCTTCCCAGTTCTTTCTAATCACCGATTGAGGCAGAATCAGATGCTCAAATACTAACACCATTTTTCCAAGAGTTAAAGTGTTTGTGATTTGTACCTCAAATCCAAACTCTGACCATGAACTGAGGATGGAACTAACATAATTCTACATGATAAAACTTATTTTTGAGCGTCTTCTTTCAAAAAATCAGGAATTACACTCCTGAAGTATTCCGAATTAAAGCAATACATTTGCTATGGCAAGCGGCCCATCATTTCTACAATTTTAGCTGCACCTGGATATACAAATTACAATGAAAATCATTTTCATAGTCATTTAAAGTAGTGCTAAGAATGGTATCAATGTTGAGTTTAAGGTCTCAAAGACTGCATTTTTTTCTTAGATGGCCACAGAAGAGTACAATGTACATTTTACAGCAATCATAATTAACTACATTTATCCTCAAAAACGAATGCCTTTTAAATGAAAAATGAAGTTAGCACTGGTGCTAGCTGAGAGGAAAGATCACTGGAAAAGGAGTTCATAAATTAAGGTCTTCAAAGGAAATTGCTGTTATAACTTTAACATGCCTTTTTGTATAAGATCTAACATGCATGTCACCATTCCCAATTTGCAAATGAGAGAAACAAAACACAAGATAACCAACTTGCAGTCTTCGTACAGTGAGTCATCATAGCAAAGTTGAGTTTCCAGAATCTTGAAGCCCACTCCTTTGTACTAATCATATTTCAGACTCAGAAAAAATAATAGTCATAAAAATGATACATAAAACCATATGTTACGATTTTTTAAATTTAAGGTGGAAGAAAACTTTTATTATTTTGAAACTATTTTTAAAACATCAAGCATAATTTTTAACCCTTTCTTCAGAAGATGTCTGAGAAAGCAGTTGGGTCTCTAATTAAAACCATTGCTACTTAATTCTATGCATCTGAAAATCCAGCTGGAACATTGACTAGAATGGAGGGGTATTGGCTGAGCTGAAGGACCCTCAGTGGTTATCTTTGCCATCTGTTCCTACCATTTTACAGCAGAAGCAGCATACCTGTGTACTTCAGTGGGTAACAACCAGGAATGTGAACATAGGTAAAGAGACAGTTCTGAGACAAACAGGCCCTAAGGATGATGCTTGTTTGAACATGAGAATCAATGCTATACACTCAATGTGAAAATCATCTGGAACATCACAGCTGTAATACTGCAATAATTAAAATCAGTAGGCAAATGAGTTTCTGTATTTGGAATGAGCTACAGTTTAAGAATAATCTTTAGGCATAACTCTTAGCAGAAAACACTGTGATATTTTATCACAGAGTGTACACTTTATAGTACCCACCAAAGTAAAACTCAGTCTTTGACAGTGCCACTACTTGTACATCTAGAAGTGTATAAGCTAAGAATATGACCAATTGATGGCATCAGTCCTTAATATTTACCATTTCATACATTTACTTTCCATAGTAGAATTTCCTCAGTTCTAAGGTAATTATACTAACTCACTATTATTTCCCACTGCTACACTTCCTAACAACATATATATCTCATTATTTTCAAAGTAACCTTCATGACTGACAATAAATAAAAAACCTGGAAAATCAGTTATGGCTAAGGGGTTTTAACAATTAACTTTTCATGATTCATCTCAAATAGACATTCCAAATATCAGCAGTTTGATTTTAGTTGCAGGGTTTTCACCCTTCTTCTTTCTTTCCTCTCACCTCCCCCCAAAAACCCACCTTTTCTTTAGAATGCTGTCACTCTGATCTCACTGGCTTTGAATAATCAGATTATAGTAATCTTCTCAAGATTTCCCAGTGATCACAGTTTTCTAGAGAGTATGTAGGGAAGACAAATTTTCTCACATACAGGTGTAGTGCAAAACAGATTCAGTCCCAGCCTTCCACCTTTAATTTCTAATAATTTTCTTAAATGCTTCTTAATTTACAGATTACACACATATTGTCATGGTGTTGCAAAATGTGGAAAATGTAAAAATTTTCTTAAGCATTTTTGTTCTTTGATGTTTCATCTTTGTATACTTTCAAGCTTGATCAACAAGAAGGCAGATTTAACCCATGAAACAGACAGCAAGCTCTAAATGATGTTCAGGTGTGAGAAAAACAGATTATTTTTTAGTAGAATTATTTTGTTACGGTTTAGGCCTGGACAAGATTCAATGATCTCAGACCAATGGGCAGTTAACAAAGCTCAGGGGGAAGGATGTACCACTGATAGTGGACACAAAGAATGCAGAATTTACAGGCCATAAGGACATTTGGCAGAACGCTCAAGATAAGGAAGAAACTAATAAAGTCAAGTCAGAAACTGTGCTGAAGTCAGCTCCAGCTGGGTAAAAGGTAATGCCAGGTGAGGAAATCACAACCACAGACTCAAGGACCACCGACTCATGAAACTCACCGACCCAAAAGAAGAGAAAAACTTAGCATGGGAAGCAAGAGAATCATTATTCAATAGAAGATAGAATACTAATTACTAAGAGAACTATGTAACTTTTAGCCAATAAACACTGATTCCTTTGTTTGGTAAAATGTATAAATAGTGAAAAGTTTTGATAGTAGGGGTGTTTGATTTGTGGAGTACCACCAAGCACAGAGGCTTGCACAACTCTGAAATAAACAATCAATGCCTCTCTTCAGGGTGTAATTATTAGCTTGTTGCCCACCAGGTAATGAATCCGATTTTTGTGGACAACAATAGCATCTGAGAATAAGTCTAAAGGAAAAAATATAAGGAACCATAACATTTAAGTCCATGAAAATGTATTCTTACACCTATCTGAAAGGATGCCAGTGCAGAGATCTGTAACCTAAGTCATAAAATTATTTTAATAATTAACCCTACAAAAGTTAACAACTAACAAATTTTAGAAACAGGTTAACTGTAAAAGAACATTTTTGGAGGTATATAATTAAATGCTTGTTGTATATGTATTCTGCAATGTTAATAAAAATATTATTTATATATGGACACTTGATTTTTGCAAGTGTTAAATTTGTAAGAACAAAATTTTTTTATTCATATTATATCTACTAATTTTACTATTCCATACCAATAAACTGAGGATGTATTTCAAGTTCATCAAAATAGTTGAGAACCGTCGTATCATCGGTATTTAGCTTGCGGAAGCGTTTCAGACTTTGCAGGAACTGGTCCTCAGTATAACGAGTTCCAGCACCACCACTCTCTGGCAGATTTATTATTCTGTTTATAAGGAATTCATCAGATGCAGTCAAAGAAAAAATAAATTCTGCGAAGAAGAACATATTGTTTGAATATATACAAAATTTCCGAAGGAATCAAGCAAGAACAGCAAGATAAAGCAATTTCTACATAGATGAAAACCACTCTATTTTAATTCCCAGCATAACCAGTGCATTACATTTTTATTCCATTAAGCTGCTGTAATCACAAGACAGCCACTACTGTTGTTATCAGCCAACTGTTGATGGCATTTTCACAAAAAACCACAAACAAACAAACAAACAACCCAGAAACTGAACCAAACCCTTCCTTTTAATTAAGAAAAACTTCTTCAACAAAAAGGTGGTCAAGCATTGGAACAAGCTGTCTGGAGAAATGATTGAGTCACCATTCCTGGAGGTATTTAAGAGGTATGGAGATGTGGCACGCACTTAAGGACATGGTTGAGTGGTGGACCTGGAAGTGCTCGGTTAACAGTTTGACTTGATGCTCTTAATGGTCTTTTCCAGCCTAAATGATTATATGATTAATTGTTCACTTTTAAATACAAAGGCAGCAGCATTATATGAAATAGAATTTTTTTAAAGTTAAATTAAATAGGAACAGATGGAGTGATATTTTAGACTTCTCGTTGGTGGCAGCAATATTTCCTCAGTTTATTTAATTAGAAAATAAAACTCGGTTTATTTAAAAAGAAATCTATCAAACTTACCAGGTATGATTATATTATTAAATTTAGGCATTTTGCCTTTTGCTTCTTCTTCTTCTTCTTCTTCATCATCTTCCACTAAAACAAAAGTAAGAAATGATTGACATTTTCACTTGAAGCAACAACATCCCTATATTTGCTAAAAATGGGTCCAGTAAAACACAGGTTTGCCTATATCCAAATTAAAGTAATAATTTGAAATTAATCTAATCTTGACACCAGTTTAGAGAATTCAGTAAGTAATCCATGTTGCCAGCCACCACAGAATTCTACCTTGGGACACTAGTAGTTCTTTGCCTATACTACAGACATATGTACACGCACACACAATTTTTAAATACGTCCAATTTTAAAACTTCTGTCTTATCTTTGGCCTCTTCTCCTGCCCAATAAATTATTCTGTAAAAAACAGAGACAAGGCTCAGAATGGTGAGTAGAAATATTTTACAACTCAATGGTTAAAATGTTTTTTGCCTCTATGGGTCTGACATTATGAATACTCAGTAAAACTGCCTGTAGAATATCAGCTGAGCATGACCATTTGCAGAACAGCATACTAAGCTGAACAAGACTATTTTGTCTGTACCATCAAACCTCACGTTGCAATTTAAACATGAAGATGATTCTTGGTCTTAGTGTATGGACAGTGCTTGCTCACAATTTGAAATGTGTGTTGCAGAGCTTCTCTGAAGTCATATCTACTGTAGCTCATCCATGTTCTGGTCACTCCAGGATGATCTAATAAATCCACTCTAATTTGGCTCACAAAATATGTGTTGGTGCACTGGTTGGATCCCCTCATTCAGCAGCCCTTAAATATTATGAAGAAATTCTGCTGTAGAGCTTGCTTAAGTGAAGTAGACCAACACTAGACAAGGGAGCATCCCTCCGTGTTCGTGTATTTACTTTTTACTTTACCAGGAAAGATAGTCTGAAAACTATCTTGTGCATAAATTAAATAAGGTGCATTACCGTCCTTCCTACATTCTAATAATCACACATCACAAAACTTTGTTTTGTATCTTGCACTGCAGTCATTACAGTGCTGATGCACTCAGGTAGTATGGCACCGAGAACAATAATGATAATGACAAGAGGAGCAGCAATAAAAACAAAAGCAGCAACAAAACCAAACCAAGCAGTATATACCTTTAAAAAGATCCATTGCCTGTTCATAGGTCTCTGGGAACCCATCCAAAATATATCCCTGATTCCTACAAGGCATAGACATGAGCTTGTCCTTCATAATTTTAATAAGATATTCATCACCTAGACGGCCTAAGACAAAGAAGGTTAGTAGGTACCTAGTTTATAGGAACACGAGATCTGAAATTATTTTACTAATATTTTAATACATTTTAATAAATTTTTCTTCTACTTAGACTCTATAAAGTTAAATATTCTGAATTACTATTTGTACATTATGCATTGTCAGCTATCTATGGAATATTAAGGTGTAGATATAAAATAAAATTACCTTTGCGTTTACAAGGATATAAATATTAGTATTTTAGTGACCTAAACATGAAATTAGTCTTATTTTGAATACTACAATCAGATTTTAATAGAAGCAGTAAAAAAATATTTATAGAAAAAAAATCATGAGAAAGCAATAATTTTCTATTTTCATTTTACAGTAAGACTTAAAGATAGTCTTGCAAAAAAGACATGAGGTAGGGTCTACAAGTTTCATTTTCAGACAGGTTGAGATACGAATTGGTTTATTAACTTGTCCTACATTGTTGAGAGAATATGTAGGAGGGAAAAGTCAGGTTTGACCTGATTTTTTGTCCTTTTGCAAACATTAACTCCAGTTTCCTACTTTATTTTGCTTTGGCTATTAAAATTCTTAGATATTTATAACCATTCTAATCATAAAAGTATGTAACTATTTTAAAAGGCACTGTTATTTTAAACAACACATCAAAGCATGCAGAAGAGACGCTGCCATAGATCTCATTGCTGGCACTTCCAGGTGTGTAAGAAGTTCATTTCTTTGCAGATACACAAGATCCAAATCAGGTAAACCTTTAGCAAAAGAATGCATTTTTAAGGGGGATCATTTCATACCACATGGAAAATGTTAAGCACTAAGACGAATACTACATGGCATTATTCATACGTGTAGATGATAACTAATACTTTTCAGCAAGGGGCCTTTTTTCGATCTGCAGACTTTAAAATTCTTTCCTGGCTTCTGTAAACAGTATTAACTTTCTAATGATGTATGAGGTTCTCAAATAACCCCCACAATTTCATATGAGCGTGTACTTTTTTTTTACTAAAATACTTTTATTTTTGCAAGTTTGATAAAGGTATATTTCACCAGCTTTTTACTTTATATTATATAAATTATGCTCTCTGATCTGAGAAGACAACATGACATTATTAAAAAAATCTGAAGTAGAAAGATGAAAGTGCGTCAATTAAAGAAGCACCAAAATATTTTAAAAATATATCACTTTTAATGTACAAGGTGTATAGTTGCTTTGGGTTTGTGTGGACAGGTTTTGTTAGCCAAGAGACCTACACAAGTGACTTCTCTGAGAAGCTGGTAGAAGCTTCCCCCATGTCTGACAGAGCCAATGCCAGATGGCTCCAAGATGGATCTACTGCTGACCCAATTTAAGCGAGTCAGTGATGGTAGTAATGCCTATGTGACAAAATATCTATGTAGGGAAAAAGTCATTGCGCAGAAGTAAATGTGGCCAGAGAAGACAGAAGTGAGAATTTGTGAGAAACCTCTCTGCAGATACCCAGGTCAGTAAAGAAGCAGGGGAGGAGGTGCTTCAGGTGCCGAAGCAAAGATCCACCTGCAGCCCGTGGTGCAGACCATGGGGAGCAGGCTGTCACCAGGCAGCCCATGGAGGTCCAGGGGAGAGCTGAGATCCACCCACAGCCCATGCAGGAGGCCCACACGGGAGTAGGTGGATGTCCAAAGGAAGGTTGTGAGCCCATGGGAAGCCCACACTGGAGCAGACTCCTGGCAGGACCTGCAGACCCATGAAGAGAGGAGCCCACTCTAGAGCAGGTTTGCTGGCTGGACTTGTGACCTTGTGGGGGAGCAGCCTGTGCCTGAAGGACTGCATCCTGTGTGGGACCCATGCTGGAGCAGTTCACAAAAAACTGTAGTCCATGGGAAGGACTCACACTGGAGAAGTTCGTGGAGGGCTGTCTCCTGTGTGAGGGACCCCACACCGGAGCAGGGAAAAGACTCCTCTCCCTGAGGAGGAAGCAGCAGCAGAAACATGTGATGAACTGCGCATAACCCCTATTCTCTGTCTCCCTGTGCTGCTGATGGGAGAAGGTAGAGAATCGTGAATAAAGTTAAATTCAGGAGAGAAGGGAGGGGTGAGTTCTCTGATTTTGATTGGTAATACATTTAAGTAATTTCCCCACGTCAGGTCTGTTTTGTCCATGACAGTTTGTGATCTCTCCCTGTCTTTATCTCAACTCATAAACTCTTCTTTATATTTCCTTTCCCTTGTCCAATTGATTCTTGATTTTAATAGGAAGTAAAAGTCTAGACCACAAATTTATTTCCTGATTTCCATTTGCATAGGGTTGCAGTAGCTACCTGAATCCCATCATATTACTTGGCATTTCCTACCTTTATTCTGCTTCATGTTTTCTTTTATTGCATCTAATAACTCCTTTGCTGCTTCTACATTTTCACCCTCCTCTTCTACTTCATCTTCTCCTTCTACTTCTACTTCTCCTCCCACCCTGTCAGATTCTTTAGCCACGATTTGTTCCTGATGACAAGAACAGAAATATGATTTGGCTCAGAAATTCCAGAACCAAATTTATTTTATACACAGATGTAATAAAAGAAAAAAATAATTCCTTTCATGTATGCCCATTGACAGTGAGATACTGAGCAACTTTCATTCTCTAAAAAGATTTCAGTGCAACCCCTAGAGATGACCAGTATGCTGAAAGACATTTCTATTCTAAAAAAATGGGATTATAAGTAATTTTTAAATGCTGCCAAACATTTTAAAATCACAGAAATTAAAATAACAGGAATATTAGAAAATAGCAACACACCAGATCTGCAATTTTTTCAGAAATCACATCATTTATCCTAACATAATGTAGCTTGTAGTGTTTGCAGAGCTCCTCAGCAATGGTAGATTTGCCAGATCCGGGAGGACCATGAATGCAAACTTTGAGAGGCTGGAAAAAAGGATAAAAACATAAAGTTATTCAAACAATAGATGCTTTTATGTAAAAGCAACAATATTTTTAATATGACTAATACGAAATAGCAATTGTACTTAAAACTAAAACATATATTTTTGTTTTATTCATTTATTTATTTCTTCCTGAATATCTTCTCTATCACCCACAGGTCTCGAGTAACATAGTTACTTAAATGTAGAAATTTACTGCCGGAGAAAAAACATGCTTCTATTGAGTAGACTTACAAACCAATTTGTTGTGGCTAGTTAATGTTTGAATAATCCAAAGAGATGAAACACAATCCCACAGACAGGATGCAGTGAATTTTGGAATGTCATAGCAGATATTCTACTACAAACATGCAATAGTTCTACTTCCCAATTGAAATAGAGTTGCTGTCATCAAAATTAGTATTTTGACCTCAAAAATTCCAGATCCATCATAATCTTAAGTGATGCCTCATTTCAGCCTACCTAGCTTGAGGATAAGTGTAATTAAGATTCCAGCATACACTTATTAAATATGTTATGCAATAAACTCAAAATCATACATTATTAAGTGCCTGTCTTAATTTAGTGAATCTGACAGTACAAACTCTGCAATGGAGTAGTGACAGAGACAGCCCAGCTAGCCTTCCTTCTCCTTGCTACCTGGTATGTACTGGGTTTTTTTAGTTAGATGCATATGTACTTAGATGCAGTAGTTTAACCCGAAGGCAGATCTGATAACCCTTTCAGAGCTATGAAGGGACTTTCAATAAATAACTTTTAACAATAGTAGCTTCATCTTGTTTTGCATGCCCTGGACTCTTATTCAAAGTTTCTAAGATATAGACATACTAAACAGCTTCATCGATACTCTAATGTAAATAAGCATTTTTCTGCACCTTTCAGTAACTTATACATTTGAATACAGAAGTTCTAAATATCAAGCTAAAACATAGGAAATAGTGAAGTTACCCAGTAAATTACACAACAGAGCAGGGTAAAATGAAGGCTATATTGCACTTGAATATCCACACTCACTAAATATATAAAGGGCACAAAATACTCACCTAACTATTGACTATTGCAAAAAAAGCTTAAATAAAAGATACGCTTACTGTATTCCTAGGCAAAATATACCAAGAATGCCATATACTGCATAAAGAAATTAGCTTCAGAACAGCACCTTTCCGTCATGAAGCTACTTTGCATTTACAGAATTTCATTTTTAGGCATAAAGGAAATAAAACTCAGTAATTATTTTTTTAATTTGTATTGCCTCTTATTTAACTTCTTCAATTTAATTTTAAGTTTTTATGTTCACTTATTTTGCATCTATATCCATCTTCTATGTATTTTTACTTAATTAATTTAAGACTTGCGTTTATATGACTATTTCCATTGGGGAAAAAGAGAGAAAGGCAGTTTAAAATAGTATACACAACAGAATTACCAGTAATCCTCGAGTTTGCTTGTATTCCGTGATGACTTGTGCAATGTTCTGTATCAGTCCTGCCTCAGCAACCCAGTTAATGTTGAAATTCTCTTTCAGATAAATAGGTTCCATTCTCAGGTTCACAAACAACATATCCAATTGCATTTGCTGAGGGAACAAAGCTACATTTATTTACAGACAAGCTATGCACATTAAAAGAACAGCTGGAACAAGAGACTAGAATGGATGGGGAGAACAGAAAGAATCAAAGCATTGGGAAAGAAGGTTTGCATACAAAGCAAAACAGATATTTTAAGCTTTTTAAAAATATTAATTTTCAATGTATATTCGTATTTGAGTGTTCTCACAATCTATAAGAACATGCAACACTAAACAATTATTCTGCAGAATGAATCATTTTCATGTAATTGCAAGGAATCATCTCGTTCAAAAATCTATCAAGTACCACCTTAAAACTACCTGGGTTGTATTTTGTTTATTTCTCTCATGAACAGTTTATTCCAGATACATAGATGAACACAAAGTAATTTATGTATGCTGTGTTCATCAGCCTTAGCAGCACTGCATTATTAACTTCTTTTTTTGTTATTTTTATCATTTTGTGTAGGTTTTGTTAGAGTGCTCCAGTATGCTAAGGGGAACAGTGACATCAGAACTTCAGTGTTTTATTCTTTTAAATCAGGCTGTAACTCTTCAAAATTCTCTGTTCTATGATAGCTAGATTTTACTTTGTTTATTTTCCAAATTTAAACTCACTTTAAATATTTTTAGGCACATTTTGGGGTTAATTTTTTTCTGGTGAAATAAAGAAAAAAGAAATTATATATTTCATTATATTATACTTTTAAGTTTAAGTACTTTCCTGGAGTAATGAAAGAAAGAAAAGTACTGACTGTTAGCTCTTTGCTCAGGAATGCATTTTCTTTAGGAACCTTCTCAATTTTTCCTGGTCCAACATTTTTGCTGATACACTATCAGACAAACAAAAACAAACAAACAAATAAACAAAAAACCCACACAAAAACCACTTAACAAATCAGATTCTTAGAAAAAAATTGAACAGGATTTCTGTGGCTAAAATATGTGCTTTAAATTTTATGTTACACTGTGCCTGGAAAATCAGGATACTGATTTGAAATAGATCTAAGAACAATACATTCATGCCTAGAAAATCAGGATACTGATTGAAATATATCTATGAACAATATATTAACTTAAATGTTAGTAATAAATAGCTTTTGGTTGCTAAGTAACACTTCTTCCTTAGTACTTGCAATAAAAAAAAAAATAAAACAAACAAAGAAACAACCCAAAACCACCGAAAAGTTTCCTAAGGCTCTTAAATGTATGTATAAATTCCTAGTGCTTAAGATCTATTTGGAGATCTTTATTACCCAGCACTTTCACTTCAGGTTCCTGAGGTATTTAATTCTATTAACAATTGGGAAGAGTTTTCAGATCAATGCCACTAATAACTCTCCATGTATCATTTGCATTTCATCATTAGACAGAAATTGTTAGTTACTTCTACAGTCCTTTAAAATTGATTTAAATCCCACTACATTCCATAAAATCATAAACATTTATATAGACTTTTATTACACTTATTTTATTGCCAGAGACTGAAATATTACAGTTTATGATTTAAACATTTTCATAAAGGACTTTTGCCCAGTATAGCAAAAACTGTACTGCGAAGGCTGAAGGGAAGACTACCACATCCTGAATGAGGTTCTGACTGAGGCCCTACACCGCTCGCTGATGAAGATAAGATAAAGCAACAATTCAGGGCTGAGGAAGAAGGATATATTCACATAGCACAAGCCTAACACCTTCGGAGTGGAGACCACAGCCCCAGGGCTATCAGCTGCCAGGCTCGCATAGACTCTCACACCAAAACGTGAGGGGGGACAAGTTTTGGGTCTGTAGCGAAAAAGCCTCTGGTGAGAGGCAGTGAACGCCCATCCTCCGCTGTGCAGACCAGCCCAGCTGAGGGGCCTCTTCAACCGGAGAAAAGCTTATGCACAGCAGAAAGAGTGTCATGGCCCGTCAAAGGCCCCCCCAAAGGTGTCCCCAGACTCTGCACCAGAGCACTGCAAGATGATGCAACAGACCCTCAGTGTTGCAAGGGACAGTGTCAAACTGGCCCCCTGCAAGGGAGGCACATAGGCATTCCCACCTGGCCCAAAGTGTATATCAGTCCACAGAATTCTACACTTTTTGGTATTGCATGGTGGCGTAGGTGGAGGACCCTCACCACCAGAAGACCAGATGGAGGGGAGCAACGAGACATCATAGTGATATGCGGAAAAGACTCTACTACTGGAATAAGTAGTAAAGTAGGTATGTTTATTTTAGCTGGGACGCATGGGGGATAATTTTTCTAAAGTCATGCGTGCCCACAGCTGCATTCATCATGGTATAAATTGGGTTACAAACTCCATATTTATTAAGTTTTCCAATACACTTATACATATTCATTTCTTAGCCCCGCCTAGTCTCGCTTTGTATTATAATGAACTCAAAATTTATTTGCATCTGTATTGCGCTTGCGCAGTGTCGTCTGGTGGTCGTGGGCAGGGTTTCTGGGATGAAGTAAGAGTCTTTCTCAGATGAAGTAAAAAGAGTCTTCTTTTTTCTGAACTTATTACTTTACTTCTCTGCGCATGCTCTTTATGTTTCTGGCTCAAGTCCAAACTTTAAGGTTGGTTTAGGTTAGTTTTAGGCTTGAAAACAGGATTTTTGGTCAGGATTCCTTCTCTTTATTAATAGTTTTATATCTTCCCATTCTGCTTTAGTAGGCACAATAAGTGTTGAGCAAGCTGTTTGTATTTTTAACAAACAGCACTTTAGTAAATCATTTAACTCCTGCTTCTTCTGATTCAATAGGAACCCTCAGATGGGTAATATGCTTCCACCTAACACTTGTCACTCTCTCCCTGTCCCCCCTACCCCCATGCACACTTCTTTCTCTATTTCTTTCTTTCTTTTCTCTTTCTTTCTCTTCACGTCTTTCACTATTAAATAAAATATACCATTTTTTTGGCACCAACATCTGACCTCATTTTGGTTTTAATCATGTTTTCTGGGTATATTTTGAACCTTCAAAGTTCTTTCCATTTTATATATGGAGACTTAGTTTTCTTTGCTCTTCTGGTTTTAAACCAGACTGTAACAACCATCAGATCAAATAATCCAGCATTCTGGCTTCAATGATGTCAGTTAGTGGACACCCAAATGAAAGTAGGCATGGAAAAGACATATATCATACTCCTTCCAAACACTCTTCTAACCTTCAGCTATTTTTAACTATAACTCTCAAGGTGTTTCTCTCGCATGCACTTTTCCAGTCTTCCCTTGGGCTGGTACAGCTCCTTGCCAAGACAACTCTCCATAGCACCCTCTCCACTGGCAACTTCCTGTCCCCACACACTGCCCACTTACTCTGTCCTTTATTTCCCATTTCTAAACAACCACATACCCATGAGAGGACACCGGCCACTCTCCTTGAGGTGCCTACCTGAACCAAAGCACAGGTTTCATCTTCTAGTGAGCTCCCTTATACACTGTTTCATTAAACTCTCTTTGATACAACAACAACAACAAAAAAGTGTTCTTTTTTTTGGTCCTTATGCAACATTTGCTCAATCTACATGAGCAAGTGTCCTATGAGTTGACTCTCACTATTACAGTGTATAGTTCACCAGTGTCATCCAGACTACTTCTAGACCTAATTTCAAAACTCTTGGAAAAACAAGATATCTTCCACAAAATGAAGGGAAACACATGGTAAAGACTGAATCTAATCACAGTACTGTGAATCCCATAACAATTCTCCATAACTTTCTTAGGTGAAATTTCTATTTAAGTTAATGATAATAGTGCAAAAATTAGTTCTATAAGATCAAGTAATGTATTTTGTTCAAAGGACAGAAGATCTTAAAGGATTTCAAAATAATTTTCCATGTAATTCACTACTCAAGATAATTCAGGAAGACCTAGGAACTTCTACTTCAGTAAAATGTACAGTTTTAAAACCTTACATACAGATATATTAAAAAAAAAAAAAAGAAAATCAAATATCTTACTTTTATCAACTCTCTTACCTTTATTAATTCTTCAAGTGTGTGCATTGATGTATCTACTGCAAGCACATACTGAAAGTCTGGCCTGCGGTCTGCTACATTTTGCAACACTCTGAAACATAGCAAGTATAGCCTGGGCTGGTACTTGGAGAAGCATCCAGCGCTTTCCTTGTTACATGCATTTCAGAAACAGTACCAAGAGTCTGCAAATTCTTGCACAACATTTCACAGCATGACATTTTCATATATATTTAACTTAATAAAGCACAGCTACACCTTTTATTTGGAAAAGTTAAAAGAATAAAAAGCTATATCTGTAGAGGATATTATCTTTGCTGCAGAGTCCACAATCCATTTCCAGTTCTGTGCCAGTTAACGGGTATCACACTCTAGACTGAGACTCGTCGTTTATTGAAAGCAAAGCACCAGTGCAACAGTCAGATAAGGCTTCAGAAGGCACATCTACTTCTAAAGAAACTGAGGGCTCTGTTTGACTCAGTTAAAAGGGCCCAAGAGTGACCTTAAACCAACCCACCCAATTTAAAAGCCTCGGTACTCTCTAGTGGATTTGGATTTGTTGTCTAGCTAGCTATCAATTATTGCTCAGAGAATTTTTTTTTCCACTTACGCTGCTAAATCACGAATATGAATGGTTGGAATAATATTATTTCCATCTCCAAAAACAGGTATTGCAGGAGTCTCACCAAGCCAACACATCTGAAAATACAGAGAACAAAGTGAGAAAAAAAGGTTACTTTTAACTAGAGACAAAAAGGGAATATTTGATTCCGTGAAGTTCAGTTTATAGAATAATTAATGGAACTGCAGTAAAGGAGACCATTGTTGAGAAATACTGATTGGCAGCCTACTAAAACCAAGAATTTTTAGTTTTTTTTAAAGACTATTCTTTAATTGTGACAAATATTACTTTGTATCACCCAAAAAACAAATTCTTGGGGGGAGGGAAGAAGAGACTGTAATATTGAGAAGAGAGACATTTCCCTGGATTCCATTTATATGACAGACATTTTCTCACTGGAAAATACATGCGGAGATACTGTTCAAAAACCACAGAAATATCTAAGAAAATATAGAGCCAAAAAAGAGAAAAACACTTTCATAGTAGCTAAAACATTTCAAAAGGATCGAATAAACAGTTCTGCTCATGAAAGCATTAAGCTTACAATACCACGGCTGCTAAAAATGGATTCAATTCCAGCACGGTTTGCCCCTAGAAATTAAATGATCCTTCAAACGTAGTTGGATGTCTACCTTAAAAAAGTAGTGAAAGAGTCCTTCCTCAGCTCCGTATTGGTGGCCTGAGGCAACAACATAAGTTGAAAACTTTTCTTTGTTCTGTAAGGTGAAATCAGCAAGAAAGTTTTTATTAAAATCTTGTACTGCAACTGGGATACAGATTTACACTGACCCTTGAATACATGTGCACTAAATATACAAAGTGTGTAAACTGTATCGCTTCAAAGTTGTAACTAGATCAATTGCTGCATATCCTGTAGCTTCCTGAGTCATATTGTTATTACTTCCTTCAAAAAAAGTTGTCTGTCTACAGCTGTCTTCAAAAAAAGGATCTGTCTACATTTGAACAAAAATTATAAAATTAAAATAAAACTAAGAGTTAAAAAATTGGAAGTTATGTAAATCAATTAAGTGAACAGGATAACTCATGCTTCTACTTTCTATTTTCAAGAAAAAATAACTCTGAAATTCATTGCAGATATTTTTTCATCATATTTGCATTTGACTGTCTAAAGGAGCAGAAAATGCTGGTTTAATGATTTTATGATTTCTTTACTTTCATTTTGATGCACAATTAAAAAAAAAGTCTTTGAACCATTTAAATGTTTTCCTAACCACACATCATAATCAACCCACATATTTTTGGCTGATCATTATTGTGTGATGCCACAAATTTGCCTGTCTGCTTGGACATACATGTTATCGCTTGTATCAATGGTGAGAATGGTTATACAGAAAGAAAAAAAGTATTTTAAAATCATCAGAAAGGAAAAAAAAACTTTCAAGGAAGTCTTTTAAATTAGTGACTTTGAAATTTTTAAGATGAAACCAAATTATTAAATAATTCTCTAGTAATGATCCGGCATCATATATCTCCATCATACAATGTAAAAGAACCTGCCTTTATCAGCAGTAGGAATACATGTGCAGATTTGGGATCTACTTTTTTTTTTGCGGGGGAGGAGGGGATCGAGGAGATGGGAAATGAACCTTTTGTTATCATTATAATATTTCAGAAACAGAAAAATAAGGCAGATCTTAGCCAGTCTTTGATTATACAAGCAAATCATCATATAACATGATGACAAGTTGCAAAGTTAGTGTGTTGTATCTCTGTGTTTTTATCTATATACTTACAAAGTGAAACTTTGTAATAAAAACTACTTCAACTCACTTGAATTCAACAGCTCATTATTAATCAGGATAAACACTAAAATTAGAAGACATTACAGATAGGAGAAGAGCTTCTACACTGTAAGGACAGCTGCCTGTTTCAAACACTGTTCAGGCCGCAGAAGGACTTTGCCATGAAATAAACATAGAACGGAGCTACAGGGTAACGCTAACTCCAGGCATGGCAGGGGCGAGATCTAGCTTGTACACCCTGGTTAACACATCTGGACAAAAATTCCCACTGTGGCCAACAGAGTAATGAAGCAACTGCTCGTATGCATATCAGTGGTCAAACAAAGCTCACCCCTGGTTATGGGGAATCTTCGACCACCAACAGTCACTGAAGCCCCCCTGTGTATTCCTCCGTGCATACCTGGAACTTGGACTGTAAGATAAGCCACCACAGCCACAACTTGAGATAAGAAAAGATAAAGGTGGTCTTATTGTCTAGGTGTTATCCCAGGGGGACGTTAACAAAGCTTGGGGAGAAGAATGCTTTGCCGATAATGATCACAACAAATGCAGAATTTACAGGCCACAAGGAAAGCCAGCTCAGCAAGTGTGCTAAAATCAGCTCCAACTGGGTAAAAGGTAATTCTGGCAGGGGGAGATTTTGACCACCAACTCATGGCCCACTGACTCAAGAAACCCATCAACTCAAAAGAAGAGAAAGACTGGGCACGGGACTAACTAGCATTAGAAGTGAGGGAATAATTTAACCAATAGATTAAGAGACCTGTGTAGCCAATGAACATTAACTCCTTTGTTTGCTAAAANGTGTGCTAAAATCAGCTCCAACTGGGTAAAAGGTAATTCTGGCAGGGGGAGATTTTGACCACCAACTCATGGCCCACTGACTCAAGAAACCCATCAACTCAAAAGAAGAGAAAGACTGGGCACGGGACTAACTAGCATTAGAAGTGAGGGAATAATTTAACCAATAGATTAAGAGACCTGTGTAGCCAATGAACATTAACTCCTTTGTTTGCTAAAATGTATAAATATGAAAAGTTTTGGACTACCTTGGGACTCCCATCACTGAGAAGCCCAGTATGAAGAAGGACCAACACGATACCACTGGATCCATGGGTGGTGACTATCTTCTGCTTGATCTCTCTCCTCTGTTNGGCACGGGACTAACTAGCATTAGAAGTGAGGGAATAATTTAACCAATAGATTAAGAGACCTGTGTAGCCAATGAACATTAACTCCTTTGTTTGCTAAAATGTATAAATATGAAAAGTTTTGGACTACCTTGGGACTCCCATCACTGAGAAGCCCAGTATGAAGAAGGACCAACACGATACCACTGGATCCATGGGTGGTGACTATCTTCTGCTTGATCTCTCTCCTCTGTTTCCTATTTCTTTTTATCTCTCTACCTCGAATTCATTGTTAAATAAAATCTGTATCACTGACTTCAGTTTATGGTCTCGTTTCAGCAGAGGTATCTCTCAATACTCGGATCTTAATGCACACTGAGTTTGCTTGGGTAATATTATGATAGATACTGTTTGTACCTAAGAGCAGCAGCTCCCAGGGTTGCTCTGGACAGACTGCAAACACGTCCCAGAAGACACGTAGTAATTTCCGTCTCCTAGCAGGAAAAACTTGCCTCTTCTGAATGCACAGAAGTGCTGTTTCTCATTTCCCTTAAAAAGAATGTAACACAGGACTTTCTTCCATGTACCTTGTGCTAACTCCTGCCTCATGTGAAGAGAAACCATAGCTTGGCACAGAGTGCTGTATTTCACTGAAATACAAACCTTTAAAACAGGTTCAATTCCTCTAACAATACTTACTGTCACAAGCCACCCATATGAGAAGGCACTACTTGAAGTTACTTGGCTATAGGTAATTTTAAAAATAAGTCTATTCTTAGGCAAGTTGTTGTTCCACATGGCACGTTCAGTCTCGGGTAAGGAATGTCACATTCCCGTGTATTGTTCGTTAAAGCCACTAGGTGTCACTTTCTAGCTGGGATCATCAGCTCCAGGCTATGGTTGTTTTTTGCTTGTTTGCTTGCTTTGTTCTAATAAATTCACTGAAGTGAGAAAGAGGTCTAAACGGATTCGGGAACTGTGATGTCACTGAGAACAGAGCTGGAAGATGAAGAGCTTTTCTGCCTGTGGCAGGCGGATATTTGTCCAAGGATTCTGAATTTGGCAGAACTCCAGAGATTGCAACTTCTGAGAAAAGCAACACAGCCTGAATGCCCTGAATGCCACAAAGGTAAAGGTATAAAATTGCTAGTGATAAAAAGCAAAGACTCTTAAACTCAACTCTTACTGAATTTTAATCAAAAAATATGTGAGAGCTACACTAATGCAGAGATGTGAAATCTTGCTTTAAGAAACAACTTCCATTAAATTGTACTCCGAACAGACAACAAGGCTTAGAAAACCTTCTATTTTTGGTCCAAGAGCTTCTCTACCTGGCTGACAAGACTGATGAATCTTAGTGTCTGAGTTCTTTGCAGGGAGTGATAACATCGTAATTTCTCTCACCGATGGCACGTTCCCTAGATACCACTGGATTTAGAAATAAGTAAGGCCTGTAATCCAGAAGGCTCCAGCCATCACAGGAAGCCAAAGCTGATTTCATGGGAAGAACAGATGCTTTGGAGCCTTCCTGTTCCAAAGTGCTGACAGAAACTATCCAGGGGCAGTGATACCCATTGATGCTGACACTGGAGATCTGGAGGAAAAGTGCTCCTTTGGAAGGGTTACAGAAAGTAGGTATTGAAAATATTCAAGTTGCTTTATCATGTACTGCTACATATCTGTCTTCTCAACAGATGTTCAGCCTGACAAACACTTAGAAGTTAATTATATTAATACTTTTGGTATGCAGTGACTCAGTGCTTTGGACTAGTCAGAAAAATAGTCAGTAGTTCATCTGGGTATTAAGTGGTGGTGGGAGTTAACACAAGGTTTCATGGATGCTGTTTACAATCTTCATGTTTTTAACATTGCGTGTGTGAAACTTATCCCATGGTCTTATAACCCCATGTTAGCACAGTAAAAGGAAAACGAATTTACCACTGCTTTTTCAAGCTGTAGACCAAATTTTAACTTGTATCCTGTACTATTAGACCCACGGTAGAACAGAATATAATTTCTAGTGCTATTTTCTCAGCAGGCCATAAGATGGAAAATGTATGCTCAAATCAGAGGGAAGTTCTTTTCACCGTCTGTTATTAGCTGGATAAATTTCTGCAATGGACATTGAATTATATTGATTATGGGAGACTTCTGACACAGAAAAAGAATGACCAAATAACGCCTTCATCATCCAGTGTATTTTGTTGTCTTCCTAACCTCCTCACTACTCCACCACTAATGACAATAGCTTCCTTTTTCCTGAACTGTAAGCTGAGACACTTTGGTATTTATTTAATACTAGTTCTTAAATACAAATAGAGGCATAGTCTGTTCTCTAGTAAGATTAATAGTCTAATCAGATCAAAGCAAGCAAAGCTGAAGGAGGAGATTTAAAACACATAAAGTGATAACATATTTTAGCTATTCTGTGTCAGCTCTATGGCCATGATTTTAAAGTGAATTATAGGGTGGAATAAAAGTCAATAAGGCCTCTGCTCCAAGAGCACAAACTATCCAGGGACATGCTAGGTGTGGCCAGAACATCTAAGTATTTAAATGAGACATAATACTAACATAGCTTGCTAATATTTAAAGATACTGATTTTCTTTAGAGCTGTACTAATATCCCATTCTGCTACAATCTTTCTTCCTCAAATCTTTCCACACACAGACCCCAGCTTGGATTCTCTCTGGTACAACTAAAGAAACAATATTTTTTTAAGATAAGCATGATTTACTCCCTACCTAAGAAAAAAAACCAATTTGAGATGTATATTATGCATACACTTGGGTTTCAAAAGGAATTATAGTATTCCGTATACTACTATATTTTATTAATAATTTATGTCATCCATATTTATAAAGACAATAACATATTCTTAAAACTTATTCAAATGGTTGATAATTTCCATTATGAAGATAAAGCTCTAAATAAGAAGACAAACCAACTTATTTTTATAAAAAAGTTCTATACATACAGTTTTCCCAAGTTTCACAATGTGTTTTTCAGCATTTATGTAATCCATAAAGCCAGGATGAGATTTTCTTTTGCGAAAATCTTCATCATTAAAAGGAGTCTCAGGATTTTCCTATTAAGAAAAAAATGTGACTGATTTATATTTCTTAAAACATAACAATTTTTAAAGGTCTACATGGTTAAAGCAAGTTCTTTAAAAGTATTTTATAATCTGTTTTAACTCTGTTTTTATTTGAAATTCTTCAAGGTTCTGAATTTGATACTTGAGGTTCAACATTCCAAAAATGTCATTAGTTCAATTTCAAATTTCACAGTAAAAGATTTTTAACTACTTTTTATATTTTAAAAAAATTAGTTTTTATTATATATAGCATTACACAAGGTTGAAAAACTCTATTTCTGTAACACTGAATTTGAGAATTGCAATAGCATACTAGAAAGCGCCCAGCATGGCTCCTGAAAATACTTTACATGTATTGATATAAAGATGTATTTATTTTAATTATGTATTTCATTAAATATGCAGTTAACATGGGATTTTTTAAATGACTGAAAGTGTATATTGTGGTTAGCATTTGTCTTGCCTCTTGACCAAGCAACTCCTTATGTCCTTCTGTATCATTATAGCCCAATGCCTAAACTTTTCTGTCTGAATTACATCAGCAATTTTGGCAGAGAGTAAGGGTGAAAGAATCCTAAAACCCCCCTCACTCTATTAGCTGTCATTGAAGTATACACCTGAAATACATTATGTAATTGAATGTGATGAATATTTTCCATTAAATGCCAACATTTGGTCAAAAAATTTAATGTTTTTATATTACTTACAGGGTCAGGGGGTTTGGTATTTCCCCAGGTCATTATTGTCGAAATGAGGATGAATAACTTTTGTTTTGCAAAAGTCTCTATTTCCTTATGTAGGGCTGTTAAATGAAAGAAAGGATTTTATTTTAAACTGTATTATTCAAACTATATTTTTGCTTTTATATAAAGGTCCTGTATACACATTAATATCAATGTTCTATATGATACGTCTTTTTAAGCAAATGCTCTTCGAGTTAATATCAAATAAAGATAATAAATCAGGAAAGAGAACAAATAGAGAAATAATGGTAATAAAAAATCAAATTATTGGGAATTGACATAATCTCCACAGAGCTACATATCACAGAGAAAAAATCCCCAACAAAGCAATCTATACTAGGAAATTATTCATCTTTATTGACAGCTGAAATTCTGAAAGAAAATTCAAAAGTGTAGGTTTTTCATGGTAGGAAAAAAAAAAGTTCCTGAACGCAAACAAAGTTTATTTTAATATCAAACAAAATAATGAATTTTTTGTTATGCAAATTATTCTGTTGTCTGAGTGTTCATACTGTAAAGAGGAAAGCATAATTTAGTTTAGCTATCATATAAAGAATGATATTGCACTCTCACCATAGAAAGATTCCAGCTGCCTATTAGAATTTGGGTGTAACAAGGAGAAAGTTTCCAAAAGACTGTTAGCAATATTTTTTTATTGGACTTTTAAGAAAAATAAACTTAAAATAATTCTATAAAACATTGAAACATTCTTTGAATATCACAGGAGCAAATTTTCTACCCACCTCCTGATGCAAATAGATGAGAGGATGGTTGACAATTATTTAGGGAAATTACTGCCTACATAGATGTGTCATTTAAAGAGTTGGACCATTCCATGCCAGCTTCTGTCCCTTCTGAATGTGACAGTGCACTCCATGGTTCCTTGCTATCTAATCAAACAATTTGTGCACCATTTCTCCATCAAGGAACCCAATTTTATGTTAAAGTGAACTATGAATCCCTGATAATTTCAGTATACATTTATGGCAAATTTTGATGGCTGCATAGAAACCAAATTTCTGTCAGGTATAGCAATACTAACCAGAAGCAGCCCACGTTGCTTCCTCAATTTGGTTTGCATCCTCAGTGATATTATATAAGACAATTTCACACTCAAGCAAGCGACTTAAGAGTGCTTCTCGAGAAGAGACCTGAGGGAAAAACAGTTAGATTCTGTCATTAGGAAAAACAAATCCTTTTCAAGTTCAGTTTCTGGATAGAATGTTGTTTTCTAACACTAGGATGTTGGAATTATTATAAGATCGTTATCAAACTTTTATCTGTCAGATACAAGGAAGCTGATAAAATGGAAATTAAATGCTGAAATTTCTAATTTAGAGTACACATTAACATAGATCAAAAATATGGACTTCTAATGGTATTTTGGGATCCATATTTTTAGTGCATTTGTGAGTACCAAAAAATACCTATTACTTGTCCAGGTATTTTAAACAACTATCCATTGGCAGAATGGAGAAGACATAAAAAAATGTTCCTTTCCTTTCAAGATAGCATCCTGTAATTTTTATTAAGTGCAGGGTGTCTTGAGCAAATCTAGCAAACACTTTGGGCAAAAGCAGCAGTTAAAACTAAACACTGCCAGCCATAATTTCCTGATTGAACAGCTCAGCTGTATAGACATTTGAATCAAAATTTTCTAATGCTTGAAGAGATTCTTCAATACAAAGAATAATAATCAGTTTATAATAAGCAGCTTGAGATAAAGGCAATTCTAGTTTCAGAAAACTGAATCAAGCAATAAGCAATCATTCATAAGAGCAAGCCTCCTTTAGTTAATTAAACTCTGGACATACATATCTTTATACAAAGATGGATGTATTCAGAACAATTAGCTGCTAGTGAAAGCTGTGATTTCAGCGAACAGGTAAGGGGGATACTAACTTTGATTCCAGCACCACTACCTTCAAAATAAAAGACAAAAAGGTGAGAGATACTTGAAGCGTAAACTTTGAGAGAAAAAGAAAGCAGACCTGTGCATCATCAAGATGGATTTTTAAAAAAAGTTATGAAGAGGACATAACCTATTTTCTGAGTTCCTTCATTTTACTATTTGCTGTGTCAGACCTAGAAGAGAGGAAGCCAGAGAGCATACAGGAAGCAGAAGGAATAAAATAGATACATACAGCTTCCAGCAGGAACAAAAGACCATTTCATTAGCGCAAGTCATTTTACACGACTTGTGATATTTCTAATGTTGTCTAATGGCAATCTGAAATAAGACTCATACTTACTGCATACGTTTCCTTTGCAAAACGTGGATTAGTACTCTCTGATTTAGAAAGAGTACCCACTATTTCGTAGACTTCCTCCTTTGAGGTAGTGGGAACTTCAACAGCTGAACCATTTTCATCTTCCTCCTCTTCTTCATCTGGGCTTTCAAGCGTCGCCCCAACAACACAGCTGGATAAATACTGCAATATACAAGACAAGTAATTTGTATACAAATATCTGTTGAGCCGTACACAGCTTCTCGTGATCTCCAGAAGGCATCAGCACCGTCTGACCAACCCTGCTCCTGTAATGCGCTTCAGAAACAGCTCCCATTGAAGGGAAAACCTTAGGGACTGCTCAGCCTCAGCTGGAAAGTTTTGTCTTGACTTGTGTCGTACGCCTAAAAGCCGAAGGTGCTGGCGAGTCCCTGGATGGCTCCGCTCCGCCCCTGGCTCCTCTCGGGCAGGGGTTACCTCACAAGGGTGTTGGTTATCACCCTCCACAGCGATCAGCTGCTGCCTGAACTCTCCCGACCGGCTTTATCCACACCTCCTGCTCCTAACTCTTTATTTGTGCTCCTTTTTATCTTAACCCTTTAATTGCTCGGGTCCCTCTCAGGGACCAGCTGCCCTCCCGGCCGAGCGCCCCGGTGACCAGCCGCGGCTCCCCGGCGGGCGGAGGTGCCTGAGGGAGAAAGAAGCCGCGGCCGGGAGCAGCTGCGGACCGCCCCGCGGTCACCTCGCCGATGCTGCGGCCGCAGTAAGAGTCGAGGTGGTTGAGGAAGACGCGGCGGCCCGGCGGCGCCTCCGTGGCCGCCATGGCCGCAGCCCGGGACGCGGCCCGTTGCCGCGCGACNCGCAGCCCGTGGACAGCCGGCCCGGCCCGGGACGCGCTGGGCGGCGGCCGCACCTCAGTCCGGGACTTTGCTCCGAGCGGCACAAGGCGTGTGCGCTACTGCCGAGACAAAAATAGATTTTAATTAGGTTATCGGCCGTCCTTTCCGAGAGCAGGCAGGCTCTGGGGCTGCTTAGGCGATTCACAGATTAACAGCTACATTAGCAGCACTTACTCGGCTCCGGACAACGGAAACAAGCGGCAGCTGAAGGAGACGTCCTGAAATTCTCCCCGCTCAGTGCTGCAGAGCCGCTCTCTCCACAGGGGCACCAGTGCCCCAGTACAGGCATGGGAGAGCATTTTGGTCATCCTCAGTAACCCAGAAGTGGTGGAGTGACATTGCTGTCCCACTTTTGGGTCAACACTGCAATACAGTTTGAGAAATAGCGCAAATTTCTTCTGTTAACACCTACAAAATACCTGTTTTGAAAGTATGCTTATAATAAGCACACAAAATGACGGTTTAAAGACGTCTAAGACAAAAAAAACCCCAACCCACCCCCCAAATTTAGCAATGAAACACTACTTTGGCATTTTTCCACTTGGATTTCTAACACTCAAAGTCCTTTACAGTCACATACCTTGTTTTTTTCATGACAAAGTTTCAGCAGATACAAGTTTGCAGCCAGTTTTCCAAATACTTGACAGCTATTTAAGATTTTTCTAAGGGCATGATGACTTCAGTTGTTCACTCCCCACTTTGCGGTAGCTCCACCCCCCACAAGAAAACTACAACGCATCGGTCCATTTATTTAATTCTTTAGTCATCGAAATTGAACAAGTAAATCAGTTGCAAGGAAAAATATTCAAATATAAATTTGCTAAAGTACATTCTCCTCACAGAGGACTAACCACGTGCCACAGACCTGTGTGCAAAAGAGAGCCTATGAACAATTTTTGGAGCATGGAAGCATACCCTAGGGCAGTGGACTAGTTTCAGAAGTTTCAACCCAAAAAAATAATAACCATGAAATTAAGCTCTTGAAAACAGAAGCTCTAATTACAACTGTCTTGTCATAGCTGCACATTGCTAACCCAAAGCCATTACAAAAGCTCTGCTAGGCTTGTCTGATCAATATGACTAACCCACAGCAGGTAGAAGTCAACATAGCTCTACTTAAGTCACTAGAATCTGTGAGAACCAATAAATCCCTAAATGTGGCTCCAAAAAAGCTACTGCATGTACTTGTCACAAAAGCATAGAAGAATAATGGCAGGATTGTTTAAATAAAGACACGCAAATACAGAATAATAGAAGAATACAAAAAATATGAATGTCACAGAACATTAGTTCAAATGTACAAGCATTTCTACCCAACTCTAATTTTTAAAAAGTCTACCATTCAGTACATACTTGAAAAGTTATAGCAGAGCAATAGATTTAAAAAGAGAGTTGTACCAGTTTTCAAGTAGAAAATACAAGTTATATCTTCCAGCTTGTATTAGTCTTAACAAATTTCATACAGCCTTTGGTTTCAAACCAATACAATGCAATTAACATTACAGTGCTTACTTTAGTATTCATTAGGAGAGGACACTGTACAACTGAGGGAGAAAATGGGAAAACTGGGAGTACCAAAGTACTGTATTATAGAAAGTAAAGGCTGAAGCAAAAATACTCTTGAGTATATCCTGTACATCATGTAAACACACATTCAAAATAGTAAACAGGCCTTCCAAGCCTCTCGAACAGTTGCAGTATAGCGTACATATATATAGCATATATAACATCATTTTTAGGAAATGTGTAGCCCATTAATTCTGTGCTTAATCATTTGCAGTTCAGACAATACATTCATATATAAGCAGTTAATCTCAGGTGTTATTTGGAGCTTGCTGGTTGCCATAGACAAGGACAGATGAATTAATGCCGAACCTTGCTTTTAACTCACATACTGCCACTACATAAGCAATGCTCAGCTGTTGAAGAACCATCTTTCTTGCTACGACGCTGAGAACTTTCAGATTTATGTATAGCAAATCAAGCAGAAATTCTTTGCAGAAGTTTCCAGTTATTTTTTCATTAACTGGGTAGAGCAAGTAGTTACCTTCTATTTTAAAAAGAAGGCATGAAAATTATCAGTAAGCATACACACAAAGAATTACTACTTATATCTATAACATTCAGTCTCTATTTTTTTAGTTTTGAACACTAAAACTTGGAAAAGAGACCAAGGTTTTTGAACATTGTATGGAGCAACTCACATGCTCATTCACAACAAAAACTAAAATTGAGAATTTTTTCTGCTATTTATCAAAGTGGTTTTTAGTAACATTGTGATATATGCAAATCCATGATAGCAAAATGTTATATAATATACTCGTTATAACATATAAACATTATAGAATAATGTACTAGCATGAAGTAGACTTTAATGCATGAAATAAAGTTTAAGATGTTTGTAAGGAAGATCTCAGTGCTTCATACTAAGAATTCCTTCTGGCACTAAACCTTCCTCATATCTGGGTAAATCATGACTGACTTTCTTTCTTCAAAGCTTCTAGTCTTTGTAGTAATGCATTTCCAAACACCTCTCGATATGCAGGGCTGAGAGAGTCCAGCAAGGAGTAGACAGTTTCATGGTATGGAGTTTGCAGTCTGTCATCAGTCTGATCAAAATCATAAGCTACTACCTGCAACAAAGAATTGGGTGGTTAAATTTCTGTGGTGATGATCACCTTGGCACATGTAGCACAACATTTAATTTTGCCAGTCAGGGTAGTATAGTAACATGAGAGCAAAAAATACTGGATTTAAATCGCAGTCTCTGCTTTCTACTACGGAGCTTACTGGTTGTACAGTACTTAAGACAATTTCAAATACCTTTTGCCCCAAACTCAGAATATTAGTAAAATACATCATTATGATCTTTGAAAAGAAGTCTCACATCTACATGTTTGTACAAAAATTACAAATGGTGCAAAAAGGAATTTTATAGATCCTGTATTATTGACCTTTTCAGTACCTGAGAAACCCAATGATTGACACACCTGTAACAAATTGCTGATTCTATCTTCATCATTTTGTGTCTTAAATAAATCCCCCCTTTTTTTTTATTAACTTCCCTTCTTGCTTTGTTAGAAGTAACTAGTTAAAGTCCCTCTTCTAGAAGAAAACACATAGATCAGGCTTTTATAAAAATACAAGAGGAATTCGTATGGTTGTCAGTGCAGTATTTTTCTAGGCACGTTTTGAATATGCTCATTGTTCAAAACAACGAACTTTAAGAAATTATAAACAAATTCGTTTACCCTGAGTCCTGCTTCAGTGAGCTCCAGACAGTATCTGTTCCTTTCTCTGGTTTCCACATTGATATATGCCACATCCTCTGCACAGGGAAGGGTTTTTGACACAAACATGTTGCTGACGGCAAACAAAACATCATTTACAACAGCTTCGGCTTCTAGTCTCATATCTTTCACGTCTGTTCCTTCAAAGTCTCTATAATCAGAATCCTCTTCAAATCCTGTATTATTGGGCAACTCCATAGGATTGCAATCAGTCTCCATTCTGCATATAGAAACATTTATTTTAAATTTATTATACCACTGCACTCAATATATATTAACACCATAAAACACAAGTTATACTTTAAACAGGCATATTTAACATTGTCCAAAAAATAAGCAAATTATGAGACCCAGTTTCCATAACCACGACTTCCACAACTCGTGAAATGACAGTCTAGAGAACTCAAACCCAAAGTATTCAGAACAAGTGCTGAAGAAGATTACATGAACATTTAGAAGCAGTATCAGTATCACTGAAGCTAGTTTTTCTTAGGCAAGTTAACTCGCATTCTGTGGTATAAGACTCTGTTACGATTCAGCAGTCATTAATTCTACCCTTCGCTGATCCAGAATGCAGGAGGAAGACAAGTCATGCCTGGAAAAACTGAAATCAGTAGCCGCAGAAAACAAAAACCTACTGTTGGTGAATTTAAGGAAGACTTTTCTAAGTCTGTGAACTAAATGGGTTAGCAGAGACTTTAGACATTAACAGCAGCTGTTTGTTACAGTCACTAAAGAATAAAGGTCTTTTGCATCTTTTACGGACAACTGCCGATAGATTTCAGAGACACAGGCTGCTGGTCTTGGCGAGCAACTGGTACCAAAACGGGACAGCCCCAGCGGGGTTATCACCGCGGCTCCGGCAGAGGCCCCGCGGGTACCAGCATCGCCAGGAAGCCTCAGCTGACACCCGTGGAACCTGGCTGAGGCAGCAGGGAAAGCCCCTTGGGACGCTGCCCCGAGAGCTCTGGTAGCTGAGCACTGCTGCCAGGAGGAAATGGGGGCTGCCAGTACCGATCCGCAACATGCGGGACATTCACTCCACGGGATCCACCGCCTCCTGCCAAATCCCACCTTGGACCTACAAACAAATTCCGAAGAAGGTGAAGGCAACAGGAGAGCTGGATACCGAGCTGCGCAGCCTCCCGCTCCCACGGACCGCACCCCCGCCGCGCCC